>VXBN01003815.1:1059951-1448138 GCA_013397395.1 Sinosuthora webbiana | reverse complement strand
GGGGCCGGCGTGAGGGGGCGCGGGGAGCGGGGGTCGGGCCGCTCTGGGGCGAGCCCTGGGATGGCCCCGGGAGCGGGCCGTGCTGCGGGGCGGCTCCTGGCACCGCCATGTGCGCGGGGCGCCTTCGAGTGGAACCTGCCCCGAAGATGCGCTGGCTTTTAAATGAATTGTAATAAAGTCATAGATTACATCATTTTCAGCCTGTTCCTAACCTGCGAACTGAAGTAACCCCGTGTCTGAAAGCATTGGCAGCCTTCCTTTGTTCCTTCATGGGCTGTTCTCGCCAGGTTTCCTCAGTGTTTAAACGTGCTCCCGAATTTAGGTATCACCAGCAACTCTCTGAAAAAGAAAAGTTACGCAGAAACAGCAGAAAAAGCAAAGGCCCAGTGTCTAAAAGCTGTCAGCGCCCCCGGCCCGGCCTGCCCTGCCCTGCCCTGCCCATGGCTGTGGGCGCTGCGGCGGGCACGGAGCAGGGCCCACGCCGTTCCTGTTTCTGTCAGAACCAAGCTACACAGGGAGGTGATGACTGAAATACATGGCAGACCCTTACAAGGCGATGCTTTCTTCATCTCTCCTGACCGAGAATCCCTTTTTGACCCTGCCATACAGGAACAATACGGTTGCAGTTTCCCAGCTGAACAGCCGGGACCCCATTATTCTGCATAGTGCAACATGCAGAGTTCTGAACGCCTTTATTCATCGTGTGAAATCTGCAGCAACGTGCTAGGTAAGGTTAATGTTGTCAGCTAAAAGGCATTCCTATGGCTAGATGGCTTTTCCATCTGTAAAATGTGGGTATTATCCACAAGTAAAAACAGCTTCTTCAGTTTACTTGTAAACTGCTTGATGATCATTACATGGAAAGCGCTAGGGGAAGTCTTTTTTATTAAGTAGTTTTTGTCAATTCCCCTCTTTATGAGGCAGCATGTGGTATATTAAGCAAATAAAAAACTAAAGTGCATTTTTAAGTCTCAGGTGCAGACTATCTAAATATCCCAACACCATCAGAAGAAGAGATGATCACGGTCTCTTGGTGGAACTGCTCATGCTAATATAAGAGCAGTTGGCTCAGACATGCAAAGAAATTTTTTACCTTTTCTGTTTCTTTTCCATTTTCTTCTCATCTGCTTAATAGGGCTGAGCAGCTATAAACCAGAATATATGACTGCTGCATGACTTCAGCTAAATTCAGGATTAATTCTGCAAGTGAAATAACATCAAGATCAGGCCAAAAAAAGCAGGTTATTTTAGCAAGGCAGTATAGTGTGGTTCTGGAGCACAAGGACATGAGATTGTGATCAACACCTGAATTACCTTTGTCTTAACCTGGATATGTTGCTGAAGGCAACCATGTTTCTTGTCAAGTTATGCATGCCTGAAAGATTGAATCAGACCTGGCAGAGATGGGGATTGTAAAATCTTCTAGATATATCTAAGTATGTAATTTCTCAGCTCTTTTTTTCTAGACATGTATAGGGTGCTCTCCTCTACAAAATTCTGCTGTCAGTACTGTGTTTGATGTCTTTGCAGGATGGGTCATGGATGAGCCTCAGGATGCTCAGCTCTTTCTAGGTGATGATGATGGTGAGTGTGCAGCCTGCCTGTGTTGCCGCCTCCTCCTCAAATGGAATCCTTTGATCTTAGATCACCTTGAGCACTACTTACGGTAATGAGGAGGCCACGAGAAATTTTAATTTTGTAATTTAAACACGTTTTCTTGTGATTTTACAGCCTGAGTGCAGAAGTGTTTTCATCTGCAGAAATAAAGGAACATTTGCTTATAAACGTGAGAACTGAGAATCAGGACTGTGTGTGCAGGAGGGGGATTTCAGCTCTCTCCTGCTTCCTTTACTCTGCCAAATTTGAAGTATGCATTTTTGAAGCCAAGCTCAGGGACCAAATGCTATACAGCTAAACGCGTTTTACTATGACTAAGTCGTTTAAAGTTACTACTGATCTATGTTGGTTTAATTATAGATTTTCATGGACTCATTCCAGATTGGGCCTAGATAAAGCATCAGAATTTTGTCATAGGACTTGATTTGTTATACAAAGTGTCATGAATATAATGGCACTGAATAAATAATTTACAGTAGCACGTGTCTCCTCTTATTTATAGAGTATAAATTGAGAGTTTTACTAATTTTATAAAGTTAGTGTGCACATACAGAGGGAAATGTACCATTCTGGGAGGGCATGCACTATACTGAAAATAAGAAATTAAAAGTGGGAAATGTAGGAATTGAAAATCAAATTCTTATATAAGGTTTAGCTTAGTAAGGACTGTGAATAGAATAGTGCAGATTTGTGGAGTCCATATCTTGTAAGACTTGCTCAAGTGTGCTTTAGATCATGCTGCCAACACTTACAGTTCTTGGAAGTTCTGAAAAATCCAGTAATAGGCATGCTACCTTATATTTTACTGCAGTTTAAAGTAAGACTGTATGCACCTTGAGAGACCTAGATAAAGTACTAATAAAACAAGTAAATGATTCTAAAATTTACTGTCTCTATTGAGAAATTAAAATAAAGAGCAAAATACCCAAGGCAGTGGTTGAAGAAGGGGAATCTTTTTTTCTAATCTCAGCAAATGACAAGATGACAAAAAATAAAACTGGAGGAGTACAAAAGGTGAAAAGGACATAACAAGGTTGGTCTAGACATTGGAATTAAAATTACAAAGCACAGACAGACATGCAGATTTGAAACTAAACCATTTTAATCTTATATATAGAATAGAATGACTATGTGCCATCTGGAATTCAGGGAATCCAATGAAAGTTGGAGGTGTAAACAACACACACAGCAGTATCAACATCTGTTTTCAGTGCCTGCTGATATATATGAGTCCTTGAGGGATAAGTTGGAGAAGATAATGGAAACTGATAAAACCTGATGATAGAAAAAGGATCACACATAATTGTATTTTTGTAGAAAGAATATGGATTTACTCACACTAAAAACAAATAGTGCATACAATGTATTGTCTATTTTTAAAGAATCTCTTCCCCTTGTAAGTCCTTGAACAGGACAGAATTCATAGCAGATGCAACTTTTTGGAAGGTTTGGCATAGGATACAGCTCCTCTCCTTCCCCAAGAACAGCTAATGGATAAAAATCAGTAAGTTCTGAAAAGCTACAGTAGTAACTCTTACGAGTGCACTCCTATGTCCTGCTGCATTGCCGAGAGTGAGACTCCAGGATGGCTGTGCCATTACAAGTAAATTTAGCAATCTGAGCCTAAAACATTACAGAATATGGTAAAACATAAGATCTGATGTTCAATACAAGCAAAAGTGAATTATCACAAATTATCACACTAAAAATGAATTACTGCTAGCAATGAGTGCTAGCAATGTTAAAAAAAGGGCTCTGTTAATATTTGGCTTTGGTACCAAATGGCCTTCCATTTTCAAAGGGCCCACACAATAATATCAAAAATATTAAAAAATATTTTTCACAAACCAGCTTAAAAGGATTGGTTGACCAGGACCAATATTTTGTTGCTAGGAAGGGAACAATGATGACATTGATTATTTCCACAGCTAAAAATCCACAATGTAATTGATTTTTATCTGACTCATTTAAGTGTGGGCAGGCTCCATTTGTTCAAGAAACCTGTAATATATTCCTTGAATCACTGTAACTATGAGAGATATAAAAGTTGATGTAATGAGTTAAACACACTATTTAACTCAATTTGTTTTGCACACTGAATTCCAATTTCTGACACAGATACAGGTTCTATCTAGAGCTACTGCTCATTTTTTAAGATGTCTTGTTAATTTTCTGTGCTCCCAAATATTCAAGAGTTCTACTTTATTCCAGGTGCCACTGATTTTAGAATTCCCTGTCCTGAGATTTCATTTTCAGGTGCACTGACAACTTCCAGCTTTCATTGAATGATTGAGACTTGGGCTACCAGCAAATTTGGAAGTCGTGACTAGTAAAGACTCCAGTGAACGAGAGCCAGACTAGGAGGAATTATTTGATCTGCTGCATGTCTTTGACATATTCAGTGTCTACTCCAGAAAAGTCATGGATATTTGGGTCATGATTTTGTATTGAAACTGCTAGACAGAGAAAAATTGCACAGGAGTCCAGCAGGGCTAGAGGAAGTGAAAAAAAAAATAAAAAAATTGGTGTTTTAATTGAAGTATCCATTTCCAAAATTATGCAGAATATTTGTGATTGATTGCCACCCCATCCTGAACTATCTAAGAAATTTCCGACTTAACTTTCTCCAGAATTTTTCCCATCAGAATTGGGCAGCAGTTGCCCACTATCTAAGGTTTATGATTCCTGCTGGTCATCAAGACCTCTCTAGTCACAAATGGAAGGAAATTAGAAATATAAAAGGATTTGAATAAACAATTTATTATGTATATCCACATACACATCTGTGTGTTTTTAGAGTACTACTGTTTGACTTGGTCTAAGAAGAAAATCGAGGTTTAAAACCTTTTATTTCATAATTTGGTCTCACATTTGGACTTGTTGGACTTTTCTTATTTTAAACAAATAGTAATGTACAGCCAAAACCAGAAAACTGGAAGAAAAATTAGTATTTAGTTAATGGATCTGTATGGATGACTTTTGAGATTCCTTTCTCCTTATTTGCTGATAAATGACATTTTATTAGAAAAAAATAGAACCCCTGATGATCATTGACCACAGTTCCTATTTCTGCCAAAAAAAAAAAAAAAACCAACAAAAAACAACCAGCCTTTTAATTATTAAATTTTAATAAACAATCACAGCATTCTGATACTTTCAAACTAGGCATACAACAAGGGCATTGGTCTTTTCCTGTTACACTGGTTAATCCGAAATGTTTTGCATATGCACTGGATGAATCTCTTTGTTTCCTTGCTCAAAGCATTTTTTTTTCCCCAGACTGGAAAAACTAATTTTTGCATTACAGGTGACATACAAGCAATTTGAGTGTTTTGAAAAAACCTGATACCTTCCTTTTCTTTCCTTCTATAAAGAGATTCCATCCTCTTTCAGAAAAGGCGAATTTTCTTTGTTCACCTAAATTTTTACCAAATCTATTTCTCAGAAGCACATGTGCATCACCATAGGACAGGCTAAAACAAACTGGATGTAAAGAAACAGTGATGTCAGATGACTCTGAGAAGAAAAAAGAGTGACCACAAAAAACCTGTGAAACAGAACCCATTGTCATACCACTTTGTAAAGATGCAGCTTCTGCTACAGACTGAAGTTTGACACCACAGAAATGTCCTCTAGGTGGACAAGATTCCACTTAGTTTTTCTGAAGTGGAAAAGGTAGTTGTACATCAATCAGGCAAATAAATCCTTTTGTTGATTTGCCTTCCTGAGACCCATTCTGCCACTATTCTCCCCTCAAAATATGGCCTAATAAATTGCGTCGGTGGTTCAGAGAATCTTTGCCGCTTTGGAGAATGATTTATGTTCTCTAAACTCTTCATAGAACTCTTCTACACATTAGTATTCACTCATATTGTGTGCCAGGTTTTGCATGTGAAGTAGATCTTAAAATTGACTTTACCATCTGTGATGTCACTAATATAGCAGTCACTGAACTTCCTGAAATAGGATGACTATGAAGGATGCATCTATTTTGCCACAGATTTCTATAAAACAAAATGTTTTTCAGTAATTAAAGCTGGAGGTGAACAAGGGAGGTACTCCGGGAAAAACACAGATTAATTTAACCATAAATGACCCATTTAAGTCTTTTTTTTTCACTCAA
Source organism: Sinosuthora webbiana (assembly GCA_013397395.1). Taxonomy (NCBI): domain Eukaryota; kingdom Metazoa; phylum Chordata; class Aves; order Passeriformes; family Sylviidae; genus Sinosuthora; species Sinosuthora webbiana. The sequence continues at coordinate 1,442,398 of VXBN01003815.1, read as the reverse complement.
GTAATGACTGAAGAAAATTGGTTCAGGGACTGATGAAGGATGCTGAATAGGTAATTATCGCTATTACAAACCTCTTAGTTTAATTTGTAGGAAATGTGATTTGAAAATTAAATAGTACTTGATTTTTTTTTAGGTTTCAGTGTGGACTCTCTTTTAGCTGTGTCTAGCACTTTTGTTTCTCAGAATTTCAAGGACCTTTCTTTTCCCATTAGTGATTGTATTAGATACCCAGAAGGATCCATTTTTCACCAGTATTATCTCAGCAATAAATTACATTTTCCACTTCCCTCAGATTCCTGGTCTAAAGATCTGTAGGTGTTTGACAGGTCTTGGGTAAAAAGAGATAACAAAAAATTTGGACACAGGTAGAGGCACACGGAGGCTGATTGATGAGTGAAGACATAACATGCACCACAAAGCTTCTACTTCTAAAGTTAATAATAGATGAGGAAAAGACTGCATGCCCTACAAGGCAAATGTAATCCACCTGTTTTGTACTACCCTTCACTTCAACTACCAGCCTCCTTTCCCATGTTTGCAATGATTTTTTTCAGATTCCTTCCAGTTGTACTTATTCATAACAACTAAGTCAATGACAGCAAACACTGCCTGTATTCCCAGAGTGTTCTTTCAAATTTTTAATGCTCCAGTATTTTTTAAATCTCTGTTACAAATGTAACAGAGTCCAATGTCCAAGCACAAAAATCCAGACTAATTGACACTAGAAAAGTGGCTTTCCTACTTTTTGAATTTCTTCCGGTTTTGAAACAAGGCAGAAGTAAAGTTTTATTCATGGAAATATTGCTTGGTCTCATTGATCCATTCCTACATTTGCTGAAGGATGATCACAATAAAGATATGTCTCCTGTACATCAGGCAAAAGATAGAAATTAACTCAAGTGCCTCTTCTGCAGATGACTTGGAACCCTTAAAGACCATTTTGATGTTTGCCAGTTGGTTGCAGGAATACACAGTAAGGAATTGCACAAGGCTGTGTACAGCACTAGGCTACAAATGAGAAGATGCTACATCCAACCCTTCCAAAAGTACTCTGTGGCTGATAAACCCAATTTCCTTGCAAAACAAACTGTGCCACCCATTTCTGTTTCAGACATTCTAGCTTTAAAATCAGATGGAATTAAGACCTTCCTGCTATGAGGCATAGCCAGGCTCATTCAAAAAGCACGGTGGACATTGCCCACTGTCCCAGAGTGGGCCTGAGGGTCAGCAAATGGCACAATGCAAATCCACTGAGTAGGGACACGAGGCTGTTTACCTGTAGGGACGTCCTCACCACAGAGATGGAACAAACCCTCTTTAGCCATCCTGACAACACCCACTTGACAACAGAGTCTGGCCACAAACCCACAGTCATTAACTTATCCTGTGCACTTACTTTATAGACCATGGTACTGAAATGAGTGGTAAACCAGAAACAGGTCAAAAATAGTGAAGTGTGATAAGCATTTTTGTTGAATGCAGTTGGATGGATTCATCAACCGTAACAATTTTTTTTAACAATTAACTGTGCTGAATTTTTCATTAAAATAAAAGCCCAACTTTCATATGGAGTAATTACTGCGGTGTGAAACACGTTTGAATTAGAACAAGACAACTTTGTCATTGGGTAGGTAAAGTCATAGTGCAAGAAATGTTCTCCTCCCCAGGTTCTAAGAATCATGTGCCTGACAGTCTCCTGTAGCACACAGTACAAGTTACTATTAATAATGTATCTAGAGCTGAACATAAGGTATGGAGGGAGTATTTAAAATGTTTAATTATTCAAATGAAGGAATTAATTGACTGTGCCTTTTTTGCAGTTGCACAATGTTGCTAAACATCATAAGAACTCAGCATGCTAAGAAGAATATAATAATGTATCTGAATCTGCACTCCAAGACAAGCACTATGGAAAAACATTATAAAATGAGACATTTGGAATAGAGCAACTAACTTTGGGGAAAAAGTGTATCTATGTATAATGTATATATACGCAAAACATGTATATAATATATAAAAACTGTGATTAATTGGATTTAGTGGGTGAAGATCTTAGTATGCCTATTTGATGTACAAAATGTGATGTAATACTCTATCAACAAGCTGCACTTCACAACAGTATTTATGACAGTTCCTTTTAAACTCATCAATTCTCAACCAATTCTAATCTAATTTAGTCTTATCTATGATAATTTCTGCAAAAAGTATTAAAGAATTGTGAACTGGTGAGAATTTGCCAGTGCTGAACTTCTAGCGAAAGAAGTTACATTATTACACTTCCAAGCTTACCTAGATGGAGATCACTGCATTCCTTGCTTGAACAGGCAGGTGGGAAAGCAAATATTCCGTTTGCTTCTCTAAAAACCTTCAAGACTAGTTTGTCCCCAGAGAAGGTCAAACAACTGAAAACCAGGTTGATTTACATATTTATTTTCAGGCAAACTGTAACTGTAACTTCTGTTTGCCCTAAGTTTTCTCCAACAAATTTTTTGGGGGCTGAACAAACTATTTATTTAAGACTAAATTTCATTCCTGTGCAGGTGCAATTTTGTAAGCCAGCATTGTTAAACTGTAGTAGGGACCCTCCCACGGAGCATTTTAAAGGATTGAGAGATCTGCACGTGGGCTGTTCATGCACTTGATGTGCCACAGTAATTGAAGTCCAGCTAGTGTGAAAAAGGATGGAAAGCTTGCCTAGGAACAGGTTGGGAAACCCTGACCTGAAGAAGCATCTGTTACCTTGCTATCAGCCAGAAATAATTATATCATAAGTAGGCTGGTACTAGAATTTCCAGTCTTTTCTCTTATCTCCTTATAAATTTAAAACAGCAGTGTTTACTATATAAAACTTAGAGTTAGTAAATATCTTGAGAAAGATTTAGTGAATCAATGACACTGTTATTATTTTTCACACCTTTCCTGTACGAAAAGAGAATTGTAATATTTCTGGCTTCTTACATAACCTAGTCTAGGAAGTATTTATTTCATCTTCTAGATAGAAAAAAAAAATCAAGCCCCCTCATCCTTAAGTAAATCCAAGTAAACAGAAAAAGTACAAGGTAGAAGTTAACTTAGAGGACTTTCTGTTTGAACCTCCTCTGAACAATAAATCTCAGCAGAACAAATATAATTATACCATCCTGGGGAAAACTTTTCTAAACTGACTGAGCAGACAGGTATATAATTTTTTTTTCCAAGAAGGAGAATTCACATTTATTTATCAGTTAGGGTTTTAGAGGAAGATTTTTTCAACACAATATATCATATGGGTGTCAATTCTGAGGAAAATCATGCACCTCTCATACAGTCTAGACTAAATCAAAGTGAAGAGAGCATTTTGTGATTTCTGCAAGTAAATTCGTAAAGACCAACAGGACTCAACAGATTTTTAGGACAAAATCATAAACTTGTTGTGGTGAACACCATGATGTGTGGGGGAGGAGGGAGAGGTGCCAGCTGGATCCATCGTCTATCTTGGCATTTATGCTGTGTTCATCACCATGGTATCAAAACACCTTTACAAGTTCTAAGTGTAACCACAGTAAAGGATCTGTAGTTTCTCCTTGAGTCCTAGGAGGGACTGGGCTTTGTTGTTGTTGTTGTTGCTATTATTATAATTATTGAACAAGCAAGTAAAAATAAGGGATTTTACATTTTATTCTTAAGGAGCTGAGATTCCTCAGGGAATCAACTCCACAGCTGTATGTCATTTGTCAAGAAAACTGTATCTGCACATGGTGGAGAGATGACCCTTCTTTTGTCCCAGAAAATTCCAGCTGGAGTTAGTGAAAGGTCATGAAGGGATTGAGAAGGAGCCCTCATCCACTTACACAGGGCACAGAGAAGATGCTTAGGATGGATGGAGGCAGGGAGGTGGAAACAAGAGTTGATGAATACACTGCTGATTTTTCTTGGTTTCCCCAGCAGCGCAGGCAGCTTCCCTGAACGTATGTGCCAGAGAGCTCTCCTTATCCCTGTGCCAGCAGAACGTGCCTCCCTTGGGCTTCCATGGATTGATGCGCAGAGACACCTGAGAGCTGGCTGAATACATTTGCAGGAACATACAGCAGATGCACTGGAGCTTAGAGCTGTATTGTATGTGGAAATATTATTTCCTTAAATATTTCTACATTTTCTCACATAATGAGCATCAGACTGTGGCCTTGGTAATTTTGTCTTTAACTTTTCCTGTATCTTTTTTTTTCTGCAGCGTTTAATGTTAGATTTTGGGTTTGCTTTCATTATGAAGAACACTAGCATTATAAAATTACCCCATTGAAACAAATAGAATTTTATGTCCTATCAAGAACATCTCAGTGAGGATGAACATATAAAATCTTGGTCCTTAGAGTGAAATCTTCACTCAGTTGAATTTAATGCTAACATTCTTGTTAATAATAATGAGTCAAGACTTTGCATACAGCTATCAATAATTAATTATTGATAGACAACAGACCTAATACTAAAAACATCCGGTGCAATGAGACAAAAAAATTGAAAACTGAGGAGGCTTGATCCTCCATCCTTTACATGGAGGATCTATTTCTGATCTTGCTGTGCAAGTGTTTTAGTGTTTTCTCTTTTCTTTTTGTTAACCTGAGCTAAACATTATGACAGAAACAAGTGAGATCATTGGGTACTATGAGATATCTGCTCTTTTTCTCTTATGGTCATTTTATGTGTTGAAATATTTGCATTGTGTATATAGAGAAGTGATCTATTGTTCAGCCATCTAAATTATCTCTTTGTTCATCATATTATGAAGCTCATGTCAACTCTTCTAGTTTGCATGGAAATTATAAGCAATTTCCTTTTAAATTTTGTTATTTTTTCATTTTAAAGAAGATCGATCCTAAATTCAGAGGGAGAATTTTTTAAACTGGAAAATCCTATTTAAGGGTTCAAGGTGTATAGAAATTACAAAATTGCCTTTAAAAAGGCCAGCTTTCTGTCAGGTGTGTGGGAGCGAATGACAGACTAATTCCCACACACACCCAAGAAAATTTTGAGTTGTCCTCTTACCAAGTATTCTGTTACAACTGCCCCTATAGATGTGTCTGTGTGTGTTTATATATATGTAACTATATATGTAAGTATACACATGTATATATTATTTCCATAATTCACTGAAATATTCCTTTCACATCTTCTTTACATTTTACTCCTGAGTTACTTGCCTATATTGATTATAGATTAAACAATCCATTCTGAAAGTGTACTCTCAGATACCAGTGTTTTGTCATAAAACTGTGTTTAACCGTATTGTACTCTTCAATAATCTCCAAAATACATGTATTAGAGAACAGATATTCTAAATATGTTATTAACATTAGATTATATTTAGCAGGTTAGAGATAATCTGCTGATTTAAGTAAACACTACAACCAAAAGATACCACAAGAATCTGCTGTCAGCACCTTTTTGCAGCACTTCTTAAGACTCCCTGATGTGCATTTCACAATGCAGTTAAAATCCTTTTATTTGTCGTATTATTTATCCAGCTGTGGGATCACTGCACTTTCACAAGAATAAAAAAACCTTGAGGCAAATATATGCTATAAAACAAACAAAAAATATATTGAAAATGTTCTGCTGCACATTATTTACTCTAAGCATTAAATTTTCATTTCATATTGGCTTTATGCAAAGAGCAAGGAAATTAGATTGATGCCTTTTCATTCAAGATAGTATAACAGAGTACTTAGACAGATGTTCTAGATAGATATTGCATTTATGTAGGTGTAACAGAATTGCACTGTGTTCAGAAATATCAATGGTGAATGCTGTTAGCATTATTAGAATGCTGTCTAGAAAGAAAACATAAGGAGTGGCATTTACTCTTCCACCTTGACATCTTCCTGGGTTTTTGACCCATCTGTCAGTATACTGGTTGATTGGTTATTTCTTCTCACTGGCTATCATGCTAAAGGACAGAGGAGCAAATCCCTTTGGAGCCAGTTTTAGCACTGCTCTTTACAGTTGGCTGTCAAGTGGAGTCAAGAAGGGACAGTTGCTACCATCTGCCTAAGAGCATGGTCTGGAACCTGTGTGTGTATTTGTGCACGTCAACAGCTTTCCAACATATGGGCCTAAATTTAGTTTCTGAATTCATTATTGGGCTTTCAAATATGTGACCCGGTTTTCAGATGTACTGACCACTCAGACATCTGGTGGTTTCATATAAGCTGTGATTATTCAGCATCTCTTGAGCAAAATCACTCAGTGCAGTGAAGTTTCCATTTTAAATCAGTGAGAAGACAGTTGTTGAATTTAGCAGATACTGAGTTGGTCTGTGGTAACCTTTGGCAACCACATCTGACACTCTTGGCCAGGCCCTCAGTCACATAAATGAATGTGACAGCCACCTGAAAACTCATGACAGCATTACCTGACACTTTTAACTGTGTCATAGATATTAAAAGGGTATCACAGAACTCTGACCATTATTACTTTGTACCACTTATTGAATCTGTCTCGTGACTTAGCATTTTAAAATCCTGAGCATCTTTCTAGCAGTTAGCATCCTTTAAAAATGGAACTGTCAAGAGAAATTTTCTTATTCATAAATCTGAAAGTTCCTGCATCTATATATTAGTACTATATGTAAGACTCAAGATACATCAAGCTCCTGATGGGCATGTTGTGACAGTGATACAGGGAGACATCATTAAAGCTTATTATCAGGGAAGCACGCTAGAAAGGTCTAATTTTCAGTAAGAATTTTTGATTTTGGTTGCTTGACAGAACATTTTGGAAGACACGCAAAGTATATGGCGGCTAAAATATTTACTAGTTAAGTAATAGAGCAACTTTACATTTCTGTGAAGAGCAAGTTCTTCATTTCTGAGGTTTACAGCTCACTTCTATAGCCCTCGAGGGTTATTAGCGCTGAAACTGGCAGACTTTAACTGACTCATTGATTTGACTTCTTGTTCTGCCCACCATCCATGGAGGTTTCAGGCCCAAAGAATGCACATTATAGACTAAACTTGTCTACCTCTTTATCTCAGTTGCTGAGGAGTTTTAGAAGAGGTACTGGTTAGATCTGCTCCTCAGCTGGTCTAACATATGCCAGGGTCAAACAGCAGAGGATCAGAAAATTTTCTCTCCTATGTGTCCTGTTCTATATCTAAGAACAGCTTCTCTATGCTCAGGCACAGTATACAGTCTATGATACTCACTTTAACCTTGACGATTTTTAATGCTATTTTAGGCCTGTTTAGAAAGGCTTCCTTTCTGCCTTGAAAATTTGAACTCATGGGAACAAAGGTGGTTTTCTTTTCACTTGGAAAGATACAAAAGCAGTTCCATTTTTTTTGATCCTGTGTAGTCTTTTTTTCCCCTTTTTTTTTTTTTTTGTTAGCAAGATAAAGATTTTGTTGGCACAAATTTGCAATGATCTGCAGAACCTTCTTTGTCAGCTGCAGTAATCCCCAATCATTCCAGATCTAAATTCCATGTCAGTATAATTTATAACAAGCAGACACGTACCTTGTTCACAGGTACTTGCAATACTGCTACAATTCAAAAGTAACATCAGTTTTGCCAAAGAGAGAAACTGGCTGTCAACTTCTCTTGTTCAGGATCAGAGCAGTAGCTGTGCAACAGGCAAAGCCGAGGGCACAGCTCATTTTTCAGCTACATTGCTGGAAGCTGCTTTAGATGTGTTGGCACTTTTTTCCCACTCCTGTATACTGAAGGTATTTGCACTATACATGCATGCATTTCCTCTTGTATATTTGTTTGCAAGTACTCTATTTTCCTTCTACATTTATCTGATTTTGTCTGAATTTCCTTTGAATTAAGCTGGAGCTACAAGAACTCTTGGGATTTCATGAAGTCCACTCCAAATGTGGTTGCTGTTACTGCCTGCCTCAAAACCCAACCCATGAAATTACTACAGTTTAGGTTTTACAAGAAGACTGAAGAGAAAAATGTTAGGTTATAAAGGTAATTTCTACATTATGTAATTGCAATAAATTATATATTTCTCCTCAGTAAGCCATAAAAGCAAGTCTCTCATGGTTTCTCATTCATGCAGTGCCTTGGCTCATTAAAACCTCTTGATGGTGATCCCTTTGCTACGTGCAGAGTGTATTTTTTGAGATCTGATGACAACAACAAAGAGGTGCTCAATGTTTTTGAGATGTTCCTGTTAAAATTGCTATGAATCCATGAAATTGTAAGAACCAGCTGCTTCTGTCCTAGTCTGTATGTGCATCTTTTCTAATGAAAAGGGAAAGGTTAGTTAGAAGGTTAGAGAAGATGTGTGCTGACTTTTTATAAAAGCAGAAGTGTATTTAGTATCAACACAATGCAGGTTGGATTTCACACATTGCTGTACTGATATACTAATGATTGCAGTTATTGGTTAAAAGAGCAAAGGCTTATGAAGTGTTTCCTATGTAACTAAAACCAAATGCATTTTAAGCACCCAGCAAGACTAATACCATTGGGGAAGGACACTGCTCATAGAGGAGTGACAGAACTTGGTAGAAGCAAATGGGGCTGTATCATCTTCATGAATTCAAGAATGTAGAGCTGTTCAAAACAAACTTCTGTGCTGTGTGATTCAGGGTATTTACAGTATTTGTGAATCATAGGACTTTTTCAGTGTCTATAAACATTATGTCACTTGCAGCCTCCTTGGTAAAACACACTTCTTGAACTCTTTCTTGAAAGAGTTCTTTAACTCATGTCTGCTAAAACATTTCCAGGTCTCAAGCTTCCTAGTGCTGCCCAGCAGACATCTTCCACCACTGAACTGTTCTTTTAGATACAGTGATTGCAAACCTGCTGCCACTTGGCCTGGCACAGAAGAATCATCGCCTCTTCTGTTCTCCAGGCACAAAACATTTTGTATCTACATCCAGACACGCCTCTACAGCATGAAATGAAACAAAGAAACAGACATTGACTGCTTCATTCCAGTTTCCACATGACATTTCTTATCACAAAATACCTTTCACATCAATACTGCCTGAGATCAAGCCTGTCTAGTGCTTTTTTTGACAGATATTCACAGCTCTGGAATGTCTGTTAATAATAATGATTGAGCTATAGGGCATTTCTTGGGAATTAATGATTGGCTAGAAAGCTCCATTGACTCAGTGCTCAGCAAAGGACTATTCTCCCTGTCAGGTAATCAGTCCCAGGGAAATACTCAAAGGTTGCCTCAACACTGTTGTTATCTACAAAAATTAAATACAGAATTTTGAACATAATAATTGCTATTGCTCCATATGGTCTAATTGTTCTATACTGTTCATATTTGCCACCACCTGAACATTTTCAGGTTAACTCACTGACTTTCTCTCCTAATTTTACTCTTTTTCACACTCTCTTATTTTCATAAAAAACCCTGCAAGAATCAGTCCTATGTACAATTCCACACAGAATTCAAGAAACATAGTATGAGTGTATATGCAGCTTCCATGTGACATCAGTATACATTGCTACTGAATTTACCAGAAAAGGTGCCTATTTTCTAGGTTAAAGTTGAACCACAAGCACTGCCATTGATCTGCATTTTCTTGGTGAAAACAAGTCAAAGAAATTAGAGAGAAAATACAACAAGAATTTAGTATACGGCTGGTGCCTAAAATAAGAATTCCACTTAATTAAATGGATATGCACTTGAGTAAAGAGAACTCTGTAGGTTCAGGTTGAAACATTCATCCGCTCAGTTACTTCAGAGGCAAAGAACATTCATTATGGGATAAATCTATAGATAAGTAGGTGATTATTACTTGCCTTAAAGCAACGTCAAAAAGAGAAGTCTTGAAATTGTTGAAGTTTTGAAAGTGGAAGATGATGGTGCGAAACTGGGAAATCTTCCATGTTTCTCAACTTGTTAAGCACAACTGAAATAAATGAGACATTTATTGACTGACTTTTTTGTGAAAAGCTTTATAAAGTCACACAATGACCCAAGATATGCCTCAATACTGTGTAATACTAATTTCTCTCCACTACTTTTATTTCCATTATTGTAACTAAAGGTTTATATTTTGGTCATGCAGGTGTTCTTAGAACTATATGCTAAGAAGCCATTGAAGCACACTGCCACAGGTCCAGTAAAAAGGTTTTGTGCCCCAGTCTAGAACAACACCAGTTCACTATTTTTCCAAAGCACATGCCACTTAGGGTTGAGTTTGATCTCATGGACGTGAGTCCCACAGATGTCAGGTTCTAGCCTAAATCTTTTGTGCTTCTTTTTCGTAGGAGGATTCTTAAGGAAAACCCTAGGAACTGAGCAAAACAAGAAACTTGTATCATATTTACTGAGAATTTATAACCCACGAAATAAATCCACTTTGGATGTTGTTGTTCTGCACATGTATAACATTAATCATCCGAAATATTTAAACAGCATTTTAGCCGTCAAATCAAAAGGGAAACTTGTATAATCTTAAGTGCTTGACAGACTGGACCATAAATGTCTCTAGATGCAATAATAAGTATGGGAAAAAATCATTTTGTGCAGTATTTTCAGCACAAACTGCATCACAAAGTGTTAAATAATAAATAATAGCAGAAAGAAGTATACACAAGGGAGGAATGATATGATTTCAGAGGAGACTTGAAAGGGGATGTTGATGAGGTGGAGGTTTTAAGAATTAAATATTAAAACCCAGAAAGGCTGGTTTTTGGCTGGGACTGATTGTTTTTCTCTGCTGAGAAATAAAGGGGCTTTCTAACCTACCTCCTGACAGAGATGCCAGGCTTACTGTCAAATTGTTCAGTGGAATCATCACTGTACTCAGAGTCTATTTTTAAGAGAAGGCGAAGGATCGCAATTAGCTAACTGCAGCCCTCTCCGATTCCAAACGTCTGCTTTGTCCTCTGCCTCACCTTTCCGTTTATTTACCGTGTAACAACTCCACGCGGACTTGGCCCAAGTTCCTGAAGAGCGCCGGGGACGCAGAGGGAGAGGGAGGGCAGCCTGGCATGGCAGAGCCCCAGCACACCAGCCTTCCCCAGAGCCAAGGGCAGCCCCGCGAGGCCACGGCAAGGCACTCACAGACGTGCCCCGAGGAAAAGGGAAGCGCCTTTCAGCGCTGTTAAATCACGCCATAGTGGGCTTATTTCCTACATTTGGTGGCAGCATAGTATTCAGGAAAATATTATTGCTGCTTGCACAGGTTACCGCCGAACCAAACGACAGAGATGAGAGAGTTAAGTAACAGGGATGGAGAGCGAATCACTAAAGTCTTTCCCAGAGTCAGTTCTCTGTTTGGGGGAAGTTACTTCAATGCTGTATCTCGCAAACACCCCGCTGCCTCACCGTGTCCTCTGGAGCCAACTGACTGACATTTTAAGGAGATTTTTAAATAAATGATGTGCAGGAGCAGCTCATGTTTAGCAGACAAAGCCCTGCTCGGCAGCACGCACTGCGAGCACCGCTGTACCTGTGCTCGGCACGCCGGGGCCGGGGCAGCGCCCGCTCCCGCCCGGCCTTAGCTGAGGTGCGGCCCCATGGGCGCCGCTCCGCCCGCGGCACCTGCCTTTGCCTCGCAGGTGAGTGCGTCTCCGGGGAGCGCTCGGAGAGGAGTTCCCGGGAGAAGGAGCGCTCTACTTATCGGCAGAGAGGCTCTCCTGCCGCGGAGCTGCCCCCGGCTCGCCCAGCCCAGCCCGGTTGCCCCCTACCCCGCTCGGCGCGGGGCGGGCTGAGGGAGGCAGGGGACGAGGAGGAGCTCCCGCTCTTTTGGAGACGCACCTGTGGGGAGCGCCCGCCGGGGCGGGAAGTGTCTTATGTAAGGGATGGAGGGGAGCGGGTGAGGGGGAAGAGGTGGGGGTCGGCTCTGCGGCGGGGCTGATGCGAGGAGGGAGAGCCCCACAGAGGGGCTGGGAGGGAGGAAGAGAGAGCGGGGGAGAGAGAGAGAGAGAGAGAAAGGGAGAAGTCGCCGGCCCCTCAGCGGGGCTGCCGGAGGGGACAGGCGGGCGGGCAGCCCCGTCTCTGGCACGCAGCTTCCCCGGCACGCGGCCGCCTCAGAGGACGGGCTGGGCTCCCCGCGCTGGCACCGCGCTCGCCCGCCCGNCAGCCCGGCCCCGGGCGGAGCTCGGCGGGCACCGCGGGTGTCTGAGGGAGTTGTGCGAGAGAGCGCGCCGGGCTCCGCGGGGGAGCGGAAGGTGGGTGCCCCCGGCGCCCCAGGCTGGCCCCAGGCTGCGCGGGGAGGCTCCTCGCTCGCCCTCTCTCCTCCTCCCGCCCCTGCAGCGCCCTCGCCTCAGCCCTCCCGCTTGGCGGCCCCTCCACGCCCCTCTCGCCAGCCCGGCGCGGTGCCCCGCACGCCGCCGCCACCTCCACCCCTCGGTCCTCCTCTTCCTCCTCCTCCTCCTCCTCCTCCCGCGCTGCCTCTCACGCGCACTCCGCTCCACAAGTGCCGCGCGCTCGCTGCTCCGGAGCGGAGCGGGGCCGGGCTGCGGACCCTGCGCGGGGGCTGCGGACCCTGCCCGGCCCGTTCGGGGCTGTCCGTGGTGCTGGAGGCGAGCGCGGGCTGAGCGGACGCCCGGCCCCTGACGGAGCCCCTTTATGTTCAGCTCCTGGCGCAGCGCAGCATCCAGCAGCTCGAGCGGCGGCGGCAGCAGCATCGCTGAGCCGGGGCTGGGAGGCAGAATGGAAGGCTTTATTCGGCTGCTCTTCGGCTACTTGGTGGCGGACCTTCTCACGCTGGTGTGTCGGGCTCAGGAGAAAGCTGGCCAGCAGCTGGGGAGCTTTGTGGTGCTCTCGGGAGGAAACCACTCCAGCCTCGGGGAACAGATAGACCCCTCCGAGCCACCTCCCACCCCAGACTTCTGCAGGGGCTACTTTGACGTGATGGGGCAATGGGACCCCCCCTTTAACTGCAGCTCGGGGGAGTTCATCTTCTGCTGTGGCACTTGTGGCTTCAGGTTTTGCTGCAAGTTCAAGAAGACAAGGCTGGATCAAAGCACCTGCACAAACTATGAGACGCCGTTGTGGATGAACACTGGGAAGCCTCCTTCCCGCATAGACGACCCTCTGCATGACCCTACCCGGGATAAAACCAACCTTATTGTCTACATCATCTGTGGGGTTGTAGCAGTCATGGTGCTGGTGGGGATCTTCACCAAACTAGGGCTGGAGAAGGCACACAGACCCCAGCGGGAGCACATGTCCAGGTAAGGCTGAGTGCCAGGCAGCAGGGTCCCCTTCCCCTCTACCTCCTGCCCGGCCCCTAGAGAGGAGAGAGGAGCCCGTGTGTCCCTGCCGAACAAACAACTCCTGCCAGGCAGGCTGCATTCCCCTGCGAGGTGACCGAGAGAGACCAACTTTGCTGAGCAGAGCTCCTGTGGTGCCCCCAGCCCGGGTTATCACAGAACATGCATATTGAGGAAGACTAGGGATAATTGTGGAGTGTGCACAGACAGTAGTCCATTTTTATCTGCAGTGCCTGACCCTCTCCCTAACAAGATCCAGCAAGTGTTCCCAGATATACTGTGCATAAATAGAAAAACAAACAACAAAAAAATCTGAAACCAGCAACACTGAATTATAGAAAGCCTGATGCGTTCCCTCTTCCAACAGTTTCAAAGATTGGAAAATGTTTTTACTTCTCAACAGAAGGATGTAAACAAATGCCATCTCACCCTCCCTCTCCAGCTGCAAAATGATTTTGGCAGGACCTTCCCTACTCCTCCAGCCCTTGCAAGTGTGTGAGCTATTTGTAAAATTTCTAAGCTGTGAAAATGAGTCAGGGTGGAAGGGAAGAGGAAGACACAAAAAGAAAAAGCTATTGTAGAATTTTTAAACATTTTTTCAGTTACTGTTGAGAGGTAAAAAATGGAATATGAAAGTCTTGCCTCATCCATATGTGTGTGTGTGTTTAACTCTGTCTCCACGGTGTAATGGCTGAGTTATATCAAAGAGAACCTCCCCCACCTAGAGTTAGGCATGCTGTGTACCATCTACTCCAGATCCTGGCTGCCTAGTGGTGGATAGGCAGGTGGGCAACTCGGGACAGAGCCCAGTGTCTTTAACAACATATTCCAAACCCAGATTGTCACAGCAGTTCAAAATCAAGGCATAACACATTTGTCAAGTTTGCAGCCTGTCTGATTCTTTATGCTAATCCCAGGCACATGAAAGTAAAGCAGATGGGGGAAAGGCATTAAAAAAGGCAAACAGATCCATTAAAGAGTCTAAATAGGTCCCAGCATATTGGGCAACTTTAGTGATGAAATGCAATGAGAGGATACCTTCTACTGGATGTGCAGTGTGGCAGAAAACTTCCTTTTGCCCTGACTGCTAGTGGTGTAGCTCACAATCTTTAAGGCTTAGATGAAGAGTCATCCTTTGAAAGATAGTCTAAGAGATCAACTCAACACCTGGAGCCTCATTTTTTACTGAAGTTTCTGCATGACTTTTTGATTAACTCCTTATCCTGAAATGAACAGAGAAAGTCACAGAAATACTCCTGAAAATGCATCATCAGTCCCTGAGCTATTATTTGCTATTTGTAACCTGGTTGATATCGATGTGCTTTACTACTGAGGAAAAAAGCACGTTGCAGAAATCTTAGTCAACAGCGTGTGTCAGTGACACTTCTGCAAAGACGGGCTTTGATGAGGCAGGTGTGATAATCCTTTAGACATTTTGAATATAAATTGAGAAGAACAATTAATGGGTCACAGTTTTTTTTAAATTTTAATCTACAGAGCTTGTTTGCAAAAAGCTCTCCCTTGCTTCAGTCTCTCTCTACAGTGTCTTTGTGCTGGCAAAAAAAAAGAGGGCTCGTAACAGTCACAAAGCCCAAAACAGAGTGAAGTTATAGCCACCCCTGCAAATAATGGCTTAAACAGGTCCTGCCTCTGTGAGTAGAAATATTTTCTATCTAAAGTACAGGTGTGAAGTATTCTGGAAGGATATTCTGTCTCAGTTTATGGCAGTAGAATTATGGGGGATTGGAAAATCATTCTGATATCCTTCAGTCATGTGTGCATAAAGATTAGGTTTCTGAAGTGGGTCTTAGCTAAGGTCGTCTGTTACCTTGATTACTTAACAGCGTCTGTGATCTTGTACATGAAACTGTTCAAGGCAGGATTATATAGAAACTTGGAAAGTCATGATCACATGGAAAAACAGTCACCCACTCAGTACACATAATAGCTAGTCATGTTCTGAAAAAGAAGATCTATAGCTTTCTTTTTTTTTAAAGTTCTCTCTTATTCCAATTGTGGGATGAGTTTAACATTAATTTGAAAAGGAATTAGATTTGTAAATCCCTTTGGAAATCTATAAATATATTCATTGAGTGAAGAATTGAAGTAACCCTATAGTCCTCAAGTGAGCGTTTAACTAAAATATTCCATTCTAGCTCCTTTTGCACTACTGATGTTCTGATGAAAGGCTGCAATGCTTAAAAAATAGTTTATCTGTTCAAACAGTTAATAGTACCAACAACTGATAAAATATGTAGGCTGTGTTCATAGTCACCTTCTTTTGTAACATCACTACAACATCAAAAAAACAAAACAAAAAGGAACACCGCCTACTTTTTTTTTCTATACTGAACCTTATTAATAAGCAGAAGTTTAATGCATCGAGAGTGTTAGGTAGGCCAGAGCAAAAGTACTAAGTGTTACTCCATTTTGGCTGGCAGCAAGAAACACACAGAAAATGATTTGTCATCTATTTCCTTAGCTAAGATTGTCTCCTTTCCCTTGCCTAATCAATGGCTACATGAAACATTCGAATCCCCTTCATTTCTATGAACAAGTTCACCTAGGAAAGGGATAGTATTGCTTATCAAAAAAGACAATGCATAATGGCAACTGATTATTTTTTATGGGGGCTGATATTTTAAGAAAAATGAACAACTGAATTCAACTGATGTAAATGATATATTTCCAGTTTTGATTTACTAAAAATATTTCAAAGTACGAACAGAGAATAAGAACACGTGGGAATAACAACATTAACTTCTAAATAGGAAGCAAAACTGTGAACTTTTTAATTCTTTGCATTACTTCATCTTGCAGTCAGTAGATCTGCTGTTGAAGTAAGACACTGGTGTGTGTAAGAGCGGTACAATGTTAATAAAGAAAACTTCCTTTGTTAACTGAGCATAGTTTCCATACAGCTGCCTTTTATTAAATATTGTTTATTACTATACCAAAACAAACCAAGAACAATCCTTTAACTTCACAGAATTTTCCTGAAATAGTTGACAATTAAAAAAGCATTGTGGAAATGTAATTAGTGAAAAAAAATTAATTAGTGAAAAAAAAAATTAATAGGAAGAAGTCTCTATTGCGCAAGTCCCTTTAGAAAAAAAGTCAAGACTTGTCCTTTGTTAGAGATCTTGTTACTTCCTTTTGTTTTGAGGAAACAGGCCAGGTATGGCACTGTTGACATTTTCGTTCTGTTGGCACAAGCTGTAAATCTGGAAGATGAACATGGAGAGGGGAGTGCAGAATTAACTCTACATGGTATATTTCATTTTAGACCTCACATGGTTTTTTTTCCCCTCATTTTAAAATTTGTTCCTTGATGCTGAAAGGAGATGAGTATTCCCTTCAGCTACAGTGTCCAAGACTAAGCAGTAATAGTAGTATCCAGAGTAGCTCTTCCTTTCCTCTCCCGTTTTTGAGGAGAATAAGGAAATCAGATGGTGTAGGAGGGAGCTATGGCAGAGGGAGGGAACGTGGCAGTGTTGTGCATGAGAGGACACAGATTTGATCTGCCTGCTGAAGCAGACCAGGAGCTTTCTTAGGCATATGAGGGCAGCACGTTCTTGCTGCTTGAGACTACACCAATGGGCCTGGCAGGCTCCATCCGTTCAAGTGGGGAATTCTCTCTCAAAAATGAATAGAAAATGGAAAAGCTTTACCTCTGTTGCATGGAGGAGATTATTCTGTAAATAGAAGTCCACCTTTGTCTTCTTCCTTAATCCTTTGGAGAATGTGCAAACAAACCAAGAACTGAAAGGACAATGTTTACAATCATGCTCTTATGCTATAACTCCCGTTTTTTAAAACAGTGCCTCTGACAGTGTGTTTAGCAGTCTTCCAAATATTGTGAACCATCTGAGCTCTTCTTTCTTCCTTCACAAGGAAGGAAGTGACTGGTGCTGAGCTCAAGAATGAAGTCTTGTATTGATCTTGTAAAGACATGTAGTTGAGGCCAAAAATAGCCTGACTTGCCAGAATCCTGAATCCTATGTGTGAAATTATTTCCTTTATGGGTTTTGCCCTGGTTTTGGAGACAAAATATGACAAGCGACCTTTCATGAAATAACCTGTGTTTCAGCTTCTTTCAGCTTGTACCCAAAAAGGAAATCCCTGGTTCCACATGCTTTATAACACCCCAAAACAATATTACATATCCAAAAAGAAAAATCTTATGGCAAGAGAAATGCTGAAGTTTTGTGATACTAGGATAGTTCTGGGCCATTAACGCCTATGTAGGTAACACTTCTCCATTTTTGTAATACTACAATCAATATCACTGCACAGGTCTTAATGATACTGCTCCCTGATTAGAAGGTTATCTTGCACTTTGCATTTCCTTAAAAAATCATCCAGTATATCATAGGTGCAGGTAAAGACCCTCTGTGTAAGTTTAACTTTTCAATGGGACTGACTACAACAATTCCTCCTGTGATGATGAACACAATCTATATGACTATATTTAGGTGAGACAAATGCATGAAGATATTTTAAAAGTCTTCTGGCTGATGTGGAATTTTTCAAAGCAAACATCTGTTCAAGGATTTTGTCACGTGCTGGGGAACAAGCCTCCCTTTATCCATTTCATTATATGGTCAAATCCCTAAAAGAACAAAATGCAGGTACAGCATTTCCTTTGTACTTCAGTGATACTGAAGCTGCTGCACATTTTTAACTCTCTCTGACATTAGTGGAGAATAAGGACATGCTCTCAGTTATATGAGCTATTCTGCCCTGAGAAGACTGTACAACTTTGGCTAACACAGTATAGGTGCTCTGTTATTAAAAACAGAACTTGATGGTGAATAGTTCATCTTTTCTTAATACAGAAGAAGGAATTGGACAGGTAATTCCTTGAAAACCATTTGAAAAAAGCCTCCCTGAACTGGTAGAAAACTTAGCATTTCCGTGGAAAGTCAGTAGTTCATCTGCCATCCTACAGGGTGTTATTTGAAGTTTTCAGCAAGCAATATTTACCATCAGATTAAGAGCAATGAGGAAAGGATTTCTGAAAACGCACTCTCACAAAGTTGGGAAATACTTAAATCTCACAGTTTTAACTCCCACACTGGAGTTAGGAACTATCATTTACTTTTTTTCCCTTCCCAGAAACATGTCCAGCTGCCTCTGGAATTAGAATTAACATTGATGTCAATAATTTCCTCTGTATAGAGACATATTTGCATGAATTGACTAGATATTAATGGTTTTGGTCCCCACTTATTTTAAATTGTTTTTGCAATATAATGCTTTCCCTTTGCATAATTTCTACATGTCTTTGTGAGATCTCTTCTGTTGAATTTTTATTATTCTGCTATGTAGGCCAGCTCTGCTATTTCTGCTGTATAAGCACTGCTTCAAATGGGAGCATTACTCTGATACCATTAATCATGTGGTTACTGTCTTCTGACCTTTTCCAGGATCAACAGAGTATTCTCTAACATGTTGATCACAACTGTAACTAATATTTTAATAACAAAATGTTAGCTATAAACACAAGAAAATATCAGTATTGTTCAGCTGTGTACCCAAGCAATCTGCAAGCAAGATCCAGCTCGGGATTTCTCTCTGTAACTTAAATGAAACTACATACTTTTTAATATTTAAAAGTATAGCGCTGCTTGATTGAGAAATCACAACATCACAGAAGTACAGTGGAGGAGCTAGGTGGCACTCGCCATGGCTTTCACCAAGGAATGTGCTTATTTAATTTATTTATTTATTAGTTTATAAGCCAGTATTTCTTGATGTGGTATCTGGGACACTGTATACAATTTTGCAGAAAATAAAACTAAACTGGGCATAGTGCCCGGAAAATGTGTCCACACCCTTAAAAAATTGCTCAAGAGGTCTAAAAATTAAAAACAATAAACCAAAAAGGAGGTAAATAACGGTCCATGATGCATTGACCTGAATAGAAAACATTTGCACTGAACCCTGAAGACACTGGTAACACATACTACAGCTTTCCTTTGCCTAAGGCAACAGCTTCTGCAGGTGGGCCAATTATTTCCTAGTGTACAGTAGTTCAGCAGGTGGTTCTGTCTCATAGCTAAGGGCTAATCCTGCTCCTATGGAACTCTGGAAAAATAGCACAGACTCACAGACACAGATATGGACATGCTGGGAGTTTCCGAGCTTAAAACTTGGTCAGAAACTCTGACTCCACAGGGCTGATCCAGGAGTGTGTGTTTTTCTGGGTGCCTAAGGCTGCCCTTCCCCTCAGCAGGAGCCCTGGCAGTGGGGCTGGTCCTTCCACAGTCACCAGAGCAGGATGAGTGTGTCACACTGCCTGCAGCCCTGCAGGGCAAGCACAGCCAGCACGGGCTGGGCCTGGCCTCGCTGAGGAACCTTTTGCTTACTCCCTCTTTGCTGGCACAAAGCTTTCATCCTGCTTCCGAACTGCCTTCAAAGGAGCAGGGAGTGTTCCTGGGCAAGCTTTGCTCTATGTTAAAGACTGGGACACTCAGAGAAGTTAGTAAAAGACTTTTTTGATCTCCCCATCTGAATGAGAAATCCTTAAATTCCACGCTTGCTGGATTTCTGCGTGGAAGTTACATGACTTTTCAACTTGAGTGACACTTTTGAATAAAAACTGTGAAGACCACCCTGTTGTGTGTTCTAATTGCAGATGCAAGTGTGAGAATTTCCTTTGAAATTAGCAATCTAGGTGTGAAGATAAGCAGTTTGTGAAAGGTGTAGCCATGGGCTAGGTGCTGAGGTGCTGGGCCTTAACCAAGATGGCAAAATGTTACGGAGCATATGCAGTGGCAGAGCTCGACAAGGCTCAAGGAGTTTAAATTCTGTTCCTCCAAAGCCAAGATACCTAAAGAATTAATGTGTTGCTGTGTTTTACTTCTAGCACAGTAAGACAACCTAAAAAGAGCCTTAGGTGTGAAGTCTCACAATGAATTTGCTTCCCTGCATTTACTGTGAAGGGGGCTGGTTTCTCCAGCAGACATTATGATCGACTGCATCGCAAACTGAAATAGATCTTGGAACACATTGTTAATGTCTCACAGATTTTGCAGATTCATTCTGGTTATGTTTGGTTTTCAGGGCTCTTGCTGATGTTATGCGACCTCAAGGTCCTTGTACAACAGATCATATGGAAAGAGATCTAAACATTGTAGTACACGTGCAGCATTACGAAAACATGGAGACCAGACCTCCTCCAAATAACTTACGTAAGTTGCACTTTAACTTTATCAATAGCTGGAATGCTGGCACTGAAAAGGGCATTATGAAATGAGTATTGCTGAATGTCAAATGAGGATCAACAGTACATGGGTTCTTGAAAATTAGAAATATCCATTTTCTCGGAATCGGAAAAATTTTGTTTGCTACTGCAGATTGGTGCACCAGTGAGAGAAATAAATTTTGAATAGAAAAATTAGTTTTTATATTTAGTTGAAATTAGTTTTCTTGGTTGACTAATATTGGTTTTGTATCTTTGCCTTCTTTTACCTGTTGTTGACCTGTTTGCTCAGCTCATCAGCCTTTGCCTTATTCTGTGTTTTGTTGTACCAAAATACAAACTGTTGTGGTTACAGCTGGATTTAACTCTATGTTTCATAGGGCTGTAACATCCAGTAGCAAAGTGGTTTCATTAGGCTGTTAGATCATATCCACTGGTATAATAATTAAATACTTCCTTGGATAGCATCAAGTTGTATGTGGTTTTCATTTCCTCGAGGGAAAGATGAGGAGATTATTGTTTTAAGTTTTACATAATATTTTTATTCTGTATCTGCTGTTACATGTTTATGTTATTGAAGGCAAGAAAAAAGTGAACCTTGGAGTTTCAGATGAGATCTGGTGACATTTCAAGTGGTTCTAAAGTCCTAAACAACTTATTTCCCAGTCTCTATTAGACCACAGTACAGATGTTTCTCATGCTCAGATACGTGTTCTCCTTGTGATAGACAATGCCACTGAAAATTTAATTTGGATACTTATTTATGTAACTTATATTCAACTATATCTTAAAAAAGACATATATACATGCTTAAATTATGTATATATTTACAAAATCAAGTTCAATATCTTTATAAAATAAAAAGGTATCATTCAGGAAAGTTTAGATTGTCAGGCAGTGGGTGACTTTATTCTGTGCTGTAGATCAGTGTAGATCTGCATTTTACTACAAATATACTTTTACTGCATTGTTATTTGCATTTTGAAACATTTAAAGTATGTGTACTCATCTTTTCCTTAAGTATAGAAAGAAAGCTTGCTTGTATTTGGACTGTTATTTGGACTGCATTGTGCAGTTATTGGTGCTTGTTTTGTGGAAGGGTGTAAAGACAATGGGAGAAGGGGCAGCTCCACGTGCTGCCTGCACTGCTGGTGCCTGCTTTGTGGGAGAGGCTGATGGCCATTCCTTATGTGCATCCTCACAGAGTAATGGGAGAGAATTAAAGCTGTGCCCTCGGATAAAGGTGCCACATACAGGGAGATGTGCCACCTCGTCATGTGACACCTCATCTGTCTGCCCTGCTCTCCAGCAAAGAGCTTCCACCTGGGGCTCTGCAGTGTGCAGTGCAGAGAGGGAAGCACACACCCTACCTGTGTGAAAGCACCACTTCTGGAGGGGAGCCTCGGCTGCTCCCTCAGTCAGAGGTGCTCTCACACCCTGCAGCTTGACTTCTGAAGGGTTAATGAGGATGGGAACCTGCACTGCATCTCTTTGCTCTGTGTATTAGCTCCTTGCTGATGTCGGATCCTTCCCATGACCATCTATGCAGGAATGGTACCAAATAGTAATGAAGTTTGGATCCATTATTTTATCTCACATGTGAAGTGTTTATTCAGAATCCCAGCTAATGAAGGAGCCAGAAGGTAAAGAGGTTCTCGCTGCATTGATTTTATCTAGATTTTTGTAATGATCACATTGAGATATTTTGCTTAAAACTCTTTGTATATACTACAATATGCAACATAACACAGCAGGCCTTTAAACTCATCATTTCTCAGATTTGAATCCGGATTTAAGCCTTACTTCCTGGACCTCTTGCACATAAATGCAACTCAGAGCCACATAGGTACTGCTCACGGAAGAAAAAAAATACACATTTAATGGGACGTTGATTTATGCTGACCCCAGACATCCATACCACCTCTGTCTCAGAATATGGCCCTCTGGCACAGAGGGAAGGATTTTATGTAAACCAGCTCTTGTACCACTGCAATTTACAACACAGAAGCACTACTGCTACTTCGGAGCTGTCCTCATCTTTTGGGTCATGTAGAGGGGCAGTCCCAACAACGCTTCTTATGCATCTCAGGCATTCCTGCTGCAGAAGGAAACCTCAGAAGCCAGCAGCTCTGATGGTAATTGTTTCAGTTTTTAATCAACTTTATGCATTAAGTCAATAATTTTAGATTGTTAAGTGCAAAGCTTCAAGGGGTGAAATTACTCAAGGCATTTTATAACCAATATTGCATACATTTACTTCATAGCAAGTGGATTGTTGTTCTGTATTTGTTGCCATTTTATTCTCATAAACTCATGTAAAACATGACTAAATGACCTACTAGAATTAGCCACGACATCACAAGTGATTGAAACCTGTTGAAAATGTGCATTTAAGGTGCAGGAAAAAAATCTTCATATAAAGACAAAATTATTAACAAATTTTCCAAGGTCACTATCTTAGCAAATCAGAATTTTACTGGGAAGTTCTGAAACACTGCAGGAGTGGATATTACAGACAGAAACTTTCGCAGTGAAGCATTATCTACTACCATGGCTGGAAAAATGTCAGGCTTTTTCAAGGTACTTTTTAATAACCAAATAAACCAAACTGAATCACAGCTTTCACAGAAATTCTATTCCAGATGTTTACTTATACGGAGAAAATGAAATTGTGTAGAATTATTGCATCATAAACTTTAATACTAATTTTTAAAGTTTTCTAAGTTACCACTTTCTATCTACTTGCCATCTCATAGTGAGACTTAAATACTTGAGGCTGATGTACTTCTCACATTGATCCATAAATATGAAGAGGGCAGAAGGAATTTTTTAGTCATTACATATCCCTTCCATACTGTGTCTTTCAGACAAGCTGTTGAAAGCCAAACATTATTAAAAATGTTCTAATTTGAATGTTCATTTGCTCTTTCTGTCCTCTTGAAAACATTTTGAACGTGTTGCCAACACGTTCTGAAAGTGTTTTGTGAAGGGAAGCTCTTTTGTCAAAATGACAAACTTCACATGGTCTCTGAGACTGGAAATGAGTGTGTGTCTGTTTCTGGACTGTTTGTTACCAGAGGACAAGGATTTTCTCTGATGCCTGCAGCTATTTGCCAGAACTCACAGGCCAGTAGAAGGCCAAAAGCTCTTTTCAGAGTCTTGCATTTTACTCAGTTTCTTGTCCCTTCTTTTCTGATGTTCAGAAAAGAGCAGACATTTTGGAGGTTCCCAAAAAACACAGGTTTTTCCTTTGCACATGTGAATCCAAATAACCAGGATGATTTTTAGTAAAAGCCACTTTTTCCTTAGTGGTTGTTGTCATAATTTTCTTCCAGTACTGCGCTTTCCTTAGGATTGCTTTTCTATTATTCCCCTTCATTCATACACATTAGAATGTAGTGGTGCTTTGTAAACAACCAGCAGATATCTATCAAAATGTAGCATTCAAATCTTCTAACATGGGAAGTTAAATAAAAGAAAGTAAAAAATTACGTTAAAAACATCAAACCAAAAACAAACCTTTCTGCAGAGTTTGAGTTGTTGTGTTAATCTCTGACTTTAAGGTATTTAAGAAAGCAGCAGTGTTCAAGGTATTATTTTCTCTTCTTGTTTTGATTTTTAGTTTTGTTTGTGGTCTTTTTTTTTTTTTTTCTTCCCTTCTTATTGTGTTAGAAGCAGGGGATTTATTTAACTTGTTGGGATTGTAACACTGATGGAGTGGGAGTTAGGAGGCTTCATAGTTACATCCTCATTTCTGAAACGTGATTACTGCTATTATTTCTGATTCATGATCTATGATAGCAGAGTGAAAAAATACTTCAGTTGGTGCAATTCACAGTCACTTTTCCTAATGATCAGTAAAAGCTCTGTTACTCTTTCCCAAGAACCAGCCTTGCACCAGTAAATTTAAACAATTTATGCAGGCTCCCAAGGTAAGGATGATTTTTAAAGGAAGCCAATTATAGATTAAGGAGCTTTTTAAGATGAAAAGTACTTTTAGTTAGTTTAAAATGTATGGATTATTTCTTTATTTTGAATTTAACTTTTAAAAAGTGGACTTTACACACATGATCCAAAGAAGGAAATGTTGCACTGTTTCAAATGGCCAATTTTAATCCTGGCTAAAGATTTGCAGCACACGTGATTAAAATGACCTTTAAAAAATATATTCAGAGTTGTGTTTGCTGCTGCATTTGATTGTCAGTTGTCCTGGATACTGACTAACAACAAATGCTAATGCTGAAAACGCAGCTATACCGTCTCTATAACTGGTGCCTCATGATTAGTTAACTTTTGTTTTTTCTTTATTTCTTTTTTTTCTATTGAGATAGTAGGCCTTTAAATAGGAGGGTAATTTTTGAAGTCCTTGTACATTGGAATAAAAATTCTATATTATATATCCCTGTTCTTGTCCCCATTTCTGTTCATAGAAGCTCAGCCTGTGCTTTCTAGTGACAGGAACTGTCACTAGTTTGACACTGTGAAAATAGAATTTGCAAGAATACTTTTCAGTCTTTCATCACTAGTGAATAAGCTTTTTTGTTGTTGTTGTCTTTGGCAAGCTAATTATTTTTTTGTTTAACCTACATAACATGTTTAAACCAGATGATTCATTGTCTTGCATTGCCTAAACATAATTCCTACCGTTGGTCACTGCAAATAAGCAGGGAGGCTTACTAAGAAACTTCAGTAAACAGAAGTCCTGTTGTTCAAAATGTAGAGCCCATGGAGCACATCAAGCATGAGAACTCCTTTGCTTACACAGTAACTGTTGGACAGTTAATTGCACGATATTGAAGAAGTGGTTGTTGAGGATGTGCAGCATTACTGTAACGTCCTGCTGCTGGTGGCAGGGGCCTTGCAACTCCTCCAAACCCTTTGTTGGGACAGAGGGCTGCAAAATGCAAAGGACTGAGAAAACATTCTTTGGCTTCTTTGGTGTCTGGGTTGTTTGATTACAGCGAAGTGCTTTTTTAGGCCTGGCTTTGTGCATGGGTCTAGCCCAGAGGAATGGCACTGTTTTCTTTATAAACTTCAATTGGTTGCTAATCTGCTCACTTAGAAGGAAAAGAGACTGAAAAGTTGAGCTGTGGAGACAGGGCCATGTTCTATGAGTAGAAAGATGGACAACACCAATAAGTTTTCGGGCAAGAAAAAGGTAGTTTGAGCAGATTGACAGAAGGAATGAATAAGTACTGCTGATGGAGTGCTCCAAGACAGTGAAGAACAAGGGAGAATAAACTGGCCAGCTTATCTGGAGGATGTCCTTAGTGCACAGGAGTCTACAGTGCTGTGACTGAGGGGACTGTAGTCAGCAGTGCTGGGAACTTGCTTACATTTAAAGCCTTATTCTTTACTGCTGGTGTAAAAAACTCATTTTACTGGGGTTTCTGTGATCTATACAGGAAACAACACTAAAATAATCTGATAATTTAGATTAAATTCCTGAGCTAAACACAAATTTAGCTTTCAGTTAACCCTGGGAGAGAGCTGCTTATGGCATTCTGATTGTAATAGACAGCTAAGAGGACAAAGTCCACATTTAAATGATACATTTTACAAACTAATCATCCAAGTAAAAGCCCACACTACTATCACGAGCCATGTCAAAAGAAATATTGTATTTTTAAATATAAGTTCTGTTTGAGTTTAGAAGCTGCAAGCTGCTTTGTCAGAGCTATCTTGAGAAATTTTTAAACCTTTAAATTTCTCCTTACTGACTTAAACTGAAATCTTGCTACAAGTACAACTTCAAAGCATGAGCAAATTAGTGATAGAATTTTTGTTAGTATAACTACAGCTATAGCAGTGCATTCCAGATATCCAGAGCTTCCATGCTGGAAACCAAATTTCCCATATAAATACAGAGTCTGAAAATCCATTCCTCTTGCAACTCAGTCACTGAAAGACAGTAATGTTTAATCAGTGCTGAATGTGTGTTTAGCCTCACAATCATTAATATAAAACGTTTCTAATTTACATTCAGATTTTAATTCAGATGCATTATGCTGATTTATGAGAAGATGCTCTGAAACTTCTGAAACACCAATGAATATTTTCAAAGAAGTTAATTACAACCTGAGAATGAGAGACTCTGGGGTTGTTTAGGAAAGACAAAAAGTAAAACAAATGAAATATCTCATTTGTCACTGACTGTTAGTAGATTTCATCAATTAAAATTTTAAAAAAACAGGATGATTTTGAAAATGTTACCATATATCATATACAATATCTATTTATAACTACATCAATCTTCACAAAGTGTACCACATCAGAACTCTGGCATTGCTGCTACCAAACCGAGTTAATTCCACGCTTTTGGAATCATCCTGTTTGCTTAATCTGGCAAATGAAAAAAAATGGAAAGCAGAAGCAATAAGAAATATAAAATTTTGCATGAACAGGACTGAGGAATTTGGTTTGTAATAAAATCAAACTGTAAATTAACATCATTCCGTATGTTCAGTAGGTCCCTTCTTTGTTCTAAAATATTTCTTGTTAGATTTTATTGGAAATTCTATGAGACTGTTATGGATCTTACATGCAATTTTAGGTTTGTGTTGTATTGGCTAGGTCTTCATAAGCTCTGCTGCATATAAGGATTTCCATTAGAACTGCACAGTGAAGTTTTTGCTCCATCTTTCTTCATTTATTGTACAATAAGAACAATGAGATTGGATTACTGCCTTGCATCCTATCATTTACTTCTATTCAGCTTTTAATTCAGAGAAATCCTTTGACATATCTTAATAAACATATTCATCAACGTAAAATGTATTTGGGAGAAATACAGTCAGTCACTGACATTATTCTTTATTGCAAGAATTAACATGATGGCAATAAAAATATGAAGAAAATATTTCTGCATTCTATACTGCAGTTAAAAGGTGGAATGATTATTTAATAAAATAAAAGTATTGGTATGAAAAAAGAGAGCATTGCTGTACTAGACTATTATATAGCAGCTTTGAGTCACACACCAGCAGACTTCAGTAACCCATCTGAAGGATGAGACTCATTTTGCTGTCATTGGGGTGCAGAGTTGTACTTTGAAATGTTGCCTGATGGTGCAGGGATGTATTTACCATCTACAAAATGAAGAGTTCAATATCTTTGGAAAACAGTAAACTGTTTCCCTTGTGATTTCACTTTTGCTTTGCAATCCAAATTTTACGTAACAAATTTGATTAATGAGGTCCTATTCCTATTCTATACTACTGAATTTAATATATAAAATTGTATTTTACATGTTAAATTTATATATTAAATCATTGGACAGGTGCACCAAATAACAGTATTTTCATTGTTGAGTAACTTCCAGTGCCAAATATTCCCACTACTAACCACAACTGTCAGCAGTATCAATGATCAGTGCTTCATGCCTGTTGTAATCTTTCATGTCACTGGGATTCTGAATGTCAAAAACTAGTACAGAAAACTAGTAGGAATCATGTTTTGAAAAAAACCCACAAACGATCAACACAACCTTTTTATGTTTGTATTCTGCCAGATTTGTGCTCATCAAAATGAAGAAGGGTAGAGGCTGATACACTCTATTTTTTAATATGATAAGAGTCACCTCACTGAAAGGCAAACAAAACTCCCTTTTGCTTTCATTGTTGGTTTGCTCTCATGCAAACTATGCTTGCATTTTTCATGCCAAAACAATATTGTTCTTAACTGTTGATTTAGAGCTTAATCATCTCTCTAAATCCTTGAACTCCCACCCTCATATTTTGTCTCAAAGGTCATAGATTTGTAACAAAAATGTAAATTCACAAATAGATCCGTTCTGTCTGCATATGCAGGTGCAAGAATTAAACCAGTATATTCACAACTATAAAGATAACTTTTCATCATTTTGGCTGTTCAGAACTTTGATGCTGTATTTTAGATGTTAAAATGCTCTCATCAGAGATGTAACATTCTGTAAAATCAATTCCCTCCTAATTTTTCAATCAGTCATCCCAACTTTCCCAAGCAGAATCAAGTGCAGTGGTTACACAATAAAGAAGAAGAGGTTGGCTGCATACATTAAAAAGCTTATGAATACAAATCCCAGTATTATGATGCAATTGTGAGATGCTACTCAGGGAGAGACTAGGAAGACCAACTTCAATCTACAGTTTCAATCATAAATGATTTTCAGTACTTTGTTCTATGTTCTCTGCTTTACATTATCAATCTCCTTGAAATGTACATATTGGCTCTGATTCCAGTTTTATTATCACAAGATAAAGTCAAGAAGGGAACTGAGTGTGTTGAATATTTATGAACTAACTTTTTTGTTGATTTTTATAATAGAAAAAATAGTTGGGAAAAAAATCTCTGGAACCATGCTACAAAACTGCATTGATAATAATTCCCAGATGATTACAATGCGGATTTGAATTTAATCTTGAACTTCTAGTTATCACATCTAAATAGCTTTTAAGATTCCTTCAGCAACATAGTTTTGGTTTCTGCTCATACATTTAAGCAACATGTCTGTTCACCCAAACTTAAGGCTATAACTATACTAACTTCTGAATTTGTAATGAATTTGCAACATAATCTAAAATAATCCAATTTCTGTTTACCATTCACTCGTTGTCAATTAGAGGAAATTCACATTTGATAAATAGCTCTCTATACGCAGCCATGAACATGCACAAAAGAGAATGTACATAACAAATTTTGGACATTATTTGAGTTAGCACTTGTTAAGCTGGAAGTGTCCACAATAAACTCAAAGGCAGAGCAGTTTTTACCGTGAAAAGTTTGTTTTCATTGCGTTAGTCCACCCTTTTCACTCCACAGCAGCACCCAAGAGAAAAAAACCCAGCCTTTGCCATGTAGACCCTTGCTCTTCAAGGGCTAATCTGATCACTTTTGAACTGCTCTATTATTTTGTCTCACCACATTCTTTACCCATACTGAACCTTGTGCTTCCTATCGCTGTCCCTTCTGCTGGCTGTAACGAGCTGCTCCAGCCCTGACTGATGATGCTGGCTTGGAATGTTTCGGGAAGCCTGCAGTCTGTTCTGGCCAACACAGCCGAGAATGCCACAACACAGAAAGTGAAGTGAATGCCTGCCAGCCTTTCATTTATCAGCAGGGGACTGCAAACCAGTGATTCCAGCCCGGGAGCACAGAATGGTTGTGGGTGTGACTCTGATGTGGGGGTAGGAACAGTCTCTGAGCCTTGCAACAAAACCAGGGTTTTGGCAGTACTTAGAGTAATGGCCAGTTTATGCCAAGGAGATTAAATTCTGATTGGTCAAAAGTCCCAGTAAAGCTCTCGTCCTCTTTGATGGCTCAAGGATTTTACCCAGGGGCACTACAATTCGCTTAGGACCTCATATATACTTTATTGAGGGGAATTGTGTTTTTGTTGTTAATCTGGAGTAAGGAGAGAGATAATGGGATATGCAGGAAATTTATNAAAAAGAAAAAAAAAAAAAAAAGACACAGCTTAAACAGTTCAGTGTTGAAAAAGGAAAAATGTTCACTGCCAAGAGCAATTGAAGTTAGTTAGGAAAAGTGCAGTGAAAACTACCAAATAATTTACCAAATTGGACCCACCTGAGAAGTGTTTTGAGAAGCCAGGAGGCTAGGTGTTTTCAGCTAGATGTGCTGTCCATTTTTGTTGTGATTTTAGGGAAATTTGGGCATCTGTAAATGAGGAAAACGTCCATGCCCTTGGCACACAGAGGCAAGGGAGCTTCTTGTGCTCCCCTTTCATGCTCATGCCCTTTGGCAGCACAGCTGCTGCAGCTGAACAACTGTTGTCACCCCGGTGGGCAGAACAGGCCCCTTGGAGAGTTTGTGCTGCTACTGAATCCCCAGCCACTGAACCCTGGCACAAAACACAATCACAGGTGGCAGCTTTCCCCAGTGTAAATGGCAGGAAATTTTTCTGGAATGTTGTGTGAGTAGGGCACTGAGCACTGTGGATTTGTTTCACAGAGGCCCCTCCAAGTACTGAGGGGTCCAAGTGAACACGTTTGCAGTGGGGTGTTGGCCAAGAACAGCCTGAGTGGTTCTGCTGCTCTGGCATGGGGGGTTTGGCCATGGGAAACAATGTGCTCTTACCTTCAGGAGCAAATTAATAGATGAATTCTTGTGTTAAAAAGAATGAGATGGTATTTTATAAAAAGCATCCAAAAAAGAAATGTGTTTTTTTCCTCTACCTCATCAAATGACTAACTCTAGTTTAAAGAATATAATTTGCATTTATAACAATGGTTTAAACTATTTCTCATTTTTTCAAAGATCTAAGGTTGGAAAATTGCATTCCTCCTATAGTAATCCAGATTCTTGTTGAATTTTCAAGTTAATTTCTGAACAGCCATTGATTTTATGAGGAAACATTCCTTATCATTTTTGAAAAACAAACCTGGCCATCACTTTGGTTAGAACAGTTTCAAGTTTCTAGTCATGGCTCTGTAATGAAATTGCCATTAAATGCTTTACTTAGTTAAATGAACTCCTATAAGGATTTTTTAAGGCAAAATTATTTACATTCATGACTAATAACCTCTGTCCCACAATTTTAACGCTTATTTTTCTTGGATTCTTGTTTTTCCTCCTTGCTAAAGGGTGTCCACTTAAGAAAAGAGGTCTGTGAAAAACAATAATTTCTCTCAGAAACAGTTAACCCCAGAAAAGATCTTCCAAGAACTCATAGACAATCAGAAGGGGTAAGATATTTGCTGGAGATTTCTTCCTAAATGTTTAACTAGAATCAAGGTCTCTTTAAGACCTATAATGGCAAAATTCACTTATAAAGCCATGTCTTTACTATGATTCTGGGCTTAATCTTGTGCCTACAGGTTTTTGCATCAAAGTCAGTAAACTCAAATTTTACCTTAACTGTGCAAAGGTATCATGGTGGTGATGGAGAGACCAGACATTAAGTCTGGATGAAAATGTTTGTAGCAAGACCAGTAACAAATGCCAGAAACTTCTGAATCTTTAAGAATATTAAAATTATTTATGCTTCTTTGAAAAAGTCCAAATTTTAGCAGATATAGAAGATAAGCATGCAAAATACAATTTATACTATTAAGCTGTCTCTCTTTACAATTTGTTCATTATACTAATAATTTTATGCACTAATCTAATAATTAGCTGACTAATTTTTTTCTGACTGTCATCCTATGCCTCTCATAACGAGGTCTAACTAACTTTATGCAAATATATTAGGTTTATTTCCTCTCAGACTAAGAAATTTACAGCAAAGAACAGCAGTGTTGCAGGGTTCCTTTCAAACACATACAAATGACACACTTTATAATATGATGATCTTGTATTGTCATAGCTAGCATTTTAGAGCCATTAACATTCCTTGTGAAAATCTGCTTTGAAATATTTATTTGCAAGCTGCACTTTATTTCTTAGGTGACATCTTTTCCATCATTTCTACAAGCACAGGGAGATAGATGGAGATGTTTCTGGAACCAGAGACACAGAACTAGAGCTATGCTGCAAAGTGTGAATCACCTATCTGCCCTATGCATAAGGAAAGATTTTCAGATTCTATAAATGTCAAAATCACCCAAACGTTTTTAGAAAGGAAGACAAGTGGTCCATGAAAATCTGGTCTCTGTAACTTAGTGCTTTACTCTGCTGAAATTGTCCACTGGAATAACATCTTTGTTTCCCTTTCCTCTTTAGCACCTCTCCCTCTCGTGTCTGTTCATCAGGAGGAGGGAGGACTGTGCCTCTCCCCTCAGCCCCTCTGCATCTCAATAACAGTTGAGATGTTATGTATGTAAGTATGTAGTACCTCAGGTTCCTGTTGTGTCCCTTGATTTTGTTTGGCCAAAGAATAATCTCTGATTTTTTCAGAGTTGCCCATCCTGGGTTCCATATCCTGACTGATCAACAAGCAGAAAAAGCCAAGCAAACAGCTATAAAGAGACCGTGGTTCAACCTTTTGTCTCCATTCAGCCATTTGTTTTCCTAGTAGCTGCAGAAACATCTCATCCTTGAGATCTCAATAACACCAAAAAGGGCAAAGGAGTTAAAAGCTACTAGAGGGAGTAACAGACAACTAGACAAAATAAAAATTACATTACTCTTGTTCTCTTTTAAGAACAACAAACCTCGAGTTATTTAGTGAGTGCAATAAAATGCTGCAGGGCATTGTTAGCACAAAGTTTGGATCCATAAATCACATAAGTATTGAGATGCTGCTGTGAGAGTCTGTAATCATCAAACATTGAGATCTAGTCATCAAAGTCTGGGAATGCCAGGAAAACAAAAAAAGAAGGATAGAATAATCTATGGTACATCTTTTTCTGTGTGGATCAAAGAAGTTACTTCTCAGGAACATGTCTGCCTGCTATGTAGTGCCTAAATTAATTGTCCAGGAAAGTCTGGAATAAGTCAGGATATGTCAGAAGGTCAGATCATGGAGGAAAATACAAGCTCAAAACTTGCCAGATGGTTTATTAGCTGCTCATTATTCTTATTCCTACTTTACATGATATTAAGTGTGTACTAGAAGCTTCCAAGTGGAAAATACTTGCAATAGTTAATGGAGTTCAAAAGCTGCATTAATCCTCCTTTATGGCTTGTTACACTCTTGGGAAGGAAGGTACTGCACAGTTTCAAGGATGCAAAGGTGTAAAGCAACCTGAGGCCAACTAGCAAATTACAAAGGGCAAAGTCCTAAGTGCATATTTCCCTATGGGAAATCTCTGTATGTAGAAATGGATTAAATTCCCCCATATTCCTGTTGCTTATTTAGAGTTTGAGATAAGTGCACCCTGCAAGTTGGTAACTTTAAGGAAACTCTTCTTATATAGATCTTGACAAGTCTTGTCAACTTGGAAGGAATTAACAGAAGAGGAATAATTAAATCTAAATTATCACCCAGTAAATTGAGACTAGAATATATGCATGTCATAGTCCCACATCACATGCACGAGTGAATCCTGGCAGTCAGGATGTCACGATCAATACTCCATCATCTGAAGAATCCTTTTGAACTAGCCTCAAAGTGACTTGTAGCCATGGATTTCCCTAGACTTGACCTGTGTGAGGTAACTGAGCAGCATACAGACTGCTTGCTCTGTCCTGTGGATTTGCCATCAGTGAAAGCTCCTAACTGTCATTCTCACCAGCTATCCCCTGATTAAGATGTGGAGAGCTTTTTTACATCGTGCACAGGGCTAAAAATCGTACATCATTCTTATGTTGAAACAGTTCCTGACACCCCCTCCATATAAGAAATGATGAGGCCTCACAGCTGGAGCTGTGGCCATTTAAGAAAACCTGAGCTTTTTTGCCTGCCTGCAAGCTGGATACCTCTGAGCATCAGATTATCTTTGTGCTTCATATTGTAGAACAGTGTTGCAGAAGCCAGAGCAGAGCTGGCTGTGGTCCATCATTACAGCATTATCATATTTATGTTCAGATACCAACAACTGGCTTGCATAGATTGCTGCTGCCACTGCTGTCTGAAGTGGTGTGCACTGCTATCACCAGCAGTCAGAGCAAACGAGGGTTGGCAAACTGCAGGATCCAATATCAGCAAGCCTGGCAGATCCAATTCACGAACGAGGATCAGCATAGCCTTAACATAAAGGAATGCCAGATGAAAAGGTAAATTGCTCAGAGCGGATGTATTGAACACACAAGATGAGAGAAGCTGTCAAAGGAAGATGACAATGAAGAGCCATGTTTCACAAAGGAGATGTCAGAAGGCACACAGAGGGAGTCAGTTCTATTTAAGATGTTCCAGGGATTGTTTTTTAAAAAAAGGATTCAAAATTTCAGGGCTAGGTAGTGTGGTACACCTGGAGCAGCCTGCACAGCCCACTGAACTTTCAGAACACAGAGCTGTATCTGCAGAACGCTCATTATCCACATGGGTAAAATTACCTGGACTGGATTTTGACCCTGGATCAACTTAACTCGTTCAGCAGAGGTTAGGATGATAGCTATATTACATTTTTCTTTTTAAGCCACAATATCAGAAAATGAGTAAGCAAAAATAAGCCTGAAAACCAGCGTCATCATGTATACAATGTACTAATGACTGAGCCAGCAGGCCAGGCAAAGTCTCATTCCCAGCACCCCAGACAGTATTGTGGATGATGCCATTGTTTCAGCACTCTCTCTCCCAGTCTCTTTTTTGCCCATCAAAGCTTTTTTTGCCCTCACGTTTGTGATTCTGCCTTTCTGTGCCTGACACTTGTAATGAAGATATACCATTTGGGTGACAAGGCAAGTATGCTAGGGAAATCCTGGCAGAGGAAATGAAATGAAATGAAATAGTTAATACCTGACATTGGGTTCTGGAAGTGATCACCTATATAGAAATTTACGTAATGCTCTGTAATCTACAGAAAAATCATACTTGTTTAGAGGCCAACCTTAATTAAAAAAATCAATGAAAACACATAAATGCATGGAAGAAAACAACTTCCTATTAAAATGTCATTGCAGCATAAGGATCCATAAAGGTGATATGGGAAAAGAGAGCATATGTTTGTCTCAGCTTCAACACCAACTCTAGCTGAAAAAGTGTTACGAATTTTTAAAAGCTTGAAGTTGTGCTACTTGACTTAGAATAACAAATATGGAGCTTTTAAACAAATAATTGTGTTTTCTTACATATTTTAATGTTCTTATCACTTCAGGATACCTGCTAGTCTTTATGTGTTCTACAAAGGAATGTGACATTCCACTTCAAATTTCTGAATTTAGGCCACTTGCACACAGAAGTGTGTTTAAGCTGCCACAGTTTACATAGCAGCATTCATTGATCTATATCCCCACATGTGCTGTGCAATATGTAACATGCATAGCACGTTATATGCTCAGTGCAGCATTGACACTGGAGGATTTTTCCTCAGCTATGGAAGCAATCCTTGTCTTGCTATCAACTTGCCTTAGAGTGTTAGTGGGGGAAGAGCCTTTTTATGAATATATAAACAAAAAGTGCCTTCTGAGAGATAATTTTTCTGTTATATTCTGCAGCTACAATCACAAGAGGCCCTGGATGAACTCATTGCACATTTTGAAGCAAACAAATGTATTTTAGCAGCAGCAGCAGCCTGATCTTTTCACCCATTATTTACAATGCTTTATAATTATGGTAACTATTAACTCCACAGGCACAGAAAAGTCAAGAAATATGTATCTTCTGATTTTAGGATTTAGTGCAACATAATGTGAAGGTTACAATAGCATTCTCATCCTGATACAAAACCTGGGACGGTCAGGTATTGTCTTTCCTTGCCTTTGACAGTCTTTGAATTCCATTCACTGTATCTTAAAAAATATGCTTGATGTGCAGCAGTGTAATTTGTACCAGCATAATATTATGATAATTTCAGAACTATAATACAATAAACACTATCATTGTTTAGAAAGTCATGAAATTCCCATCTCATAATCCAAGGATGCCTGTAACAATCTGTTGTATCACTCACATTAACATCATCACCTACTCTGGAGGCACTGAAATGTAATTTAAAACAGAAACAACAGAGTATTGGGGATAAGGAAATGCTGATCAAAACCTTAAGGATTTCTAGAGGTCACAGAGATCCTGGCAGTCTGCCATGATCACGGTTGCTGACTAGAGAACACTTTCCAGTTTCCTTGCAACCTCCGGTTAACACAGTTATTAAAATAAACACTGTGAAAAAATTAGGAGTTGGTATTAATCAGGAGCTCATTTTAGGGTGGGAATGGGAGAACCTTAAGTTTTCCAATATCCATAAAGCTTCAAATAAGAGTATTGTAATATTTTAATAGTGTAAAATTATTTCCAAGGCTAATTTATTAATTTTTATGCAATTCACCAAAGAAATCAGCTTAGTTAGCACTGGTGGTTCAAAAATCAGGTGTAAAATCTGACTGTATGAAAAACCTCCTACTAGTGGAATGGATGTAGGCATTGACAATGGATGTAGGCATTGACAATGGATGTAGGCATTGCCTTACTGTGGTAGGAAAAAAAAAAACAAAGCCTTAAGAGACTGGATGTTGAAATAGAACATGGCGCTTGTGGACCCCCAGTTTAAACACAGTCATAGCGAGTACAACAGTGGCCAGTTTGTAAGTGTGCAGCCTAAACTATGTGCCACTAGATTTCCAATCCTTTGAGCATTAAATAATCTGGAAAGAAATGAGTTTCCCAGTTTCTTAATAGTGTCAGTAACCTGTTCTCTTAAGTAGACAGACTTGCTAAAGCAGGGTTGAGAGTGTTTATTAGCAAATGTTTAATTTATTAATACACTCTGTTTTACTGAAGAGAATAGAGGTTTTTTAAACAGAAGAATGTTATCTTTACTGATGGACTGCATTTCAGGTGGCGTTGTTACCTGGGGGAAGTGGCTCTGTGGCAGGCTGACAGTCCCTGGGCTCCTGGGGAAAGTGGAGTCCCTTCTCTTCTCCCTGTGGTTACAATGGGCTTTAGGCTAAAGCAGTCGAGGTGCTAATTTCCCTTGCTGGGGGGAGAAAAAAGGGCAAAGTGAATGGGTAGAGCTGTGATCCACAGCAATGTGTTCACACTGGCCAGCCTCATCTCTGACCACTTCCTAGTGGCATGGACTGGGTGGGTTCATAGATTTAAAGGAGAAATTAGTTCCATTGGATCTGTGATTTATCCAGATACCCTCCGTAATATCCAAGTCCTATAATTTTACCCAGTAGCTCCTATAATTGGCATGTGGGCTGTGAAGCCTAATTGCTGCTATGTTTCTGTACCAGAAGTCAGATTTTAGTGACTTTTTATTTTTTTCATAATACTTGTTTTATTTTTTCTTTACTTCCTTTGGTATCATATAATAATACAAACTCGAAGTGTATAATATACTTATAATCCTGAGAGTTCTGTTAAACCCTAAGCGACAATAGGAAAAAGGAGAAGAATACTGATGGAAAGAACATATACTGAAGATTTTGCTTTCATGTGAATGCAATTAGAGCTTTTCCCTTAAGCTAATAGGATAAGTAACTATATGAGGAAATCCACAGACACTGCAAATGTGCAGGAGGGAGTAGTGTTTGCTTGGTGTTCAATGGTCCATGTGTAATAAGCTGACAGTTCCATCTAGTTCCTACTGGACAAATGTGTACATCAGAAATTCCTCTTTCTCCCTTCCTCCAGCTGCACATTTGGAAGTTTCAGCAGTGAAGCCAAGAGCTGAATTAAGAGAGACATGGCTACATTTTCAAAGCTATTTTATTTTTCTCTATTTTTTTTTGGTAGGTTAATGTATGCACACAACAAATACATTCCTATTGCATATATGGCTGTGATATTCAGGATATCAGTTGATTTCCTGAACATCTGTGCATGACTGATCAACTTACATGCCTGTGTCAAATTATTCTAGGAGATCTATTCTGATATTCCTAAACTTTGAGGTTTTCCTAAAAGCATTTGCCAACTTGATACCAGATTAATACTCTGTCTCTTGAGAATAAAATAATGTTCTAGAGTTTTCAGTAGTTACTCTGATTCCTGGAAGATAGAGAATAAATGAAATACAGGATGGTTCACATAACTAATTAATAAAAAAATATTAAATGGTTCCTTAATGCTGGTAATTCCACAGAAAATGTGGCATGTATATAGCATAACACAAACAGTGAGTCTGTGGTAGTTTGGTATGGCACAATTGTTGTTTGCCTTAATTTGGGGTGCCTTATATTTGGATTTTGCCTACACAAATGCACTTCAAAAACCATGCTGACATATCCAGTGCAGCAAACCAGTTACATGAGGCTCTCACAACTCTGTACACAACCAGCAGGAGACTGGCAGATTTTCTTTGCTCGGTAATATTGCTCCTGGCCAGGCTGTGGACCAGTTCCTGGTAATGCATGGTGTCCAAACTATGGAAAAGGTTGTCAGGCCCATTGCTGCATGGCTTGGGGTGAGAAGGGCCAGGAACTCGGGTGCAGTTAGCCAGAAGTTCCTTAAATAGCTGGAGCTGTAGTGAGCACCGGGGGTTGCAGCCCTTTTAGAGGGAAGAACCACAGGGCATCAAGGACACTGTCCTTGGAACAGCAGCCCCAGGAAGTGCTTTAACTCTAGCAGCCAGGATGGCATAACTTTGAGGCTGCTATAAAGCACATTGTGAAAATACAAAAGTCTCTTCAGCTTTTCCTTTAGTTATGGACAGTTGTCATTAACAACAAGGAACTGTAAATATTGCATACACAGGATAGTGATATGCAACTCAACCAAAAAAAAAAAAAAAAGCTATCAACAGACTTTATTGCCTTTCTTTAAAAAAACCTGTTTTAAAAAAAATTCTTAATGGAAAGGTTCTTTTCCTGTAAAGTGTTTCAAGCAATATATATGTTCTTTCTCCTGAGACAATGGCTGCTCACTCTCCAATGCCTTCTGCTGCAGCAAAAGATTCACAATTCTCTATTCAGTCTGTAAATAGCTTCATGCTTGTTATATCATTTTTTTGTTCTCCAACATTCCTTTTAGTGCCTACATGAGATCCCTGTGTGCATCTAATATTACTGATCCAACCCACAATTTATACTTTTCACCCTCATGACCTGCAGGTTTGAAACAACATTTAGAATGGGGGACATTAATATCATTGACCCTTTTGTTAATGGGTCATTGGTCCCTACTCTATGGAATGTGTTTTAATTTGCAGGCAATATCTTGCTAACCTGACTCCCACTTTCCTGTGGAATTTCACAAACCTGAGCCCCATTCTGTGGAATCTCTCTAATTGTTTAGATGCAGAGTGACTTGTCATTTGCATCCCATAACAGCTACAATTAAACTATGCCACATGGCTTCATCATACTTTCCCCAAAATACCTTTGCCATCAACATTTCTCAGAGTGGCAATTCTCCTGAGCTTTCCAGAATTTATAGGTCACAGGTAAAACAGCATGTTCTCTGCAAATGTTAATGAGTTTACAAACTGCTGAGTATTATAATGATAAATTTGATCATATTTCTCTACTGACTTTGCATGGTCTGGGTGCTGCAATATTTTTAGCCTATATCTGCTCTCAAAGGGCCCAATCCAAAGCTCATTGAAGTCAAGGAAAAGAGGTGTATTAAGATTAGCAGCTCTTGATCAAGCCTGAGACAGTCAGTGCCATAAAAACATTATCTGTGCACATCCCTTATATGCCACTGACATCTCCTTGCACCACTGCGAGTCATTGAATCTCATTTTCTTTGCAGCTTTCTGCCTGATCAGGGAATCTATTAAGTCCAGGCAGTCAAGGCAGCTGTCTTGAGTCAGATAATTTTCAGCTTCCTACATAAAGGGATCTAATATAATATCTACTTTGTGCCCACATCACTGTCATAACTCACGTGGTACAGTGGAGGGCTTTCAGGGAGAAGGGCAGAATGTGAGCAGTGATTTCTAAAGCCCTGGTCAATCCTCTCCTTCTGCAGTAGACTCCCTATCCTGCTTTTACAGGTACTTCCACCAACCTTCTTGGGCACAAAGTAATTGCTGTAGCTCTCAAATGCATCCTTTCACACCTGAAAGGGTATGGTGCAGGCTGGGAAGGTTGCATTTTTATTTAATGTCTCTTCTGACACAGGTACAGTCAGGAAACTGTAGTCTGATGTCTTCATTGGTCATTTACATCTACCTTTACAGATAGAAAGTGACCTGTTTATTTCAGGAGGGTGCAGTGTTCTTGTGATGGTATATGATGGCATTAATAAATATTATTTGAATTTCTAATAACCAGACCTAGCACTACTTTTAGGGAGAGACAAAACTGTTTACAGTGCTTTGGTGAACAATCTTCCACAAGTTCACTTAAAAATGCCGATGACAAAACAAACATTTTTGAGACGAGAATCTTCATGAAATACAAACCAATTACTGAAAGTGCCTAATGGTAATGTATCATCTGTCCTTGTCACTGAAAAATGTGTCTTAGATACGCAGTCCCCTTAGGTTAGTCTTCTATCACAAGGCCAATAACAAAATCACTAAATCTGTAAAGAACTGTTTATTGTTGCTTGAAGTTATTAGTGCACATATTTGAAAAAAAGTTTTATTTAGTAATTCAGTCTGATGCTCTCAGTTATGTCAAAATTTCAAATTCATGTGGCCCTTTTTGTATAGAAAGTGGTTTAAAATCTGCCTTGTCTCTGACATTTAAAAATGGGGAAAATATACCATTCATTTATTTACCAAGCCAAATAGAGATTAATGGAAGATGAGCAAAGTGAAGCACACTCTTATGGGAACAAATCAAACCTTTCGAAAGGAATGAATACAAAAGACTGCTTCTGGATTTTTTTTTCTTTTCATGTTTTTGCAAGTCATTAAATTTACTTCTACATAGCTTGTGGACTAATAAGTTAATACAAGTTGCTGGAAGCACCTGTCACCCCTGCCAAAACTGTTTCCTGTTAATGAAATGGAATTTTGTGAGGGTTTGTGTCATACTGCGAGATGTCACCTGTGGCAAAGGTCCTTATCTAACAACACCAGATGTTATCACAGAGACTAAGTCTTATGCCAGTATCAGAAACTTCCCTTCAGGTTACCAAAGAACAAGACAGCTGATGTTTGTTTGGGCACTAGATGGGCTTCTTCTGAGGGCTGTGGAGCATTTAAGTAACAGCTTTTATCTTTGTGATGAAAATGGTTTTGAAGTACTTTAGTTTACAAGCCCCAGGTGTTTCTGAAGTGCAATTCAATGAGTATTTTATAGTTTCATAAGAGCCTGCTCTCTTCATAAGAGAAAGGCAAGAGATGACTGTTTCCATTTTCTGTTTTCCAGTTTTACTAGCACTCTTGGCATAAAGGATAACACAAGCAGTAGTCCTTTATATGCAAAAATAATAAAAGACTCTCTTCAAAGGACAATGTTAATCCTTCCCTCTTCCATTCCACCTTGTTACAGTGAAAAAATGCAAAATTACACAACCCCTTAATAATGGAAAAAATTAAAATTACATTTTCTGACCTCTTGTATTTTCTTTCCTCCAAAGCCTCTGCTCTGGTCAGTGTAATATATCATGTGAAAACACAATATACACACTCCAGATACTTTCTAAAAATCTGGTGGAATGAAAATGTTTGATTTTTCAGGGCATAGGATGAATGTGCAGTGAATTCACAGGAAAAGCTCTATATAGGATCTCTTGATAGGTGTAACTTATTTTTTATTTACAATTTCTATGGCTCCTATTTTTTATTTTCTTTTCTCTCCTGCTGTCCGAATTCAATATCAAATTAATTTGCAATCCCACGGTGTTGCTTCAAGCTTTAAAAAAATGGACTGCAGCCAGTGCCAATTTTGGGCAACAATCCAAATTTATACACCAGCCACATAGTGCAAAGTAGTTTTTTGTTACCGTTGTATCACGTAGCCACAAATTTCTTTTTATTCTCTCCATTCCCTGAAGGAATGACCTCCTTGTCTGGGTTGCCCCTACCTAGGAAAAGTGCTAATTATTATTAGTTTCCTGACATGAATTGTGTTTAATTCTGTGCCTGTTGAAGGCCTGAACAGCAGTTTCATGCACATCACGTAATGTTTGGAAATGTAAAGCATAAGGGCTGATCTAGGTAGCATATGGCTCATGGTCCTTTTAGCTCTTTGTTTGGATGGTGAACTTTAGGAGAATGGTATTCATTATTTTATATTTCAGTGTATTAGAAATTTTTGTCCTAGTTTTGGAGAGATACTAGAGCTTCCACAGTTCTGACATCTTTAAACACAACTTCATTGGGGAACTAAACAAGTCAGCAACATACACAGCAACAACAATGCTGCTGTTTCAGTTACAATAGGAAGTGTGCTTTGAGTCTATACCAATCTTGATTTTGTAAACACAAATAAATAAAACATATATAGTCTATTATTCCAACATATACTTAAAATGTACTGTATTGTTCGAGTTAAAGAGAGCAAATAATTGCATTTAATGAATGATCACTGGATTTAAAAATATTGTGAAGATAATATTTTTCAATAACAAGTTTATATGGCAGGGTAATTACAGAAGTGGGAACATCATATAATCAATTTATGGTCATATACCTTGTTCTTCTGAACAATTTTATGGCTATAGTTTACTACATCTGTGACATTACTACCAGTGAATTTCTTCTTTCTACGGTGGTCACGTTACTGTTTTAAGTATGAAATATCAGAAGAATAAGAAAGGTGAACAGGCACAAATGTTTCTCAAATGATTAAGAGACTTTTCAGAAGGTCTCTAGCAAGTCCATATCTAATAAAATCAATAATCAAGTGAACAGCTTGTAAGTTTAGCTAACAGATCCTCTGCTGCACAGTAACTGATACTTAACAGCTTTTAAAAAATATTAATCAACCCATGGATTACAAACATTTCAGCAGAACTTTGTTGTGAGTTAATGTAACTGAAACTATTTCAGCATATCTAATTCCATATTATATGGCAATATAATCCCCAAACTGAATATCTCCACCCAAAGCACTTACATTTCTGTCCAGTGCTTTTCAAGAAATGAACAGTTTGGCCAGTGTTCATGAAGAACTGCTGGTGCTTCCCATGGAAATATGCAGGTACCCTGTCCAGCAGTGCCAATGATGCCCAGACCAAAAACTCTTCAGTCTGGAGCAGGTTAAGAAGAGAAATTGAGCTGGAAGTAGAAACCACAGCTTTGGGAGTAAAACCACTGTGTTTAAGCTGGGTTTTAGAATGCCATCCTGCTGACAGTGAAACACCAGTGCTTCTCCTCCAGCTTCTCCTGCAAAGCTAAGCAGAACTTTATTTTTGGTGTAGATTTTGTTGAGGACCGTGAGGGGGTAGTGTGCCTTCCATTTATAGTACACCCACAGGTTTTGTTATTGCTCTTTTATTAAAGGCATGGTGGACAGAATCATTAACTGTGCAGATTATTCCTTACATAAGGAGAAGAGAGCATCATGCTGTGATGGTCCAGGGGTGACAGCAGTCCAGGTACTGCCCTGCAGCTGCCAGGCCCTGCTGCTGCCACTGGCTCATTCCACTTTCATTCTGGACCACGAGGCTTTGCAGTCACCTGTTCCCATCACCCTGCCAGGAGCCTGCAGCAGTGTGGGGTGCAGTGGGTCTCTGAAAGCTCCCCCAAAGCTGCCCTCTTGTACATCCTGCAGTCCCATTGCTTTTTGGACAGGCAGAACTCCAGGCTTTCCCACATGCTCCCACTGTCTCCTAACTCCTGTGCCTGCCTACACCACACTCTCCTCTACAACCCCGTGAGTGTAGAGACAGAATGGACCATCCCTTAACACAGAGAAAGAGAGAAACCTGGCAAAAATATTGAAATTATGTGTGCTTGGCTCATTTTTTTAAGAGCTCAGTGACCCCCATGCCTCAGGTACATGCCAGGAAGCCTGTGGTTTGGGCAAATTGTATTCTATTCTTCATGGCTATAGTATCACCAGACTGCATTTTCGGCAGTGGCACCACCCAGAGTTTGCCCATTCCAAGCTCTGGCCATTTGCCTTTTCCTGCCTCCCTGTTGAAGAGTGCCACCCTCCTCCTTCCCCCACTGCAATCTCATCACTGTTTCACAGCTCTCTTCAGAGTCAGACTGTAATGACTTTAAAATAACTGCAATCCTGCCATGTAGGAATTAGAGCCAGATCTATTCCCCTCACAGAGTCGTCAGTGTGGCTTCCCAAAGTGGGGCTGGAAGCCACTGGGGCAGCTGGCTACAGCCTGGGGCCATGAACCAGCTCCTTTGTTGGCATCCCTCCACTGTTAACTGCAGGCAGCTCATATTTCTTCTGTAGACACAAGCTTCGTTTTCAACAATTAATGTCCTTCTGAGTCTGAAATACGAGAGAAATAATCTTGCTAGTACATTTGAGGCAGACAGTGGGCACCCCTAAAGTAATAGCTAATTTCTAAAGGACCCTTAATTCCTTTAAGGACATCTGATTTCCTTTCTTACTGATTCCTCAATAGCTCAGAATTAAACCAAAGCAAATGCATTCATATATTTCAATATACCAACAGAAGTTGCATAGGAATAAAGAAACTGTACATTAATCCATTGTTCTTCAAGTATGAATACAGACATAATAGACTAAGCAAGTAATTCCTCCTAGAAGAGATGATCAAAGGTTCTAATTTAAACAGTTCATTTCACAATCATCTTTTCTGTTTTGTCAGCCTAACACACCTATTAAAAATTTAATCTCTTCATTGTTTTAGTAATGTGAACCAGTGTTTTACAAGTACTTGATTGATGGACATAGCCAAATGAAACAGCATGTTTGCTTGCCCTCAAAGGGATTTTAAATAACTGTTTTCATTCTATGCCTTGGATAAAATAGTTTCTTTCCTCAACAAAACAAGGGACAAACAAGAGAAATGTGATGCCTGTGTTTTTTTCTCCCTCAATTTTCTGATATTGGCTTAGAAACCTTTGAATATAAGTAACTCCCAGTATATGCATAAATTGTTTACCATGCAGTGGTTTTGTTGAGTCTCCTAGGAGCTCTGCAAGGTGGGTTTGGGAAAAGCAGTGCTATAAA
Source organism: Sinosuthora webbiana (assembly GCA_013397395.1). Classification (NCBI taxonomy): domain Eukaryota; kingdom Metazoa; phylum Chordata; class Aves; order Passeriformes; family Sylviidae; genus Sinosuthora; species Sinosuthora webbiana. The sequence goes on along the minus strand of VXBN01003815.1, from coordinate 1,397,529 downwards.
CCCTGCAAATAACCCCGTTTTTGTAACTGAAAAACATGAACAATCATCCAAACAGTGGTCAATAGAAATAAGGTTTCAATCCAAAAGGCATAAAAGACTGAGTGGAAAACAAAGTGATGTTTCTTTCACAGCCAATGACCTTTTATTTATGGCCAGCAGAGCACCAGCAATGGTGATGCAGGCCCGGGGAAGGACTGTGAGAGCTCCACACTCCAGAGTGACAACACTTTGTCCATCAGAAGCTTTCACAGAACACATTGAAAAGCAGTAAATAGTGCCCTTGCTGTGGAGCTCATGCATAAAGAGAGCCGTCAGCCTTGCATCCCTTTATCTTGCAAGATGCAAACTTGGTCCTTTTGATTATTTTTGTCTTTTCTTTCAGCCTTGCAGGCAATCAGGCAATCATGGAAGGAACTGAGCATCTCAGTGACCTCACTGTGGAAAGCAGATATTCAGTCTTTCCTGTATAATGATTTGCACAATGATGTTTTCTAAACAAAAAACAATAGGTTGCTTCCCCCGCTTTTTCTTTTTTTCTTATTTTTTTCCTGTCAGACAAGCCTTTCTAATGGCATTTTTAGAAGTGTTGGTAACTTTTGAACTTAATCTATACCAGCATTTGCAGCATGGCTGTTATTACCAAGGAACATACTTATGACAGAGGATCTTCTTTCCATGATATTTTTCTAATAGCAAATTTTGTAAAGATACTGATTTTAATTAATTGAGAAGATTAATGGCAGAGCACTAAATACAATCATCTGATGAATGCAGAAAGTCCAATAAGCCATTCATGACTTAAGCCAGGTTCAGACCAATTTAAAGACCCAGAGAACTGAAAGTCCCCTTTGTTCTGTACGGTCAGGCTACAAGATGCATCACCCTGACAAAACCAAAATTGCAGACATGCAGCATTTGCTGTCAAAAAAGCTGCCTGCAGTTAAAGTCTTTTGGCACCAACAGTGACAATAAGAGTAGAAACAGGAATATATTCAGTGACTATGAAATGTAGTCAGGTATAATTTTCCCTCACATTTTATTTATTAGTATAAAAGAATTAGATCAGCTTCTCTCAAGAAAAGTTCTTGAATATTATACTACTCTTTAATATTATATGTGGCTATTCAGTACTATTTTTATCAGCTGTGCAAAATATATTTAATCACTAAATACTCTATTTTAATATGTGTACACACACATAGATTTATGCATAACTTTTTATGAAAATAATCCTACGTAGACTTCAATAGATGGACTTAACTCGATTTCAGAAAGGTTATCAATCCACGGTCAAAACGTGCATTTTAGAAAAGATTTTTCACAGTGTGAAATATGAACATTGAAAGTAGATATATATATTTAAAAGTAAGACACTTCTGTTATTACTGTTAATAGATTCTCTGTTAACTTTTAGTGGTAATTTAACATTCCATGCCTGTCCTGTGAATACAAAATTCTATCTTTTGCAGTGTTCTTAAAGACATTGTAACTAAACTAAATTCGTTTTAAGACGTATTTTCAATTCTCCCTTTTTCGCAGGCTCTCCTTGTTAGGGAAAATATGCCCATAATACCAGTAAAAAATCCAATTCAGGCCCATTAGGCAGCTGAGCAGACCAAAACCACTGATTGTTATTTAACAACTTTGCGGAGCTGCTGTGTAAAATTAATAAATGATTTAATAGCTTATAGGAAAAAGTTAGAATGGTTGACTTCAGTTCCTAAAATTTTTATAAATGACTTTATGCTTTCTAGTAATACTGAGCTTATAATCCTATTAGTCAGCTCTCTTTTTCAAGGTACACTAATTTGAACGCTTTCATTATTTTTCCTTGAATATGTGGATTCTGTGGGCACAGTTTCAGGTCTGTTCCGTTGGTTTGTGTTCCTGTGGTCCTGCAGCTGGAGATGGCATTTCTGGGAAAGCAGGTGTGTGGCCAGAACATCCCCATGACTCAGTAATCCCTGGCTGCCAGAACCACCTCCTAGGACTTTTGGCTGCCAGTTGTCATTATATTTAAATCCGCTTTTCTTCTGTGAGGAAAAGACCCAAACCTTGCCAGGCTGGGCTGAAGATACACCTGGATGAGCAGATCATATTTGCACAGCACACGGAAGGGGAGTGGAGTTGGCTGCATTGGAAAGGTTGCTCGGAATCCATTTAGAATATTCACAGCCGAGCTGCAAAAACCACTGCAAGTGGGGATCAAATATTACCAGAGATGAAAGGAGAGTAATGAACAATTTGCTACAGATCACTTGTTTCAAGAAGACCTTTGCTTCTCCGTGGTGGTACAGAGTAACACCTGGAGGGTCATAGCACCAACCCTTGCCGTGAAGTCAGCTATTTCAGGATTTCATTACTTGTAATTTTAAAGGAGGATCTTTAAATTGATAAAGCTCATTCTTTAAAATGAGAAGCCTATTTCCAAGGGCTGTGGATTTTAGAGCCTTTTCATATTTCTTTCACATTCTTCTTGTACAGTTAATGTTATATTGCCTTTTCATTGCATCAAAACTGCACAAAAGCACTGATCAGCATTTTAGTGAGAAATTATAAAAATGTTTGTGCCACTACCCTGGAGATAAAGTCAGTTAAATGGTCCTTTTTCAGAGTGGGAAGAGTTTTCTGACTCACAGGAAAAAAAAAAAGAAATGAAATGACATTGTTGTAGCCATACTATAAATCTGTGCATAATAACTATCTAAACTAAAAAAAAAAACTTCTAAGATCCTGCATTCTTCAAAGTCTTCATGCATACAAAATGCACTATACAACAAGCAATACAGAGTCATAGAACCAAAATTTATTGTGGAAGGGACCTTCAGAAGATATCTGGTTTGATCCTTTGCTCAAAACAAGTCTACATAGATCAGGTTGCAAAGGACCATGTCCAGCTGTCTTGGGCACCTCAGGGGACAGAGATTCTTTAACCTCGGTGGGAACCCTGTTGCAATATTTAACACTTTCCTGCAGAGCAGCATCTGCAGCCTGCACAGCTGCATGACATCCCTTCAGAGATGGAAGATACCCTACTTGCTCTTGCTGAATTGAATGAGGTTCTGCTCAACCCATTTCCCCAGCCTGTGCAGGTCTCTGAAGGGCAGCCCCTTTCTCCTGTGTTCCCTGCTGCTCCCGATCTGGGGCACATGCACATCATTGCTGAGAGGGCACTCCATCCCCTTCTCCTGCTCACTGCTGAAGACATTAAATGACACTGATCCCACTGCCAATCCCTGAGGGACCCCACCATTGGTCACAGTGCTTTGCTTGTAGCACTGCAGCCAGTTTTTTTACCCATCCCAATCTCATCCTTATCTCATGAGTTTGGTCTTAAGGACACCATGACAGACTGGGTCAAAGGCCTTGCTGGAAAATAAATTATACAACATCCACTGTCCTCCCCTTCTCTACATGGTTGGTAACCTCATCTGAGAAAGAGTCAATCCCTTCAAAAGCTGTAACTTTACCAAGATGAAGCAAATCATGTTTTTATTGCAATAAGTTGTTACTGTTTCACTTGCATTCAGTAAAAAGGAAAAAAAAATTAAATCTGACACAGAATAAATTCCTGGTAAGTTGAATGTACTTTAGTACTACACGTCAGTGTCTCCGAGGATATAAAAAACTACAGACAGGTTGGTAGTAAGAAACATCTCCCTGACTGAAGAGAGACAGAAGCAGCATATTATCAAATATACAAGATAAAAATGAGTCAGTTAATTTCACAGACTGTTTATAATGGAGATATTTTGCTGCTAGTGTGCAAATATTATTGAGCATTTTATTAAAAGGCAGATAAATAACATCTCATTTCATTTCTGAGGATATGTAAATAAGAAATTCAGTAAAAAAACCCAACCTAAATCAGTGTTAGTCTTTGGGACTTATTCTGTAAAGTGCTGAGCAAACACTTACTGAATGAAATGTGCCTCAGTGAATAAAATTCTAATTAGAGTAATTGAGCTTTGATAACTGCTATGTCATTAAACATAGATTGGCTTTAAACTAATTGTATTTGCATTGTATTATGATTTCTATTAATTAATGCATTAATGTTTATATTCTGCAAACTCTTTTGAAGTAAATCATTAAAGTCTGTACCACTTAATCTAAAGTGAAATGCACTTTGAATCCAAACCTGGCATGGCAATAGTAGAAATGTGTTTTTTAAGGGAATATGGTGCAGATCTTCCCTGTCTGAGTTAAGAACAGCCGAGGACAGGTGGCTGTGGGCTTTTTGGCCTCCCTCCCTCCTGGAGCTCTCTGCAGAACAAGGCAGGGCTGGGGGGTTTGTGCCAGCTGCAGCCGTCCTGCAGTGTCCCCTAAGCTGCTTCCTCTCACTACAGCACAACCACCTGCCAGCCCAAAACAGCCCAGACAAAGAGGTGAGAGACTGCAATGGTGCTGAGCACACCCTGAGCAGCTCCTGATGTTCCTTTTGGGGTCCTGGGGGTGCATGCCCTGCAGTCAGTGCTGACACAGAGCCCTCCTGTTGCAGAAGTCGGGAACGCTCCATTCCTCAGTTGTGCCAGTGGCTGGGGAAAACCCCCTAACCAACAAACAAACAGCACACTAAACCCCAAATGAGCCTAATGCAGTTTTAACCTGACAGGGAACCTGAGGCTGTGCACATTGGAGTGTTCAGAATGGCTGTCAGCAACTGTTTGCTTTGAGAATTCCACCTTACACAGAAAAACTCCTTTTGTAGAATTGTTCTGGCCTCATTTCATTTCAGTTCCATCAACAGACAATAGTCAACAGATCATTTCCTAAAGCCTACTTTCAGGAGCTGGCATTTCAAAATTCACGTAGAATAAAATAAAATAATTGATTAATTATATGTTAGCTGACCATTAATTTTATTTAATAAACCAAATCATCCAGTCTTCTGATTCACATACATTGAATATTCAGTGGCTTCCTATAATTCTAGAATGGAAGGCAAGGATATGAAGATTACTTTTTTCCTAAATAATTCTTAGCAGCTGGAATATCTGAAACTCCATTTGCCAGACAACAGCACATGTCCAAGAGCTTCCAATGCCTCACATACTGCAGGACAGGTCTCACTGCCTCTGTACTGAACACTTGCTGGTGTTCAACTGTTTCTTTTAAGCCTTTCAGGATAATTCTAATTTAATTCACTAACTGTACACTTGTACTTCACACTAGTATTGATATTTGGACTTCTAGAAATTTGGATTCTCTTTTTGCCTAGATATCTCCTGCATATTCTATTCCACACAATGTGAGTAGTTCTCTGTAAGCTCAGACCAAAAGAATCCTCTGTGGAGGTGAGCTTTATCTCCAGGGTTTGGATCAAAGCTGAATGTGAACTTCTCTGGAACTCAGGCCTTGCAGGGAGGTTTTGATTTATATTCACCTGATATTCTCAGCTGTGTGTGAGGAGATAAGGTTGGTTATTACTGTCACAAGTGATAAAACCAAAGGTAAAGAAGGGAATCTCTTGAAAAATTGGTGCAGTGCATTTTTAACTTTTAGACGGGAAAAATCCCAAACAATTAACATCTTTTATTTATTTGCTATACTCATTTTACTTGCATAGTTTGATTTGCTCTCTCAATATTTTTGACTTCTAAGTTTTTTTACCCTCTTATGGTGAAGTTTCACTTATTCAAGCCACTGCATAAAGTGGTGAGGAACTGATAGGCACCCATACCCCAGCTCCCTCTGACTAATGCATTCCATTTTAGGGATGCAGGAAGCTGTCTTGGAAACCTCAGGGGCAGAGTAGAGGTGGACATTCTGCCTAGCAGGTCTGATGCTTTTTAGATCTGTTGAAGTCACAGTGCAATTTACTGCTCTGTGTTTGCACCTGTGTTCCTTTCAGCATGACTTGGACATACTGTAGACTTGGCTTCCTACTTGACTTCAGAGACCTGAAAATCTAGGATGACAGGTTTTTCTTAGACGATATTTTCCTGTGTCTCTAGGTGAATAGCCAGATGGATATTTGTGTGTAGATGGAGTTAAGGTGGTGGAACCATCAAGTCTCCCAGCATTTTAAAAATTACATGTCCAGTAGTATAGGAATACCTTTCATTCCTACTGAAAACTCAGGTTGCCTTCATAACAAGGATTCCTCTTCTAGAATGATACTCTACAATCCACTAGATAGCTTTGGATAATTGCATATTATTGGCTATTTTAAATGAAAAGCAACATAACCAAACATAATAATGTAGTTTAAGTGTAATGACTTATATTTACTTTTTGTACTTTTGACATCTGGCAATTTTTTAAAGTGCTATTTGTCTCAGACAAGAAGTCCTTTTTCAAATGAATCTCTCTCCTATGCCAGAAACACAAAGTGTTTATTTAGTTCATTACAGTATGGGTGTCTATCTAAGTGATCCTTCATGTGTTCTTCCAATATGTAAATAGCATAATCCTTATACTTAAAGAAATATCTACATATCCTATTTCAAAATAGAAATGTATTCTTACTGCAGCCTCATGAAAAAATCAAGACTCCCTGCAGTGTTCAGAATAACAGCTCTGTTGTTTTTGCACAATTGAAATTGTGATTAAAGCAGTGCAGGAAAAACTGTGACAAACAAACCTTACACACCGTAGATATAAGAATTTATCACTTTTTCATCAGGAACAAGGCTAAATGCTACGTATACTTCAGACCAATAACAGAGACAAAACTAGTTATTGCCATTTGCAAAATGGCCACAGTAGAGCAAAGGATTCTTAAAATTTATAAGGGGACCAACTGAATGAAAGAATTCTGAGTGAAAAATGTGCTGTAAACAGAACTGCAGAGATGAGAGAGTGCAGGAGGAAAAGGGCTGCCTTGGTGTCCTGTCAGCCATCCCATTCCACAGTCACTTCTACGTTCCTTATGCAAAACCACAGCAATTCTGCTTTCTGGAGTGTATAAGTGTCTATTAGCTAGATGACCAGAATTCTTCATAACAAATAAAAACCTTCTGTTTAGAATGATAGTTTTACCACAAAATGGGAAATATAAATGGTCTATACAATATTATACGGAGACTAAGGGTGGCAGAAATATATTCAAGTTCAACAGATTTTCTTGTGGTAAAAAAAAAAAAATCTGTACAATGCTTTAAGTGCTGAATAAAATGTTTTGTGACAGAAATTTCCTACAAAGGAAAAATTGGAGGAGGCATGTTTCCAGTGTAGGGTGCATATATTTGACATACTGTAAAATTCACAAGTATTTAATTGTGTTAGTAAAATATATTCAGTGAGCTCCCTGTGGCTTTCAGCCAGTGTCTTGTCTGATTAGGTTATTTTGAGGTAAATGTTTCAAAGTCACAGGCAGCCTTTGCTAAATGGTTATAATCAGCCCTACCTGGTGATTCTCAGTGACTTCCCTGGCTGGAGTATGGGATGGCTTTGGAACATGGAGCCCTTTGGGCTTTGCCCACACTGTAGTTACCCCACAGGAGTTTGCTCATTGCAAAGGACATGAGGATCCCACAATTTGGGGGAGCCTCAGCTCTTGCCTCACAGTTGAAATTTGGTATTAATTAGGGAGGAGAAACTGTAGCTTGTCAAACAGCTAATTTGAGAGTAATTTGGTTCACAAGCCGGATCATGTGGTAAAAGCTAAATTTCATCTAACCTTTGGGCATTGCACTTAGTGCATACTTACTTAGTCTGGGAGGAAACAAGAACATAGCAGGTTATAAAGAAAGTAATGTTCCTGCCCATAGATTTTCTGTCTTTTATTAAATGTCTTGAATTCAGATTGATTGCTTTGTAAATGTAATTCTTTTTTCCTATCGGTATTAGAAAAGGAAAGTAAGCAGGATTTATGAGACACTTTAGAAGAGGATTTGAAACAGACTGATTAGTGTATCAGTCTTAATGATAATGTAAACTAAATAATATTAAATAATTATCTGTTGTTTTCAGACCAAAGAATCAATACACCGTCTGGAAGTTAATTTTTTTCCCTGCACTTATGTCAAGAAATGAAGACAGCTTTATGTAGTTTTAGGATAGTTCTGGAATTTGTCAATTAAATTAAAACAACCAAAATAATATTCCTCCAAAATAAAAGCAAGAAACTTCAGAACTAAGCACTTGACTGCTTTTTTAAATTGAATTTTTAAATATAATTTATTTCCCCCTTGCTTTTTCCAATGGTAAATAAAAAGCATAAATAATTTAATTGAAAAATTAAATTAAGGAGAATCAATTTGTGACAGATTTATGGATGCATATAATGTCTCTTGACAAAATATTGAGCAGCCATACTTAATTAAAACCCAGATTTCCTACATGACCAAAATGGACCATTCCAGAAATATTATTCTGGGTTTTGTTTTACTTCTCTCATCCTGGATTCTCTTTTCTTATTGATACCATGAAATCTCAGCCCTGCAGAAGATTCTGATTCAAATGGGGAATTTCACGCACAAGGAAGGTACTCACATCTTAGCTCTTAGACTTGCAGGAGATTTTTTTCCTCCAAGTTCAGGAATGAAACTCCTTTCACTGGCATTTCTCCTGCAAGTTTCGGTCTTTTGTCTCCAGGATTAGAAGATTTGAAACTATTCCCCAGATATGTTGTGGTGCTCTTTGTGCTCTCCTGGCACACCAGTGGAACAGGGTGCACCACCCTGCCTGTGCTACACATTGTTCTCAATGTGCAACAGAATTTTGCACAAAGAGAGCTCAGCGTTCAGGTTTCTAAAAGATAGTGTGTGGACCAGGAACTGGTATACAGGATTTCACTGTGGTTTGCAGTGGTAGTGAAGGTGAGGCAGAAAAATGCAGGTGAGCTGCCAAATAGGAAAGAAAAATTTTCAGCACAGACAAAACCCTTAAGCCTAAAACTCTACCAGTAAATGGAATGAACTGAGATTAATTTTCTGCCTTGAGGTCAATGGGGTGGCCAAACCCACACGCACACAGCTCAATATTCTCACATCCCAGCCAGAGTGGCACCATCCAGACTGATCCTGGGGGCAGTGTGTGGGCTGTGCTGCCCCCCAAGCCATGCCCAGACATGAGGGTTGGTGCTGCTGCCCACGGCAGGTCTGTGCAGGCTGTGACCACTATGGACAGAGCATCCACACTTAACCAGAAAGGAAGTCCAAGCAGATTTTCACAACAAAGTATAGCTACGCTAGCCTAATATTATCCCAAGTACATTTTAATCTCTGCAAAATTTCATGTGGAAATTTTGTGGTCAATGGTGTCTCAGGGCGCACACACGCACGGGTCCAAATTAACCACAGCCAGGGCCAGCAGAGGTCCTGACTGGGAGCAGCTGGCGCAGGTAGATTATTCTACCAACACCAGAAGGTTGTGTGGCTCCCACTGCTCCTCACTGAGGGAGACCACAGCACCTCCTCCACCCTGCTCCTGCCCTTCCCTCCTCCCATCCTGGTGCTGCAGCACGGCCTCTCTCAAGGTCAGCCATCCAGCCTCTGAAGCACCAAGGTTTTGTGCGTGGGACTTGGCATTTAAATTGCTTTATTTTATTTTCAAGACAACTTTTTTTTTGCTTTTACTCTTTAAGTATCAGTTACTTGAAAATGTCAGAGACAATATCCAAGGAAAAATATAATCTTTTTTTCCTCTCCCTGTCTCTCTGTATACATGGTCAGATAACCATTTTTCTCTGTATTCTCTTCTTATACAGGTTGGGGTTATTGGTTCATTTGTTCAGCCAATTTTGCAGAACTGTCCTTGGCATTCAGGGACAAATGATTCTTTCCAATCAGCAAAAGGGAGACAAAAGAGATAATCCAATACAGCGTTAGATTTGCAAGGAGTTCAGGGTCTTCTGAGGCTTAAAGACCTTTTTTTTTTTTTTTTTTTAGAGAGATGTAGAGGCTTCTCAAAGAATTCTATAGAACATTCTAAATTTGAAATAATAAATTTTAGGTGTAGAGATAGCAGCAGAGGCAGTATATGATTTCCTTTCAGATTCTGATGACCTTGAGCAAACAGTCCATTATTGTTATGTATTTAAAAAGACAAAAATTGCCGTTACGTTTCTTGAATGCCAAAGGGAGTTCAATATTCTTTTATAAAATACTTGGAAACACCTGCACTTGGAAACTACCAGCCTTGGGCCAAGATAGGTCTTAAGGAAAAAAAATCCCTAAAATAAAGAAAGATGTAGATGCCATTACTGATGTACCAATAGATTCGATCTTTTTTTTTTTTTCGTAGTAAATAATTTCCCTCAATTAAGAGCAAAATACACCACTGAGGTAACATGAAAAGCACAAAGGAATTGCTTAGGAAAACATACTGGCAGTAGGCCTGGAAGTGTTCTTTCCATTGGCTTTTGGTGCTCAGCATTTCACAAGGTTTGACCAGAACTAAATTAGTCCCTTTCATCCAAATGCCTGCATTGTGTCACTCCAGTTAATAGACGTCATCCTTTTGCGTGAAGGAAAGCCTGAAAAGAATTACATCACATAGAGTGAGAGAGAAAATGTAGCTTAAGCCCCAATCAGATCTTGAAATTAAATACTCTCTCCCTCTCCTGGCTGCCTCTTAGAATGTGAAAATTTTGCTTTGAACTTCTAAACACAGAGAGATCAATTTAAAGGCAACATAAACAGAGCTGGCAGTAAGTGCCCGATCTCCATCTACTGGAGTAGCTGTAGCTCACTTGGACAAAATTCCTATTTATCTTGAATTTGATGGGAACAAGAAAACTGTCATTGAGATGGCATTGTCTGCTGGCTTGTGGTGGTGGCCAGTGTAGGGTCTGTGCATCAGGGATCTGTAAAGGCAGGTTTGGCTGGAGCTGGACCCCTTCCCTCCTGGCATCATGAACTGTCCAGACACAAATCAAGCCCAGTCAAGATGCTCTGTAGTCCATGAGCCTTTGTCTACTACAGCCAGGTCCCCCTACCAAAAAAACAGACCTTTTTTTAATACTTTAAAAATAAAATGCTGAGCCATCTAAATATTTTTAAGGCAACAAGGTTAAAATGAAACAAATTAAAATAAAGCACGTGGTGGGAGGTTACACCTCCCCTTGTATGACTCCCTTTATGGATGAATCTTGCTCTTTTTCATCCATTTATTGGCATAGTATAAACCAACAATAAACCTGCTTAGCAAAAGTCTTAGCCTTCATACCAAGCAGCTAGAATTGTACCTGTAAAGCTGGATGTAGCTGCTTTCATGGAAAAGAAGAAAATCAGCTAAATGATTTATGAAGCTTCATTTATTTTTGAGAATTAAAAAGCAGAGAGAGGTGCAGTGATGCAATGTGTGGAAAGGTATTCCACCTTTTTCAGGACTGCATGTTTGAAACAAAAATATACATGTATGAACGTTTTCTGATTATTTGAATTACATATTTGAATATTTTTACCAAAACCACTGAAATATTTGAATAAAATAATTTTTTAGTATGCATTGTGTGAGGTAGATGCACATTTGCAGCATTTTGAGGTCTCCATAATTCCTTTCATTCCAATGGCCTGACTCCAACACTTCCTGTTGGCTGCATGTTTGAAGTTCTTCGTTAGAGGTAGACCTAAACTGGAATTCTTTGTCTAAGAAAGACTCATCCAACCTTCCATCTATGAATTAAAATAGATCTTTCCTTAGCCCTTTCTGTTCTGAGTGACAGAAAATTCCTGTTTCTGCTTGTGAAGAGATTGGTGTCAGAGAAGTTTCCAAGGAAATGAAATGGTGAGCTGTAAAAAAAGAGAGATGCCTTGTGAGATAAAATCATAGTCAAGAGAACAATACCGTTTTCAGGTCTCCTGTATTACCCTTTTCAGGTGAAATCAAGTCTTCTAATACCAAAAATAAGATTTATCTACTGATCCTGAAAAGAAATATGAAAATAAGGGTGCTTTCAAAGATCCATATTCCATTCTATAAAGTTGCTTTGCAAGCACTTGAAATCACTTTCATCCTTTTAATGAAAAATTACTTGGTTTAAATTTTCTAAATATTAAACATAATAAGGATTTAGCTTTATTTAAGAAGAGGGCTTAAAATACAAAGGAATACTTTTAGCTAAGATTTCAAAAGCAAGCCCTTCAACTTGTAGATGCATCTTCCCCTCAAGCTCTGGATCAGCCTTCACTGCCAGCTTGGAAGCAGGAAGTGTTTCTACTGAGGGACTCTATTGCTACCTTACTGCAAACAGCTACACTTCTAAACATGAAGAGTTACAAATTTCTGCAATGAGCAGTAAACCCTCAAAAGAGTGCATTAAAATTGTCTTTCTGAGCAGATTTGAGTTAGCGTGCATTCCTTCCTTTTGGAGATACTTGGATCCAGCAGGATTTGTCTGCTGTATGAAATCCAGTTTTGATCTCAAGAACCCCAGCGGTTTATCAAAGCATGTAATAGTAAACTATATCTTTTATTAGGCAAATCTAGGGTGAAAAACCCAAACTTTTGCTCCTTCAACATTTTGTTGGACCATCCAGGATCATGCCTAGGCTTTTAGCAGGCTCTTTATTTCATCTGCTGATCCTGGAAGTTGCTACTTCCTGCAATGAAATTGTTTGTTTTCACCAAAATCTCAGTTTGACAGCTACACTGTATCACAAAATCCCATTAAACTCTTCATAAAAGGAATAAGTAACAGAAGTTCTGCTGAAGATCCAATCCTTGTTCCTGGCTTTTTTATCAGCTGGTTGTGACTGCAGGCAGCTCAGGGAGGCCAGCTGCCGCAAGGGCTTCCAAAAGTTTTGCCTCTCCTGGGCAGCAAGATACAGTTTGTGTTAATGGTTCCAGATGGTTACTAGAGATTAGTGTTGCTCAGCTATATTGCATTGATGATCATTCTCAGAGCAGGCAAGCAGTAATTAATTGATTCCATCTGTATCTACATTGGGTTAGAAAGTGATTTATAATGACCATTCCTACAAAGCAGCAGAGGGCATAGGATTAACAAGTCAGCCCTAATGGGCTGCAGGGATGTGGAGAGACTGACACAAATTTCCACAGGAACATTCATATGTACAAGTTAGGCTACTGCAGAGAACTTAGTGTAGCTTGAAGATTGAATCCGGAACACACATGTAACCTTGCTGTGCTATTCAATTGTAAGAATCACTTCATGACAAAATTTGTCCAAGTACAGAGTCACTGAAAATAGTATCTGAAACTACTCTTGAGTAATTTTTGCTGGAAGGTCACATTCCCTCCAAGAAGTGAAGCACTTTCTCTCAAGATTTACCATATAATATTGAACCAGAGATTCTCTGTCTGTGACCTATTTTAGGAAACAGAGTACAGGTATTACAATGCATATACTGAAGTTGTCTTTCATTACTATTTTTGAAGTACTTATTATTCTGATAGGTTATTACAATTACATATTCATGAAAGAACAATGTAACTTTTTCTGCCTGCTACAAAGTTCCAGTATTTACTTTAAGTAAGAAAGTTCCAGAGATCAGAATTCAGACTGTTCAAAACTTGGTCTCATAACTGTCACTACTGATGGTCAGAGTTATGATCCATATCACATAATGTTCTTATTTTGAATCATGCAGGTGAGTCAAGGGCTTTATGCAATTTACAGAGTTTTGATGCATTTCATCCTTTGTTTCCATAGGATGAATCCAGAACTGTTCTCATTACTGATGGCAGTTTTTCCTCAAAGAAAAATTTGCTAGGATTAGTATTTAAGTACAAGTCAGTGGTTCTAGACTGAAGGACAAATTTTTCCTTGTGAAGGTTGAAATCTATTTCATCATTTTTTAAATGTGTTTTTCCTGAATAGTCTGTATATTTTGAGTAGAAGTCTAACTGATCCTGTATGTGGATTTGCTTGATCAGAAATCTGCTAAGAAGAGGCAGGTGACAATTCGACGTTTGAACACAAGTTACCTTTGTGAAGGCTCTATCTTTTCCACAGTCAAACAGAGCTCATTCTATTATTTACCAGTGTTTTGCAGTCCTGGTACAGGATAGGTGACTGTAGTATTTCAGTGTAGGCCTATCTATAATTAAAATAAACTTGCAAGTAATCTACTCTGACTGTGCTGTAGTAACAGCTGTCAGATTGAGCAGCACTTTGTAAATCACCTTCTGTTTAACGTGCAAGTGTTAGAGTTATTTATAACTATGCCACATAAACGTCACAAAGGATGTTTGGTGATTCACAGATGATAACAAAGAACATACTGTGGGACAGACACAGAAGAGAAAGCAGCTTTTTTTTTTTAGACAGAACCATTTGGAGTTCTTCACACTATTCCAGAGCAGTCCCTTAGGGTATCAGCATCACCACTGGATTGGATTTTTACTCTCTTTGCCTGAAAACCCAGCTCTGCTGAAGTCAGCAAGAATTTTGCCCTTGTTTTTCCAAGGGCCAAACTTTCACTGATGGCTTTACGTGACAATTAATACATATTAATATCCAGAACAATGGAGGGAAATTTCAGTCTGGTGGGTTTGCATCAAGTGAAATAACTGCCCAGGTTTTATCTACTTCTGAACCATCAGGCATTGCTCATACGAATGACTAAATGACACATATGCTATTTCACTAAATACGTTGTAGATGACAGCAAAGCTGGCCCAGGGGTTCCACCAGCCTGAGGGGAAAAAGGCAGGTTCTGGCAAACTCACCTGAAACTGTGCAAAGCAAATATTTCTAATTTGACAAGTGAGATCTCTTTAATGTCAGGAGTTTTACAAAGTTAGCAAAGATTAAAAAAAAAAAAAAAGTCTGTCAGAATATCCTAGGAAAGAAAGTCCCACTCTGTTCAAAGCTTGATAAAGCCCAGCTTTCTTCCTTTCAGCTTTTTGACCAGAGAAAATATTTGCTCTGTGACAATGACACCTCTACCTAGAGAGCCAACCTTTGAATAGATAGGATAATTCAGAACAAGTGTTTCCTCATAATGTCAAAACATTATGTCATTAGCTCTATCATTTTATGTTGCTGATTGTCAGGGAAGGGAATTTACAAATATATTTAACTTTTAATCAAGAGGCCTTTGGTTATGGTCTTGTGCCTGGTGACTTTGGCCTGTGCTTCGTGATTGATGACCATCATATGCATAATAAAACATAATAATTTTAAAAGCACTGATAAGTCTAAAATTATTTTAGCCATATTGAATTGATTGCTGGAGATTTAAGCTCTGATGAACATGGAAAAGCTTTCTTCCTGGTTCCAGGGGCTCTCTCCCCTTCAGCTGTTTGGGATATTTGATCAATTGCTTCACTCAGGAATGACTGAATCTGTCAAAACTGGTAGAAATTAGATTTACCCAGAAGTTTATTCCATAAATTTGGCAATGAGCTGGATTAACTAGATCCATGGACCAAAATTTTTGCTGGAGCTTTTAGGGGAGGAAAGCTTGTGGACTGGTTTTCCTGTACTCTGATAGCAAATATATCTGTGTGAGACCCCCAGCCAGCAGCTCAGAGCAGGTAACTCAGCATCCTCAATCCCTGACCTGATAAACTTTCTACCAAAGCTCCAGTAAAAGGTAATAGATAGAGCCATATATGCATGTGCTGCTTTTTGAGGTATGAAAGCTTTTCTAGTGACAACTAAACCTGGTCAGCTCATGTAGAACAATGAATAATTATTACAGAGATGAGAATTTTCTGCTTGTTGGTCAATTTTATGCAATTGATCATAGAGAGAAACATCATTTTATTCTCCAGGCTCCTTGTCATGCTTGTCTTGTCTAGCCTAGCTAATTCAAAATGTAAAGCAGGCCTACAGAGAGGGGTAAGGTAGTATAGCAAATGCAAAAGCAACAGAAAGAAGATTTTGTTTAAAAAAGTAAATATTTATCAGTTAAAAATGTTTCTAACCTAATGTTTCTAAGTAGTAGCACATGAATATTTGCACTACTTTAAACTCAGTAGGGCTATAATATTTTGTCACAAGCACTGGAAAAAATCACAATTGTCATTGAATGAACTTCATTAATTCTCTGTGGTTGACAGGGGTGTTTTGACTGTAGTCACTCGAGATCACACTGTGGAAGATTCCAATGGCAAAAAAATACCTAAGCCAAAAGTTACAGGTGAAAAAACCCTTTGGTATTAGGCCTAGAATTCATTGATAGACATTAAAATTTTCTTTATGATTGTTATGTAACAGAAAAATCTACTGCTGCCTCCAGACCTTTTTTTAAAATTTCTTTTCAACTTCAGGGGTTTTTTTCCCTTTACCCTTCTGGTTTACTCCTGTTATGCAGCAGCTCTCAGAGAAATCATATTACAAGAGATTTGTCTTTTCAGTGTACCCCTAAAATGTTGTACCTGGTAGCTGATACAAATCAATTCAGCTCATGTGGCATAAGTTTTAATTGCTTGTTGAAATAATAGCTTGTCATTGGCTTTGATCAGCATGACTACTGCCTAAAAACTGCATGCTCAAAAACCACTCATAAAACAAGTAAATGTCCCATAGGCTTTATAAAGGCAGAAACAGTCCATCAGATCATCATAAAGCAGACCATCTAAATGTTATGTTTATTTAAATTCTTCACACTCTTTCCTTGAAATGAAAGGACAGTGTCCACATATCCTTCACAGTTCATTAATCTTACCAGAATCCAGTGGCATATTAATCAAAGCTCCTGAAAGGAATGCTGTCTGCAGCTGACTGTAGTATACACAAGTTGTCTCATTGCATTTCTTTGGAGAAGCACATTTATCCAGCACAGTATCCTTAAGGATTTAATTGCTAACTTAGGCATCCCCCACATTCGCCAAAATAAAACCACAAAGGGTCTTTTGTCAAGAATTCTTTTGTTAACTGACGGCAAATTTGATCATGAAGAAGAAAACCAAAACAAATCAAAATTAAAATTCTCTGTTGCATTTCTTATATTTCACCCAGGAGTTAATTTATACCTTCAGTGGGCTGGTGAAAAAGAGATGAGCTGGAGACACCTGCTGATTAGGTATCTCACAAATAAAGACAATAAAAATGACTCCTAGAAAAGGAAGCTATTTGTACAGCTTAATAATTGAAGAGTTTATATTAAAATATGCAACTTTGGAGTGTACCCTGGAGTTGACAGACTAACTATGATATAGAGGTGCAGGAGGAATAATGATAACAGATGCTTTGGCTTTGCTCTCGGCACTTTGACTGATGACTGGAAATCAATCCCACAGCTGCCATAGGAAGCAATGCCATTGATTGGGTGTTCTCTGCTTTTTCCATCTTCAGGAAATAGACTTTTGAAGTTGCATGTTATCAATCATACTTTAATCACTGTTTTGTGTTTTATCAAGTAACAGATATTGACATTGGAGGTTCTGAATTTTTAATGGAGTTTTAATTCCTGAGAGTCCTCTGCACGCATCATAACAATAATGCTTAGAACTAGACTTTAAAGAAACCATATGCACACTTTTAATTCTTGCAACAGCATGCCCCAGACTGCACCTACTCTACTGTATTTCTTTGGTTTCAGACGTGTCCCTTTCTTGTCTCCTCTCCCCATTTTAAAGCTTCACATTGCTGCTGGGTGCATCTTTCCCAGGACACCACGCCAGCAGCCTTGAGCAAGTTCTGATACCAGGCATTCCTCAGACTGGTTTTCGGTACATTAAGAGCACAGTTATAGTCCTTATGTTAATAAGACTTTTCCAGTGTCTTATAAATCCCAAACAACCTATAGTTTTCTAGACTTTTCAGAATTAAATACAGGCGTAAAATTCAGAATCCGCTTGGACAGAAGAATGGTGTTTTGGCACAGGTGTGGCAGTACTAAAATACTAAAATAAAGACTAATGCAAAATAAGAAAATACCCCACCAGAGCTGAATTTTGATGAGAGCTGGTTCTCTGAGCTTCCATGAACTGCTACCGGCTGAGGGAGCCCCACACCCAGACCCTGCAAAAAGTGCCCTCCTCACCCTCTCCTCATGATCCACCCCCCAGACACCCAGGGCCACGGCTTTGGACTAGACTCAGCCAAAACCCCTTGAATGGGTGGACTATGAAGTCTGTAGGCAGTAATTAAATCAAAATAGCATTGGGCTTCCTCTCATTTTATTGAGATTTGAGAGATACTGGAAGTGAGTAGAGTCACAAAACTGAAATACAAGAGGACAAAAAAACAGTATTAAAGGTGTATGAAAACAAACCTGCAGTGTAGAAATAAGGTAATGTCCAAGGTGTTTGGGATCTTTTATCTGATCTTTAGAGTCTTTATTCAAAGAACATTTTTCAATCACCAAAGGCTCCTTACCTATGTTCTGTGTGATGGGGATATTTGGAAACTGAGAATTTATGCTTAAAACATACATATTAAAAAAAAATAGAGCATATATAGGTGCAATTCTTGTATAATTTCTCAAAATTTTAAAGAATCTCTAGATTGGTATCTGCAGGTATATGTTACATTTTAAATATTTTCTGTGATTTTCCCTTTAAGAACAAAACCAAAAAGTGTTAATTCCTGGGTTATTGGGATTAAAGTTTAACTGATATTAACCGATAAAGACTGGGTTATGGTAGGAATAACTGAATGAATTTCCATGTTTATTCTAACTGAAGAGCACCTCCTCCTGAAGGCAGCTCTTGCTGAAAAACTTTTCTTTAATCCAGTTCCTCTGGAAGGAGAATTGGTAGAGCAGGAGCCTGCAGCTGTTCTGAAAGGCAGCTCTTGGGCTGCGTTTACATTGGATTTGTTTGCAAAAGGACAACTAACAAGGTCCCTTAAACTTTTCCCTACTCTGCTGCTTTGCATAATGATGGGTGTAATATCTCACCTCTTGGAGATTTTGTAAGTACCAGGGAGTGCTACTCAGTACATGCAATAAAGCAGGAGTGCAGAGAATGTGGACAAGATCAACTCATGTTTTAGTCACATGCATGAATCACTGTTTTCTTGGTATGGAATTGTTGATCAGAATTGTATTACAGAATTGTTTGGTGTTAATCTGCACTGGTAAAGAAACAGACTTGTTTTACCTGCAGGACAGAAGAAGGGATGGGGTCAAGTAACCCCTTCCTTGCCTAGCTTGTGTCTTTGAGGAGCTCTTACAGCCCCGGCACGGCTCTGCTGCTTCTCACCCTCATGCTCAGGATTCCTCCTCCTCCTCCACCCTGCCCGATGAGGCAGCCAGGAGAGATGTCTGGCACTAAGGGAGGCCGTGCTGTGCCCTTTCTCAGTGTCCCT
Source organism: Sinosuthora webbiana (assembly GCA_013397395.1). NCBI lineage: Eukaryota > Metazoa > Chordata > Aves > Passeriformes > Sylviidae > Sinosuthora > Sinosuthora webbiana. The sequence goes on along the minus strand of VXBN01003815.1, from coordinate 1,378,412 downwards.
GTAGGAGCTGTGTCCCCTGAGGCCCAGCTGGACCACGGCGTTTGTGTCCCCTGGGCGGGGTTGTGGCCGTGGCAGCCCCCGCAGTGACCACAGCGCGTTTGGGTCCAGCCCGGCCGGCTTCGCTCATCAGCCTAGAGAAAGGCTGGAAAACCTGGGAGCAACACCATTGCTTTGAAATATTTATCCATTACATTTTCATAGGAGCCAAACACTCTGTGGGATAAGGAAAGGAGACACTGTTTTCCAACTCATGAATCATCTAATGAGTGTTGGCATTTAACTACTGGGAAATAACCAATCCCCCAATCAACAAAAAAGGTAGATAAATAGCAAATATTATTTAAAAATCGCATCAAATTTAGCCATGTTGAATGAAGAAATCTGTGTGTATGTGCTACTGTAAGTATTTTGTTTACCTATGTTGTTATGTTTCTTTAGCATATGTTTTTCTGTTTATATAGCAACGCACTTGTAAACCAGAACACGGATTTTATCCAACTGCTGCATAGAAATTCCCATTAATTCATGGTAATTTTTTACTAATCTGTATTTCAACAGAATGAATTTTTGATATGGCTAGCAGTAGATTCTCTCATATAACTTTTTTTTTTTCATTCATTACCTCTAGAGTTTTCTGCCTTTCAAGCCTGCGGTTTATTTGTAGTTAGTAATTTTTTCTGCTATAAAACTTACCCTTAGGTCCTCTGCACAACAAATGTCTTGGGGTAATAATAAAAAACAACCTGATTCCCTTATCTGAAATGTAAAATATTGATGTTGCTCCACTGTTGCCCACAAAAAAAAAAAAAAAAAAAAAGAAGGTCATTTAATGGAAACAAATATTCAAAAGAGATAAGTGCTATTTTATGTCGATGATTTAATCACTGACGAACTCCAGTTGCTAACTTTTAAAAGGAAAAATGACTGAGGAAGTATTCCTAATATGTAAGCAATGAATTTTTACTGGTTTTCTTCCCAGTTCTAAGAACATAGTTTTGCTGGTTTTAAGTTAGCCTCTTTGCTTTCAAGTATCAGACAAATCCAATGCAGACACATAGAACCCCACAGTCACTCTGAAACAAACATCATTATAGAGGCCTGGAGATAATAAATGCCTGTTTAGGAATGAGGACACCAGAAACTACTTGCCAGAGGTAAAATAATCTGCAACAGACAAGGGAGATTTAAACATGAGTTTGAATTACTCACAGAGAAAGCCTTGGACTCTTGTTTCTGACTCTCCTTGTGTTGTCCAAACATGAACACTGGAACTCAAAAGAGAGTTGGTCTCGGCTCAACCTTACACTGCCAGATTTTTTTATTGTATCCTTACTGGCTTTTTTTTCTTTGTTTAGAAGAAAAGAAAAATATTTAGAAAAATTAAATTACTTTCTAATTTGAAATTATAAAAAATATTCTTTCTTCCTCAAAGAATCCTGTAGAACCTGACCTTGGCATGTTTTTGCCAAGATATCCTTATAGCTGTTACAAAGAATACCAGCAGAGGAAGATCTGCTCTTCCTCACAAGCATGCTGACATACTTCACAAACTGAAAGGTGGTCGAAACTGCACACAACTCAAACATTCCAGATCTTAGTCAGTATTGAATTTTTTGTGCTCTTTTATTTGAGGTGAAAAATGTTTTAGAAAATTGTAAGAAGTTGCCTGGATATCTATTCAGGAAGCTTTTCACCAGAGCTTGCTTTTAGGTGGTTCTTCCATGGAACAGCCAAATCTGGCAGCTGCCCAAGGCAGCAAACTGGGACAAGAAAAGAGCTCTGTCCCTCCTGTTTACTTTCCTCCCCCAGAGCTCTGACAGCCAGGCAGGCTCTGCTCTTAGTGATGTGATAAAGATTTGACAAACTGATGTGTGGGCCACAGCAGCCACCACACAGAAGGCCTCTCCTTTCTCAGGGGAGAGCACTAAGACCATTAGAAGCAGGCAACGAGCTGGGGTTTGAAAGAGAATTTTCTGCTGGGCAGACTGGAGCTTGCCTGGAGAGAGGCAACTCCACGGTGCTCCCAGGCTTGGTCTGGCTTGTTCCAGTGGACACTCTGGATAACTCACCCTTGCATGAAAGACCGTGGGCTCTTTCTGGCAGTGGGTTCCAAATGTGTGGAGGGAGACATGGGGCTTCATGGAGGCCATGTGCATCTCTCTCCAGAGGCAGGACTTTGGGATCTGGTTGAGAGCAGCAGCTGAAGGAGGAGACGTTTACAGCAGCCCAGTGCAGTTCCCAGGAGAGGGGACTGCAGCAGTGATCAGAGTGGGAACCTGTTGTGGACATTTGTTCACAGCTGGTGCTATTAACTCAGCCTCCCAGCACAGCCCTTCTGGCTCCCTCGCTGGTACCACGCCACAGAGTAGGAGCAGACGTATTTCCTCCTGACGTCACTTCCAATTCTAATTTCGTGGAGCTGCGAAGGGAGAATGTATCAGAGGGAAGGCTCCTCCTGTTACCTCCCACCCCAGTGTGTGGGTTGGTACGTCATCCTTTCGTTTCTTGTGAAGGAAAGAGGAGCATGCTGGAGATATGCAACACTGGCTTTTGTATTTTAATTTTCTTTCGCATGTTATGCCTCTGTATATCTCCTGGGATCACTGAGTGATTAGCCACAAACTCTGGTTGATGATCCCTTTAAAAGCAGTTCGCTGTGCTCCTCTAGAAAACCAGACTATCCTTCAGGCAAAAGCAGCATATACAAAATATGATGTATTTGCAAAAAATGTGCCTTTCCCTCTTTGAAGCTGCCTGTAATTACATATCCAGGGAATTGTTTGATGTTTACATTTTCAAGTATACGACTGCCTGTATTTAGCATAATATTTTTCATCTTTTCTCTTTCTTGTTTCATTTTTTGTGGTCATAAATTAAATTACATTATGTTGTAAAAAGAAGGAGGATTGAGAGCAAGTCACAGCAGTCGTGAAACAAGAGGCCAGTAACCAGGAAGGCTCTTTTAGGTGGTGGCCATGTCCCCGGAGCCTTCCGAAGGAATGCCAGCTGGCTCACTCTGGCAGCTCCTGTTCAGAAGAGAGCCTGGCTATTTCCCATGATGTCTGATGCCCAAAGGGATGCACTGACTAGTCTGACATCACTTCTTGGGGAGAAAAACTGGCCAGCTGCCACAGCCTCTCCCCCCTGCAGCCAGACCAAATGTCTCCTGCTCAATAAAGCTGGCTTTGGGCCCTTGGGTTAAATTCTTCTCTTGGATTGAGGAACATGGATTCTGAAAACCTTCGTTGGTTTCAGAGGAGATATTATGGATTTACACCAGCTTCCTTGTGATCAGAAGCCAAAATGACATCTAGAGTACATAAAATAAATCCAGGCTTTTGGTCTAAATTTATAAGGTTGCTTTAGAAAGCCTTCAAACAAGATTTATCCTCTGGTCCAAAATACATTTCAGTTGACTTCATCCTTGTCAGCCATTGAACAACATCCTAAAAATCTTCTTTTGCCGTAACACAACATTTATTGTTTACATAATATATGTGTATATGTGTAAACAGTACCATGGAAGTAATTTCTACTATAAATTTACTGTCTTCTTTAAAAAAATTATTGTGGCTTTCTGACTGTTCTTGAACTCATTTTTTGCTCTCACAAACACTTTATAAAAATTTTAATAGAGCAATTTATACTCTTTAGGTTGGGAGTTAATTTTCTTCACACAAATAGACTGTTAATGCAATTTTATGGTTGCAGACATGAGCCCCAAATAATGGACTCTAGGAACAATGCACTGACATCAGTGGGATTTGTGTGTTTCTGCAGGCAGAATTATGTTGTTAATTTTTGAGCAATATTTGGTTGTACATTCGGTTGTCGATATCTTGGACATTAGAATTAGAGAAGCTTTATGATGCTTATTATAACTAGAGCCATTGAATACTTAAAATATTCTTTAACTATTTTCATGTATTGTCTGGAACGATTCCTGCTTTTTAAATCAGATGCTTTAATGGATGGTCAGTACATGTGCTGTCTTGTGCTACGGTGGGCATCAGCTGCTTGGGTCAACATTTAGGACTCCTGCACATTTTTTGAAGGGATGCTATTGGTGTGTTACTGGGTTTGTCTTTTGTTAGGGTTGTTTAATTCTGCTTTGTGATTGTGTTCTCAACTGCAAACACTGAGAGACTTCAACCACGTGAGTTATGTTTTCCCTACTCTACTTCAAGAGACTTATTTTTAGCTAGAGAAGGCTTTAGACAGAGTCTAGCTCAGCTAGAAGGTGGGAGAAAGGCACAGGAAATGCCAGTGGGGACAGGGGAAAGTGGAAACATGAGGGAAGGAAATTGGGGAGACATTAGTGGGAAGGGGAAAGACAGCTCAGAGGAGTATGGAGGAAGGTGTTATACTGACCAGTGAAGTCTGTGTTAAAGTGAAGGACTTTAAACTGGAGTCCTGGAAAGTGAGCTGACAGAAATAGAATAGAACTGGATAAGGAAGCAGAACCCATGGATGCAAGTTTTTGGAGGGATAGGGCAAGCCTTGGAATGGTTTCTAGGAAGACTTGCTGCAATACCTTTCCATGGACTGCAGTGAGCCTTACTTGCCTGTAATGCCCTGGATTGTCCTTCTTCGAAGAGAGCAAAGTCCCGGTGGCTGGGAACCTCTCCTGCCCAGTGCAGTGTTTCCAGGCTGGCAGGCAGTGCCTTGTAGTGACATCTGTGCTCCCTTGGCACTCGTGGGCACAGCCTGTCCTGCCCCATGGCCTTGTGCACGTCCTGTTTGTTCCAACGCTCCCTAACCTGCCTTCTTCCACCAAGGGTGAGCCTTGCTCCAGACGTTCCCAGTGGTCTCAGAATGGGATTCCTGAGGGAAGGTCTCAGCAGTAAAGGTGAGAGGCAAAGAAGGATATTGAGCCTAACAGGCTTTTCCATGTCCTTTGTCACCAGGGCCCCATCCCCATTCACTGCTGGTATTAGGATTTCTCCTGTTCTGTGCTGATGTACTTGTAGAAGCCTTTCTGGTTACACTTCATGTAGCTCATCAGATTGAGCTCTAGGTGAGTTTTGGCTCTCCTAACCCCAGCCTTGCAAGCTTGGACAGAATCTCTTTGGGTCAGCTGTCTCTGCTTTCATTTCTTGCATGCCTCTCCTTTATGGTTGTGTTTATCAGGAGCTCCTTGACCATCGATATAGGCTTCCTGCTGACTTTGCATGATTTTCTCCTCACAAAAATGCACCATTCTGGAATTTGGAGGTGGTGATCTTTGCAAATGAGGCAGAGGAGTTTCTGGAAGAGAAAGCAGATCCTAAATGTTAAATGCTGCCTCGGAAAAATCACATTTTATAGCTCTGTATCTGTCAAGGGTTTCCTGTCCTCCTCTCATTAAGTGAAGCACTTTAACCAAATTTTTCATTGCCATTCATTTATTTTCTAGGTGTCTGTCCTGAGTTTAAGTTCTGATTGACAGAAATGCTGAGCACTGTTTATTGCAACCGAGATGAATAATTTGTAACTTGAACATTAAAAGATTTATTGTTTCAAGCACCATGTTCAGAGTATCTCAGCAGCACTTCCACGTTAAAGGATACTTTTGACCTTCATCTCTGTGTGCCTCAATTAAATGCCATTCCTTATCTCACAAGACTTTGTGAAGTTAAATTAATTAGTCATTGTGAAGCCCTCAGAGACAGCAGTGATAAATGAGACAGAAAAGTCTATGCAGGAACTATTGCTCTTCTGAGACGGTTTGAACAGTGAGAAACAAACAAGACTGGTGCCACACACAGCATAGAAAGTGTGTCAGAGGGTTCTGAGGAGCTCTCTGTGAGAACTGTTCACCCTTGGCCCTTAAAAAGTCCAGCATCCTATGGAAAAAGTGCTGAGAAATTATGAAAAGTGTATGTGTAAGGAATACAAATACAGCTATGCAGATAATCTTAAATTTTGGCATTTCCCAGTTTTTAAATGATGATTTTGCAAACTTTGAAGCGTTTCTACACATAGTTATGGCAGTGTATTCAATACCTCAGCAGAACAGGTGGTGACATCAGAAGGGTCTGTCACAGCCCTTCAGTTTTTCTTTAATTTGTTACTCATATTTTCATTAGTATGCTCTCGTAATTAACACTCAGAAGGTTTTTCACTAATGAAACTACAAGAGTGTCTCCGCTAGAATAAGAAATGGTCTCATTAGGAATAACACGTTTCTTAGACACAGTACTGAACTCACTATATAGTTAATTATCTGTGTTTTTCTCTGAAGTGAAATATATATCTGAAATGGTCTGTAATCACATTTCACTCAGTGCATGTCTTGACTACTGACAAAAAACATGATGGAAAACATCTACATTGCAAGGAAAAATTCCTATTTTCATTAATGTAATCAAACAGGCTGTCTATAAAATTATGGTTCTGAAACCACTGCACCTTTGTCACATATTTTGCTATGTTCCTTTATTTTCACAAGTTTAGAGCTTGGCTATAAGCCTAAACTAGAAAATTAAAATGTGAACACTGTCTCCTGTTATCTTTCCAAAAATCAGATTTTCTAGTGCCAACTTTTGAAGTTCCAACCACACAAAGTTATCTTCTTTCTAAAAGATGGAACATGCCCTTCTGATCCAGTACTTGCCATTCAGACAGCAAAGAATTTTTGCTTCTATTCACTTCAAAGAGATTTAAAATTAATGAACTTCACAACTGAGAATACAAGATATTTGAAATTTTGCTGTGGTTAAAACCCAGCTGAAACCATGGAGTCAGCATGTTTTTACAGAAAGCTGAGGTTGAAACAAATGGGATGAGACAGTGCCCACATGCTGCTTGGACCTTTGGCACTTCTTGTGCCCATCAAAACGTGTCTGACACTACTGTGAGCTTGTTCCACAACCAACCTGCTCTTCTAACTAGAAAACTGCCTCTCATCTCTCTGTTGCCACAACTGGTTTAGTGCTGCCCCTTCTTCCTCTGTGCTATTTACTTCGTGGTATGTTTTCCAAGAGTGATTGTACCAACTCTCAGCTTTCTTTTGTGGAGCTTAAACTGTTAAACTCCCACAGTCTAGACTGTGTGCCTGCTCTGTTGGGAAAGCCCTCTCTGCATGCCCCCTGTTTTGAATTCAAGATTTTGACATGGATTTCCACAACAATAGCGTGGTGAAAGTCTTTCAAATACTTTCCATAGCAACACTGATAGCAGCCCTTTTCCAGCTGCAGAACACTTTATCTGTACTTGCAAATGCTCTACTACCTAGTAAAAGGTATGTTTTCAACAACGGTGGCATGTGAAGGTTTACAGGTATCCTAAATTTGGCACATCTTTTTGCTCACTTTCTACTCCAGCAGAGAAGAGGACACTGGGACAGTACCTTGAAGCAAAGCTTTCAGAAACACAAACTGTATGCAGTGAAACTCTGAACCAGACCTAAATTCTTCTCACCAAAGTCAAAGCAATTCATTCTTTACTGCAAAAAGAGCAGGAAAGATGACATAATCAGATAACCTATAGGAATATTCTGTAATATTTAAAATCCCTCTGAAAGTTTATGCTTAGTGCCTAGTAATGGTAAGGGCAAAATTTTAGAAACGAGCCTACAGAAAGCCAGGCTATCACTGCCAAATGCATTGGAGAGGTGGGGAATGCTGGAGATGGGAGCAGGATTCACATTCCATTGCTTCTGTTAAATTTTTGGGCCATCAGAAACACACTTAGCAGAGCTCTGCAGGCAGCCTGGCCATGGTCCAGCTCCCAGTGCCCACCAGCACTGCCCTGCTGGCAGCAGCCCTGGGTGGGGGCTCTGTGAGTTCCTTGTGCCTGAGGAGTATGCACGACTGACTGCACCCTTTCCCTGCCACCCAGCAATCGCCACCACGGGAGGTTTACACTTTTCTGTCATTTACACACTGAAAACTATTATTCGGAATTATGACAACTGTCAATTTCCACATAATTAAAGAGGGCTCAGTGTAGCAGAAAAAATGAATGTTTGCACTTGTGTTCGCTCATCTCTGCCCCCTCCTGAGAAGTGAATATTTAATTTCACCAGATTCTTTATGAGAGAAAAAGTGGTACTCAGAGGCAGCTGGAATCTGAACCTTCGAGTTTAGCATGACAGCATGAAAAATAATTTTTCATTAAAGACAATAAGTATCTGGTTGATGTGCTGGGCACTTCATAATCTGAAATACTGTTAAAAATCTAACCAACCACGGGAGGTTTCAAGAGGAATATATGTATATATGGTGTGCTTCAGCTGATGACAGAAATAAATCTTTTACATACAATGTCAAAGGCAGAATTCTGCAGCCTACACAGACACAATGAAAAGCAGGATGATCCTAGATGATATTTTTAAGTCTGTAGCACTATTCAGGATTACACAATCATTCATTTGACTTACGAATTACTGCGAGGTGCAGAGATGAGAAGACCAAAGAAAGGGGTGAGGTCTTCACAGCTGTCTGGCTTACTAAAAGTACCAAACTATTTTCTGAAAAGGCCATACCAGTAAGAGAACCAGACAACAGTGAATTTAAGTGAAAAAATTGATTGGTTTGTACAAGCCTGATAGGTCCCTTTTAACAGTTGTGTGAAACAATTTTCCTTTGTGGGGGCTTTTAAGAATTTTTAATGAATGGTTACCATTATTTTTATTCGTGACAAAAACTACATATCTTGTGGGCAGCAAGGGCACAGTCCTGTCTTTGGGAAAGAATTGTAAATGTTCACACATTTCTTCTATGGGAAAAACCCAACCCTCCTTTGCAAAAACATTTTGTTGCTGTCAACAGGTTTTAGTGAATTTTGTTGAAGTCAGTGATGATTTTGCAGAAGGACATTTCAGTTTGGTCAGGGCCATCTGTCAGGGAGTGATGGGCAGCTGTGGATGCTGGAGAACATGGAGTGGGCACGTGGTGTGGGGGTGGCCCCATGGCAGCCCAGGAGGACACACTGCTTGCCTCGCTCCCAGGGGTGCAGAAGTAGGATTTGTTGTGTGAGATGGTCAGAGGGAAGGTTTGGTTTGTTGTGTTGATCCAGTGCTAAAGTGCAGGGCTATTCCAGATGGTGCCCATCCATCCATTAAGGTTTGTACCTTAATATCCCTTTTTCATTTCCCAGTCCTTTTACCACCCACTTCCTCTGCCCTGCTCTCCTCCACAACACTCACCTAATCACTTCTTTCCCCGTTGCTCCCAGTTTTGCTACATCCACCCCAAATTTCCCAGTTCTGACACCATTACCTATGTCTTTTGTGGTCTTAGTGACGCAGTTACCTTGGTGTCTTGCAAGATGTTACTCCCCCAAGGGTCTGCAGAACACCTCCCCGATTATCTGTGAAGCTGGGCCTTCTGTTCCATTTCTCACAAAACTCCCCCTTCACCACCTGTGAAACCCAGCCCTCCTGCACGGTGCTATCTGTAACTTTAGTCATTTTCTCACTTTCCTGTCAATCATGTTCAGCGCTTCCTCATGTAATGTCCAGTAGTTTTCCACATCGTGTTCCCTCACCTAACCTCAGGCCAGGGCTTAGTCAGTGACCCAGTTATTTGATCTAATGTTGATATCCCAAAATAGGTTTTCCATATTCTTTTTTCCAATCCTTCACTCAATCCAGATTGATCCTCTTCATTTTCAAATCCCATTGCATTATTTACCTACAAGCTTCTTCCTTATCTTTCCTCCTGCTCAGCTGATCCACTTGTTCCATTGATTAGGGATGTTACAGGACGAATAGTTCTTACTCTTTACCTCCTCCTATCAGTCTGCTATAATCTAAAAACACTTGCTGGCCTGAAAGAAGTGGAGTTAAGCACAAAGACTCCAGCAAAGAGAGGAGTCCTACTGTCAGGGGGAAGCAAATGCAAGTGCTGATCTTAAGAACAATGACATAGCCCTAGCTCTTCCTAGTGCGCGTTGTCTGTTCTTGAGGACAAAAGTACAGACTCTGAGGTAGGTGAAGAGATAATATTGATTTAAGATTAAAATTAAGGTGTCCATCACCTGAAAGCACTTTGAATTCCCCCCCCCTTTTTTTTTTTCCCCATAAATTTCTCAAACTCATGTCTCTTCAGAGGATTTTGAGTTAGGAATCCAAAAATGGACCTATCCAGAGTAGTTTGGGCTTTAAAGATTTTGCTAATAACAGTGAAGTATTATTCTCATGTACTCCCAGCACAGTGCAGGACTGGGACACCACAGCACTACAAAGTCCAGCTTTTTGTTTGCTTTTTATTGACTGTCAAAGCTGGATCCAACCAGAGCTGCAAGCCTGTGCTGTGCTGAGCTGAACACAGCACTCCAGCAGCAAGGAGAGGATCTGCAGAGTAGGAGGAGGCAACACAATGTGCTTGGAAGTAGATGTCATCCTGATGGGACTGCTTGGGTAATTAAAGTGAGCAGGGAAGCTGAAGTGATAATATAGGCATCAGGATGACTCCAGTGAATATGAGATTGTTATATTGTGTTGGGATCCATCTTGCAATTTTCTCCTTTTCAGTGCTCCCTCTCCAATTTATACAGTGTAACAAAGATTTGAGAAATTAATTATTCAGTTTTCATTAATTTCTTTTGCTAAAAGTGCACAGCTTTTTTTTTTTTTTTAGTTGAAAGAAAAAAATTGTAACTTTTGGATGGTCTGTAATGTTGTAGGTTTTGATGATTCATAACTTTGAGTTGGCTCCATACAACTTAAATCTCAACATTTCATGTACAAGCACATATTTCATTCCTCCACCATGCACAAATATTATTTGCTTGTTTTTTAGCAACTTTTGCAATTTTTTTCCCATTAGGTGTGGATTTACCACTGCAGCACATACTTCCTTATGTCATATCAAAATGGAGTAGCCATGGGATGGTTCTGCCTCTTATTCACAGGAGGCTGCATTCTACTCTGACATTAATTATCCAGAGCTATGAGAACATCCCCTTTTTAACTGCACTGTTAAATTCTGTTGTATTCTGAACAAAACTGCATTAAAACCCCCACTCAAAATGCAAAGTAGTGCTCCTCTCTCTTAAATGTGCTTGGAATTTCACTACCATGAACTTTATATCAGTTACGATCTCTTATTACTATCCTTTATTTACACTGGGCTGGGAGATAAAAATGGAATTGAAAAAGAAGAATAAAGTCATTTTTATCGTCTTACCTTCAGATTCACCAGCCCAAATCTGCCTCTCCGTTCTCTCAGCCTGCACAAGAGAACGTGGCTGGTATAGGAAGGGAAATCTCCTGAACAGGAGGGCTTCAGCGTGAACAAATCCAGAGGCACAAAAGGCTTTCAAACTTCATGACAACACAGTGTTCTGAGACACCTTTCATGGGGGTAACCACGGCATGGTAATGGGGATGGTTGTAGCTTTGCCTGCAGCAATCCTGTTTCTTGTTTCAAGTCAGCTGAAAGCTAGATCAGGAAACTCCACAAAAGTGGTTCATTGGTGGGCGGGAAAACTGACATTAGCATTGAGTTAGGGGCCTTGGATGAAACAATCTGCCACCAGAGGTTACAGCGGCCAGGAAGCTTTGATGTAGCTGGAGCAGGGATCCTTTGTTTTCTGTTTGTAAAAAACTCCCCTGTGGAGTTTTTGTTTGGGTTGTTAAAATCTGTTTAACTCAAAGAGCTGACAATAAGCACATGGGAGCAAAACTGTCTCTTTGAAAGTCTTTTTGCTGTTCAACCGCATTGGCCAGCCCTGCCAATTTATGGCTCTGTTGGCTCGCACAGCTCCGAAGGCTGCTTAAGCAAACAATTAAGCTTTGCTGAACACTCTGAACACCCCAGTGGCAAAATGTGCACTTTTTTCTATAGCCTAGAAGATACCCAGAACAAAACCATTTTTATAGTCACTGTTTTCCAAGTCATGGCATTAGGCAGTTTGAGGTTCCTGGGATTAGTAGTCAAGGGCAACCTGTACTTAGCAAGGACTTAATTTCAGGTGTAGCAGGGCTCTGAACTAAGAGCAAAGCAATTATAGCAAGTATTAAAGATGGGTGTCATTTTACACTTGGTGTTCCTTGAGGAAGGCCATGTCTGCTCAATGCCTAATGCAGTCTGTTTTGATCTCTGATCAAGGTTGTTACACCCCCACAGCAACTGATTTGATCAGCGTTACTCATTATTTCCAAAATAAACTACGAGGCCCCTGCCTCATGCTTGCAGCCAATGCAGGCTGCCTCTTTTTTTGCCAGGGCCTATATGATGGGCACAGATGACTGGGTCACCACCGGCTGCAGCTTGTGCCTTTAAAGCTGGAACAGGAGAAAGGTTCAGATGCAGCACAGCAGCCAGAGAATATGTGATAAAGGGTCAGTGCAATCCATGTGCCCTGTGTGTGCTGGGATATCTGTGTGGCATGCCAGCTCTCACACTGGGCACCTCAACCTACAGGCACGTGCCAGTGGCATCCCCTTCCTGCCTAAGGCACCCTCACAGAATAAGATTTGGATGTCTGTACAAGCAGAAAAAAAATTGGTGTATGCCAAATACTCCAAGGTGTATGCCATATATAATAGTGTGTATTATCCAAAATTACTAAATTGAAATAGCCCACAGTTGTTCTAGGTTCTATATAACAATACCAATGATACAGAATTAAAAGATGGTCTCCAAAGTTTACTGTTTGTTCTATTCTGAAAAGTCTTCTGGGGAACTGGTGAAATTTTACCTCTGTAAAACCAAAACAAGCTAATGTCTATGAGAGCACCTGATTTTCCATGGGAAAACATCTTTGGAAGAAAAGAAGCCAAAATATGACAAGTTCTTCAATCATTTCTAAACAACATGAATTTAATACATTCAATCTCTGCTAGATTTTAGTCTGGCTTTTTCTCTCAGCCTGAGACATGTAGTATAGTACCATTGCAGCCTCTTCTCCACATTCTTCCCTACTCCCATTTACAGGTGCCATGGCTAGAAAAAACAGAAAGAATCTGCTGGCCTTGGTGTTGGGGTCACTTTTCCTCTGTAAATAGTAACAGAAAGAAGTGATTGAGAGTGAACTTTCTATGCTGTAATTCTCATGGAAACGAGCAAAGGGCCTCTTGGAGTTTGTCTGTGCTCAAGTTTCTGTACAGATTTGTAAGCAGCACTGACTGCTTTTGCTCTCCTCGTGGTTAAAGAACCTATCCCCACTGCAGAAGACACTGGATGGAAAGTCACTACATGGCAGTTGTTTGAAAAAGAAATAAAGAAGGAATTTTGCTTAATAATTTTATACTGCTTTTATCTACCAAGAATGGCAGCACTTTTTAGAACATTTGGAGAAGGCAGGAGGTGTTTTGTGGGAAGTAGTAATGAAAAATTCATGAAGGATTAAAAATAGTTGGATTTTTTTGGGTTTAATTCAGAATCTCTTTATATTTCCCTTAGTTTCCTTCCCTATTTTTATTGAATATAAACAAAGAACTTGTTCTAAAAAAGTTAGATGAATGGGAATGAACTGGAGTGAGATAAGATATAAATCCAATAATTTCTGAAGTAGGTGGTTGAACTCTAGACCCTATATGTGTACCCAAGTGTTGAAGTGGTATGGTTTATTCAGATGTTCAGACCATCCACAGATTTATCCACAGTTACAAGGAATTTGTAGGTGACGAATTCCCTGACAATCTGTCTATTTTCACTTTTTACCTGAGGAATGATGGCCTGAGACAGTGCAGTTGCATTTAGCTTTATCCGAACCTTTCACCAAGCCTACAAGCCTTCTCTCTCACACTGCTCAAATAAAGTGTTCCTGTAATACAGGGCTGTGGAGACTACAGGGAAAGGGATGGAGAAATTCAAGAACAGAGATAATTGATGTTGTTCTGAACCATGTTATCTGGAAGATCTCTTCAACTGTAGCCCAGTAGATGATACCAAGAGGAGCACTTAAAGTGCTGTTCTCTAGTGCAGGCACCCTGACACACTCTTACAATTATTCCTCCCAATTTACTCAGACAATTCCAAGCGTTCAGAAAAACTGCAGAAATGAGGTAGCAAGGGAATGGAGAACACGTTGCCACTCCTTAGAGTTGTGTAAAGCCCCTGCAAGAAGAGTGTCAATCCCTGCTGAGCCAGGTTTATATAATGCCAGAGCGCAGGGTGACAGGAGCACAGGAAGATGTTTGAGGGGTAATTTCCAAACTGGAACCTCTTTCTATTACTAGAAATGCATACTGGAAATTCATAGATGATGCCATCTTTTTTCTAGTTTTCTTCTATTAAAATCCAATTATATTTGGTCACACTGACCCAAACAAAAACTAGGTATTTGGAAATTTCATATAAAGCTGAGGTTGAAAGCCTACCTTCAATTACTATTTTCCCAGTAACATTTTCAAGGATTTTTACAGAAAACTACAAACCCCACCCCCCTGATTTAGGTTACTCTTTCAACCTCTAAATTTCAGAAAGGTTTCAGGGTTAATATTTGTTTTGCTTGTTTTCTTTTTCTCACTATAAATACGATGAGCAGAAAGATGTTGCCATGGTGAGATTTTATAACGTACTTAAAAGCACTTTTTACAGTTATGTAGCACAAAACCACCTTCACTTATGTGTGAATTGTAAAGACACATGAAAAACCACCCCAAAGAAGTAGAGTCTACTGTCTCAGATGTTTGCAACACTTACTTAAAGCGCAGATGTCACAAACATTTTAGCAGCCACTATGTTATTTCGAAACCTATTCCTTTACAGTAAGAAATGGGGAAAATGGGTGAACCAAGTGAATACACCTTACACTTAAAGTGTTATCATTGTCTGTAGTCCAGCTCTGTAGTAGGCTGAGTGAGAAATTACAAATTAAAATTAGCACAGAGCTTTTGCAATCTAAGTTGCCCCTTCCTAACCATGTGCTGGAGGAATCTTTGCACAGAGCTACATGAGATGCTTTGAGCACTATTTTGCTGCTGCAAAAGGCAGAGCTCTGACGAATTACTGAGGTATGGCATCATAGGTCCTTCTCCCAGGAAAGCAGGAGCCCTGGGGCCTGGGCTGCACTTCAGCGAAGTCTGCTGCTCTGAAAATAGCAGGCTCCGGAGCAGACACGGCACACCAGGCTCTGCCTCCTGCCCATTTGACTTTCTTACTGACATCTGGAAGCAAACCTGTGGGCACCGTGCCCAGGCACTGCTGGTGGCTTCCCTGTTCTCTTGGCATGCTCAAGCATTTCCCTCGAGTCTGAACTTGAAGGTTCACTGTCTGTATAGCTTTTTGATTCTGAGAAATTCTGGGGCTCATCTTAAACAGACAACATGGGCTTTTGCCCTGGAATTTCTGCAAGAATGTTAGAGCCCTTAAACCTCTGGCATACCTGCAGCATGTCCATACTGCTGCTTTGTCTGGGATAGAGCTGAATGGCTTCCACCAGAAAAGAGAAACTTTAATTAACATTTCTCTAAAACAAGCATTTTAAGCAGACACAGTAATGCTTTCTCACTAACCCCAGAAAGAAATGTCACCCATCCTGAGCATATCACTGGCTAAAATGAAACCTCACACCAGTCTGAGTCCAGTTGGGAAAGGGCAAACAAAGCTCAGAACAGTCTTTTCTGTGATCTGGATACATTTGTAGCTGAAGAAGGCCCTGCAATTGCTTGCTTGTTCTGTGAGAGCTAATGTGTGCCAAGCAGTGCTATTGGAAAGAATAAACTCCCTGAATTTCCAAAGAAGTGCCTCTTCTATGGTTTTGGACTGAGTTGTACATCCATGTGAATGGGGCAACAGCAGAAGGCAGCAGGGTACCTTCACCTGGAATTTTGCATAGGCCAGAGCAAAAGGAGTCACACTGATACCCTTCCTTCCACCAGCACTAACTCTTGGCTCCACATTGTCACCAAGAGTCAGCCAGCTCAAAATGTCCAAGCACTGAAGGAAAAACCCTGCAGAACCCACAGCCATTCACTGGCAGATTCAGGGGCTTCAAAAGCTCCAGCAGAATTCTGGATGTTTGTACAGTATTTGTGGATGGCCCACAGTGGCCTCCTGTATTAAACCAAAATTGTATATACACACCTGTAATACATTGTTATCTACCTTATGATGTGTCATATTGTATGTATATTTCTGGAATTTACTCAGTTTTCAAAAGGTTCCATGGATTTTTGAAATTAGCATTTCAAATGTAAACACTGCTTTGGAAAAGGGAGAATGGTGCTAAACAGACTTAGAGTACCAACCTAAAACTGTAGCACTTTGCTGATAGCATTTCCGAGGTTGCCTGGTCTATATGCTATATTTTAGAGCTCTGAAATAGTTGAATTAAAGAAAAAATACATCAAATAACTGGTTACATTCACTTTCAATACTTATGAATCATTTAGTTCGAAAGCAGGTACTCATTTAATGACTGTGTGTGATATACCTCCTGTGAAGATAAAACCTAAACACCAATTATTGCTAATAAGTAGGGTTAAATATCCACCAAAGGCTTACAAGCTGGTGTAAACACTCCTGGATGCCCGTGCTCAGATCTGGTTTCAGTCTGGGAGTAACAGGGATTGCACTGTTACTGCAGTCCAGTGACACGAGACAAAAATGTGCCCAAAAGTAAATAACTGAAAAGAACAAAACTATCATTTTGGAGGTAGGGATTGTTTTACTTGTAATGCTGACTCTGTGCAGATACAATAAAGTCATCACACATGAGTGCAACCACCCATCCAAAGAGAGCCACTGCTACAGCTCCAGCTCTGCTGCCACAGTTCACTGGCACTCCCACACAAGGGAAGTGCTTCTTTGCTTGGGTAGAACTTTGGATTCGACTTGCTATTTAGCATTTAGAATCTGAGTAAGTACAAAATATTCCTATAATCACACCCCATGGCCTTTGCCCTTCCTTCTGCTGGAATCAGGGAGACTTGTGTGGAACAGTCCTAAGAGACGAGAGCATAGGATGAGTTTGTAAGAGATCAGTTCAGATTCTATTACCAGACAAATATGAAATGTTGCATTTAATAACAGAGTTCTTCTGAAAAAAATGAGAATGCCAAATGTGCCTAGAAAAATGAGAATTACAAATCTTTTAGCTTTCAGAATATATGCATATATCATTAATATTCATTACCATATCAAATGTGTTTCAAAATATTGCCAGGACATGCCCAGTTTGAGACAAACTTTTTTCTTCTGTATTTGTACTGATGATAATGGAGCAGCAATTTCTGCATAGTGAGTGAAAGACATTACTTATAGCAGATATGTATAGCAATTATTTTTTTAAAAAAACTTGCATATATCCAAATAACCTCTTTTGAACATTTAGTACAAAAATGGAATACAAAGATTTTGAGGAATAAAGGAGTTTCCTGTCAAACCAAAGTCAAGAGTAGTATCTGATAATATGCAGAGAGACCACAATAGGAGGAACACCAATAGTTATTCCCTCAATTGTCCTAATTTACCCCGATCTACTCCAATTCTGATTAAAAAATAGAAATTTAAGGAAATCTGGCTTAGAGCTGTGCATTGTTGCATAATACTTTTAGATCCAAACACCTTGTTCCCTGATAACCTGCAACTTTTTCTGATTATGTGCAATCTATATTTGGTCTGAATGAATCAATTTCTACAATGTTATAGTAAAAACAGTAGAAAAATGGATTATGTGTTTTGAAAGAACCAGGAAAAAGTTTTAAAAATTCTATTTGAGCACACGAATGGCAGCTAAAAAGAAGAAAAAAACACAGATGAATAAATTTAAAAAAAAAGAGGAAAGGTAGTGACAACAATGGTTGTGTAGAAGAAAACTGTGCTTAGGAGGGCAGGAAGTTTTCAAAAGTTCAGAAGTTTGTATTTCTTTATGAAAAATGTATAAGCTGTAACATCCCTTTCCCAGCTACATGCAGCTGTATTTGAAGTATTAAGCCAAGGACACTTCTATTCTCTACAGGAGAATAGAAACTGAACAGATCTTCAGAAGTGTGAGTTGACGTATTTTATTTATGGCCAAGGTTCTCAGAAATGGCTGCATCGATATTTTTTTTCCCCAAACTTTTAAAAGAAGTCACTTTTGGAAGGGAATCTTCCATCCAGCAGCAGAGTCCAGCAGTCCCAGCAGGCTGAAGGAGGGTTGGTCCCAGGGGCACTGGGGGCCTCCTGCAGCTCTCAGTCAGCTGCAGATCTGCGTGGTGGGTCAGTGTAAAACTGACTCTCCTGTACAAACCACCTGCAAATTATGCCTTTTTGTTCTGAGGTACGGTGGAATTCAGTTCCAGGTTAGGATTTAAATAGTCTGTAATTTCAGTCTTCCATTTCCAACTTCCTACATAATCCCTCCAACACGTCCTTGGCAATGTATCTTTGTCAAACTGGCCATGTGTCCAGCTCCTTGGGAAGAGAAATCTTGGCACAACTGACAGCAGATGAAAGGACATCTCCCTCTGTTGTGCTCAACAGACCCTATTTTTCATCCATACCCTCAGTCCTTCCGGAGGAGACATGAATGTGATACTCCTTAGTTCATTCAAGGTCACAGAATCACAGAGTCATGGGATTGTTAGGGTTGGAAGGTCCTCTGGAGATCAGTGTAACCCTGCCTAAGGCAGGGTTACCTGGAGCAGGGGACACAGGAACATGTGCAGGTGGGTTTGGGATGTCTCCAGAGAGGGAGACTCTGCAACCTGCCTGGACATCTCTGCCACCCTCAGTGGGAGGAAGTTCTTCCTCACCAGATCCTTACTAATCTGCTATGAAAGCCGTCTCTTCTGCCATGGGTGATAGATTCTTTAATTTCCCTTTTTCTTCTGCTGTGGAAGAACAGCTCTTATACAAGGACATGAAAACCAGGAACAGCCTTGTGGAAATTTTAGTAATAATAATTGTAATAGCAAAATGGAATGTGAATGTCCCCCCCTGCAGAATGCATATCATATTTTAGGGTTACTATACTTTTTTTTTTTAAATCAGTAATCTCTTTCGAGCAGACTAGTGAAATAAGGAGATATAGACATGCATTCAAACAGATGCAGAAACAGACAGAAACGAGAAACACAATATATATATAAAGAAAGAAACCACTATCTTATACATGCACTTCTTTCAATTGCTTAGACTAAATCAAAAGCATGAGACCAGGCACGTTATACACCAGTATTTATGGGGCACTATCCAGTCTCACTGTGACGTACATGAACAGTTTTGTACTCATAATTTCGACACATATGCATTAGATATGCGTCCTATTTTTATCCTGTTGTACAAGCAAAGGAAAAGATAAACACGGAGCCGTTTCCCTGACAAACCAAACCGTGGAGACAGGACCATTATCTCTGCGCCATCCATCTCGAGCGCTGTTTGGCACAAACGGCAATGGCTTTCAATATTGCCTTTTTCGCTTCCCCCCTCGCTGTGTTTTTAGCAATTTTAAAGTATTTTCACAAGTGGAAGAGCGGCACTGTTTCCCCGGCCCCCTCGTTTCCATGGAGGCGCTCTGTGCGGTTGCCGTGGGGACGCGGCGCTGGGGGGGGTTTGATCCTGCTCGGGGGGCGGCGCGGGGGGGTCTGGCACTTGTAATGGGTGAGAAGTTTAATTGAAAATTAAGTGGGTGCTCCTTTTGAAGTGAGTCATGTGCTAGTGGATTTATTTTGCAGGAGCAGAAGAGTCCCGACTGCAGGGAGCAGGAGGTACGGGGAGATGAATTGCACAGAAGTGTTGTGATGATTCAGACTCGGTGCAGGTTTCTGCGTTGAAAGCCTTGCCCGTTTCTGTAGTAGTGCTTGAAAGGATTACAATGGGATGCTGCTTCCAGGACTAGGCAAGTGAGCAGAAGCATGTTGAAAAGCATATAAAAAAGCAATACTCAGGCGTAGGTTGCACTGCAGCAGCCCTGGGAAACAAAAAGGCTGTGGCTCATGCTCTGCCACCTCTGCAGAACTCATCGGGATTAATCTGCACGGCAGCAGCGCTGCCCCTGAGATCGCCTCCAGAAGTACACCAGGCAGGTTAGCTGTGCTTTTGTACATTTTCGTACGATGCACTAAATATTGGGTATCTTCAAGGAATATCATCTTACCAAGCAGGTGCAAAGAGGGTCATGTGATCCCTTCTTTGCCCTGAGGTTTCTCTGTGAGCAGTTCCATTGCTTCCACTAAGTTTTAGTGGATAGTAAAGTGTAGCTGGATGGCAAACTCTTGGGGAAGACATTACAAAATCAAATGCAATGAGCCTTCAAAATGGCTTAGGACTCCTAATTGCTCTGACAATACTTCTTCTGGTATCAGGATAAGTAATAACAAGAGATTGGAAGTGCTTTTGAGCAGAGCAAAGTAAGATAATGTCCGCAAAGGAAATGGATAATGAGGGCTCCACTTAGAGAGGGAGTCTCAGCTGCCACTTCTTGTGAAAAAAAAATTATACAATTTTTCCTTCTTACCCAAATAGATTCAAATAAGAATTTGTATTGCCTGACAGCAGTAAATACTTGTATTTCCAGTGTCTTTTACAGGTGTCCCAGAGTAAATTGGATAGATAATTTAACTTTTACTAAGACTTATAAAAAAATTCCATGAAATCATTGCAAGTCATTATCGATCAGGATTTTGCCAGCCTTCCAGCCACCTCCACTAAGCCCACTCTGAGTCCTGGCACAGCTGCATGCTGTTGGAGAAACATTATAATACTTACCTATTTTTTAATTCTTGCAAGAACCTCCCCAGTGGAATTTCTGGGATCTTCTCAATAATCTTATCATTTCCACTTTGAATTCAAACTGCTTCCTAGGTTGTTTCCAAAACACACAAAAAGACTGTCCCTATTTGTGGAACTTGCAAGACAGATCATTAATCAATTTTAGAGGAATCAAAACTGGACAGTTTATGTACAGTTTGAGTTTAATATGAAATAAGAGTCAAATGAATTCCTCATCAATAGAGAGTCCAGCACTACCATAGTATCTGTGTTCTAAAGCTGGAGCCTTGTTCTTTTTACACCTCATATTTTGGTTTGACAAGCCAGCACAGTTCTTGGAGCAATATTGCAGGTGTCCTTCGTGCAGCACGACCATCCTCAAACCCTTGCACTGCCTTTGGCAGTCACCAGGGAAATAAATACACACATGTGACTCAGTATTGTACCAGTGCCTCGTGCTAACCTCACTCTGTCTGTCTGTCTCTCAGCAGTATTTCTAGGGCACCACACCATGGGAATGCTAAAAATTGTCCTTGACAGGAGCCGAACCCACACATGCTCTGTTTCTGAGGGAGCAGTGTAATTTCTGGTCCCAGAATGCCACTTCTAATTCTGGAAGAATGAATCCCGCTAGATAAAATAATTGACCAGCATGGTAGCCCCACACTTGAAGTGGGCTCAAGCCAAAACTCTGTTCCAGTCTTCAAATTCTGGTAGTTGATCCAATTTTTTTATTTTTCCTCCCACCCCCACAACTCATTTTTCCACTTTAGGATCAGGGAAGGGACCTAAAATACCACCAAATACACATTTCTCAGGAGTAGTGGGCTGCAACCCAGATCCTCTAAATTACATAACACTGCACAAAACTGGGTGCATCTCTGGACATTTTTTAGATCCTCACATTAGTATTTCTTAGCAATATATTCCCAAAAGCCTATCTGAGAATAGCAAGTACAGGAAAATAAAGCAAATACCATGCATGGCAATAAAAATAATTGGCACTTTATATACCATATTCCCCTAAGTTCCGATATGTTCATATTTTGATGTTAATGGAAACATGAATGGAAAATGGGCACAGGCTTGTGCTCTTATAATTTTAGTGTGCTCTAAAAACAGTTATGTGAGTGTCATTACAGAGAAGAATGGCTTGGCTTCACAGACCTTGTCTGCACTTAAAAAAATTTTTTTTTTTTTCATTGCAGGGCTAACAAACTAAGAATTTTATGCATAATAACATTTCTAGAGAAGCAGACATTCTAAGTCACTTGAAGGAAAGCTAATCCTTGTGGTTTACAATTTAAAACCACTGCACAGATTCCAATCCCCAGCTTGGCTGAACATATAGGCTCCTTCCCTAGACAACAGAGAGGGATGGAATCCTTAAAACTCTGATTGGGAACTGGAGCCTTTTGTGGAACACACATGCTAGATATCTAAGGTGATTGCTCTGAAATCAACCCAAATTTTACACTGTGATGCATGTGTTGGTATTTTGTAACCCTTTGCATTAATTCCTGCCAGTATTGTTACAACAGCAGCAACAAAACCACTTAAGAAACCACAGTTACTATTTGCTAATAGAATTTGTGGGAGTGAGCAGGGAAATTTTTAGTTAATAATGCATACAAGTCTATGGAAAGAAAATCCAGATTTTGAGGTCAGGGCTAATAAACATGCAAGTGTGAACATTAGAGGAGAAAAAGCTTTTCTATATACACCGCAATGTATTGCCTGATAATGGTCTGAATTTTGGGAGAAATTGTCTTCCTGGGTAATCAAGAATGCAATCTTTGCATGAAACACACACAATATTCTGTTGCTACAGCACTGATAAAGTGCCCACGTGCTACTTCCTGTACATAGAGGCTGAAACAGGTCCTGCCTTCTTCACACAGCTCCAGGAACAGCTGCCTGTAGCTGTGTCTATCCACAGCCTCAGTCCATCCCTTCCCAAGTTGCTCTGTTCTAGACTTGGCACAAGACCAGAGCCCATGGAAGCAGCTGGTGTCACTGGTGCTGGTACCAGTGGGTTTTGCTGTGGGTCTCAGGAGGTGAAAGAGAATTACAACAGACAGAATTTACCTCCTTTTTTCACCATTGTAACTTCCTTATCATCCTAAGTTAGGTACTTTTCTTTTAGTTACATACTATTAAACCTCCTAGAAATTAACAAAATAATTTCCATTTCTCTTGGGAAAAAAATTAAATTAGTAAAAATAAGCAAAATAAATAAACATTTCCAATTGACAATGAATGAGGTAAGACTTCAGGCAGCACTCTGAAGCCCTGTGGGTCAGGCTCCTATCAGGACCCACCCTGGGGGGAATGTTACCAGCTGGCAGATCAGAGGAAACTGAAAGGGATAACAGAACAAGTTCATGGCACTAAATTTAAATGTCAGTCATACTGGCCTTCAAATACATCAAACACACTTATTTGTACAAATGTGTGACTGCTTAAAATCTATTATTGTGGATATAAAATCATTTTCACCATTATATAAACTAAGACATAGAATGACTCCAAACCCATTGGTCACAGGAATGGAATTAAAATCCCTTGTGTTGACACAGTAGTGGAAAACACTGTGCTACATTTTACGTTTATGTGGACAGTAATGGAAAAGGTATAGAAATGAAATATGTTTAGCAATTCTGGTAACTTATTATGCATGGCTTGGAAGTCTGGATGCTACAGGAAGAGCAGTGAAGCTATGGTGCTATGTTAGTCTGGTCAATCCCACTCAGGTCTCCAGACAAAGATCAGAGGCAGTAGCTCATGCAAATGTTGCATTTCCAAAGGGGCTGCATAGATAGTAAAAAGAAAATCAACTTGAAACAACTACAACATTATTATATATATATTATTCACAGGTCCCATTCTCTCAACCGCAGTTAAAAGGCAATCTGTGAAATAATGAGCAATAAAGTAGCCAGTATTTTTTTATGCTAGAAGCAATTGCTCCATGTGGCTCTGAGTCCTTTTCAGCACTTCTTCTCCATATATCCAAAATTCCCTTTTTTAAAAGCTCTACAGCTTGCCCCATTCTTTGCCAATGGAGACTTAATGATGAATAAAATAATTGCTGAATAAAATCATTGCTGATAGAAGAGTCTCAACGATTAGTTAATTAGTAGAAATCTGCTGATGTTATTCTCTACTTGCATATCCATTACATAAATGTGACGAAGGACTTCTGACGTTCTTCTTCTAAAATTTATTTTCAATTTGCCTAAATTCTGTATAAATGTGGCAGATTACTGACAATCTTGAAGTTGATGCAGCAGGAGATGAGGAGTTGAAGAAGGCTATAGAAGGGTGAGGTGGTCAGAGAGAGGTGGAAAGATAACCTTACGCAAATATTACTCAAAGGAAAAAGGAAATCAGACAAAATGACTAAGCAAGGTGCTTCCATATGATGTACATGAGAAGAATCAACAAAAATCCCCTTAATTTTTATGCCCATTACATCACTCTCTAAGCAATAGGGTTTTTTCAGAGGACTCACAGTCTCCAGTCAGTATTTATTCCAGCTGATATTCGACTGATCTACTTAACAGTGAATGACATGGTAGATCAAAGGAAAGGATAAAAACCCAACCCCCAAGAAAACCAGACTAAATCAACCTCCCAGTGATCAAAGAACAGCTCTGGCAATGGAAAGTGTCTTGCACGAGGCTGTCAGGAAGGGAGGCAGCCAAGTCCTGCCTGAGCACAGCAGAGGTGTGGGCACAAACTGCCCCAGGCTGGCAGCTGGAGCACGGACACAGGGCTGCCCTGGGCTGGGACAAAGTGAGCACTGCTTCGTGAACCCAGGGACATCCTGCAGGCACAGCCTGGCTGCAGTGAACAGGCACTCAGCAGCCTCCTGGACTGAAAGAGGAGCTGAGTGCTGGGGTCTCTCACTTGCCTGTTGGGGAGGAATGACTCCTCTTGGGATGTAACCCCTGCAGGGAATTCTGCCGCAGCAGCTGAGCAATAGATAGAATGGAAATTTTTCAGTGTTTGAAGGAGAAGACCTGAAGTGAACACTCTTCTCTAGTGAAATAATGATCTGTTTTCCAGTTCATGCAGAAGGTTTTGAAACAACAGTAAGAAACTCATAGAAGGGATGGATTAAGTAACATAGAGCAACATCCAACCGAACAGTTCCCAGAACTTCCCAATGCCATGAGTACAATACCTCCCTTGTAAAGAATCACATTGTATTTTACAAACAAAAATCCCACTTTCCATGGAAAGGGAAGAAAAATGCATGTTTTTCCTAGAGAAAAACTTTTATTTCTCATGAAAGCATCAAAAATCTCTTCAAATTAGCCACACATCTGGTGCTGACACACCAGGTTAGAAGAGAATGCTAAAAGGAGCTGGCTGGAGTTCCAATGAACAATAACCAGACCACGGGGCTGACAAAAAGACAGAAGGTGACTTCCTGAGCTGCATCTCTTGAGAGGCACCCACAGAGCAGTGGCTGAACCTGAGCAGCAACCAGGGCAGCTGTGAGAGCCTGTCCAGCCCCAGCAGCCTTGGGATGCTGGAGAGAGCAGCAGCTGGCAGGGCTTGGTGGAGCCTGGACAGCAGCAACCTCCAGCTTTTGGGTCACTGCTCTGCACTGAGACCCACGGTGAGCACCAAGCAAACGAGGGAATGGGAAGCTGGGAAGGCTGGGAGCTGAATCTTCGGGGCAATCAGCATATTATAGACAGGTTATTGTGAAGGGAAATTTTGTGTGGTGGAAGGGAAGGGCAAGAAATGTAAAGTAAAAAGTGTCAATGGTCTGATTCCTCAGATTAAGGAATTCCTGGTGGAACAGCACTTGATGATTTGCCTGTGGTAGGTGGTGGGCCAGGCCTCCAGTGAGCTCTGTGTGTGGCATTCCCACACAGACTGACTTTATACAATTCCTTTTCTCCCAGTGGCAATGACACAGGTCTTCTCTCAAATGTACACTTTACAAAGATGAGCACGAATCCCGTAGTTCATAATTGATTACAATTCCATTAGGAAACAGCAATATCTGCAAGTCTTACATAATCTAAAGATGAATCAATTCTAAGTATATTAGTGCTTTTAACAATTCCAAATTCTGAGTTAAATGCTTTACAAATTATGAAATCCTCATTTAATTACTTTAATAAATCTTGTTTACAGATTACTGTGAAAATCAGTGAAAACTAATTCACTTTGACTGTTCTGTATGCAGTGCTGACAAAAATAGAACAATTTTTCTTTTTACTATGGTCTGGAAAGTGGAGAAAAAAGCTTTAATTGAATATAATCACAATATGCTAACAGCACATGTTATTTTCCTACTATTATAACTTGATATTTTTAAGTTTGAGGAAGTATTGCTTTTTATGGGAAAGGACTTTAGCCTCATTTATTATGAGAAACAAACATTGAATATAAGCCTGGTAACATATTTTATTTTAGCTTAGAAGGTTTGAGTTTTGAACACGGTTATTTGTCTTAACAGTATCAATGTCCAAGACATTTATTGCATGAGTTCATCTGTTGTAGTCATTTGTTGATGGTTAGTGATGAAAATACAGAAGGATTTGGTCTGGTGTGTTTACAAAGCCCTGGCAGCCCCTGGGCCATATAAACCAGGTAAACATTTTGATCCTGGCTCTCCAGAACCAATCTAGCACAAAGGCAAGGATGCCACTGAAGCGTAGAGGAAACACCATCCATGACTGTGAGTTGTTAATGACAGAAATCAGGAAGCTCCCTACTTCACCATTTCTGCCTTGGCCATATTCTTATTTGCCCACAGGCTTCTGAGAAAATCACCAATTTCTATACTTTTAGATAAATAAACATGCAGGACAGGAGGTTTCTTCTTCATGGGGATGTGGCTCAGCTTTTGGGTGAGGTTTTCTTCCCTTTTAGGCTCTCATGTAGAGCTCACCTCAGTCTGTAAAAGGATTCTCATTGACATTGCTGGAACAAATGCAACCATGTGATCCTTAGAGGAGCACAGCACCATGTTAAATGTTGGTTAGGAAGCACAAGGACTATTTTCCACTTTGGCTTATTAGTGATTTTCCTTCTGGAACCTGGTTAAGCTGAAACAAGCCGCACATGGCATAGCACAGAGGCAGTAAAAAGAGAGTTGGACCATATGCACTTCCACAAAACATGAGGTTTAAACCAAGAAAAACCAAACTCTGTTAGCATTCTTTTCAACTTTCTTTCTGATGCATGAATTAACAACTTGCCCAGGAACCCAAGCCCCTCCCAAATGGGTAAAAACCAGGCTTAGCCAAAACTAACATGCACTACCTCTCCAGTAAATATGGGTGTAAATCTCATGGGGTGTGAGGTATGGCTAAGGACAGGGAACTTAGTCATCTGTTTATACTGACACCCATCCAGAAAATACCTTCCAAACCTCTCTCTCTTTCGAAGGGTATAATTTCTGTTGTCATACCCTTCAGAAAGGAGGATCTCCACTGTAATAGCCTTTGTCATTTCATAGTCACGTAGACACTCTTAGAATGCATAGATTCAGAAGTCTGAACCTTTCAATTATTGTCCTCTGATTTAAACTATTCAATTATTTCAACTATTGGCTTATAATTTCTCACTGACCTAGTTTCACCTGAAGGAGATCTGTTGCCAGCACTGTGTTTATCAGAAGTGCTCCTTTGGAGAGCTTAGTAAGAATAGTTATGAATACAGTTGTTTTCTGTCAATGTATTTGGAGATTATTTCAGCACTCAGAAGATTGTTTCTATAAATGAAAACAGTATTCAGTTAATAGCTGACACATTTTTGTATGTAGTAGGGCACAACATACACACACAATAGGTTTCCTAATTGCTGCACAGCACTATTATCATCATATTGCATGCACAGTATTACAATTCAAAAGCATTTTAAGCAGTATCATTTTCTTCAGGCTTGGCACAGCTCTTTTCTTTTGATTCCTGAAATCTGAACCCTGATGTGAGGAAGTGAGGGCTGTGGACATTTCCATTGTTCAGCAGCAAGAACAGGATTTGCATTCAAATGAACCAAAAAAAGGAAGAGAAGAGGCCTGTAATTAAGACAGTGCATACAGAGTTTAGTTGATAAAAACTCTAAAAGCTGATGATATTTTAAAGGAATATGTAGCCAAAGATAGGGTTCAAGCACACTAGAGCCTTTCCAGTGAAGCATTTGACAGGATGTCTATTTTAAGTGACCCAGCCGAAACCAGCAGGCCTAACCAGGCTGACGCACACGGGGTAGATGAGGATGAGAGCTGGATGCAGTTAACATGGTCCAGAAAGTACCTGCACTGACCTGCAGCCTCAGTGAGAGCTGCCCCTGGTGCTGGTGAAAAATTTGCCTCTGCAAATTAAGCAGTATTCTGGTATTTAAAACATCTGGCAATGATAGGTATTTGTATAGAGGAAGGGAAGTTGGAGCTTTGGGAAATAAAGGAAACAAAGTTCTGGAACTTGATGTAAAAGGTCATTCTTTCAAAAAAATGTTAAGTCTGAGAAAAAAACTCCATGAAAGCTCTAAAGGAGGACTCATTGTCACAAGCCTGAGTGATCAAAATTGTCCACAAAACTATATTTCTTGGATATGTTATATAAACCCCCCATAAATTATGGGAACAAACAGTTTGTTCCAGCAGAATTCCTGTCAGTCACACAAGCCGAGGAGAGGAGACCATTATTTTTAAAACTGAATTTTGTCCTGAGAAACTGTAAGTCTGCTTTGCGTCTGGGAGGAAGAAGAGTCATTACTGGCCTGCAGACAGTCATATATCAACATATTACCTGGTGCTGTGAAGGACATTGTGCCAAGCTAAGACTCACATTCAAGGAATTAAGAAGAATTTGAAAGAGTGACAAGAGTGTTGGTATTTAAGTGTTGCTATTTTATAACTTTTCAGTCCTTTTCTTTCCAAGGAAGACACTGCTTTCTGCAATGGGCAGTGTCTGTTTACATGTGAGGTTGTGGTGCAAGTCTGTGAGAATGAGTTTTATTGCATCAGCCAGAAGCTATTAAACTGTCATGATAGAAAATTGGAGCAGTCTTTTAAAGAGCATTTTTTCAACCATTACTCAGGTATTTTCCTTGCCATCACCAGAAACACAGGATTCTCACATTTAATCAGTGACTTCCTGTAGAGTGGACCTAAGTAGCTAAAATGCCCTGATCAATTTTAATGATGGGCTACAAGACTTTTGCAATAATATTTTCCTTCTATTCATGGATTATGTTGGCTTGTTTGACCTTCTCATGGAGACAGAGTTGAAATGCTTTAGATATTAAGAGCCATTATCTCTAATTTCGGAATATTCAATACACATAATACTGGCTGAATTTCTTAGTGATTGCTCAGCTTGTGCATTGGGTCTCTGAGCTTAATTTGTCCTTGTATGGTGGATGAGAATTTGGTATTTTATCCCTCAAATAAAATCCTCCAGACCTGTGTGAATTTCATATATTGTTACTTGGAAGCCCACAGGGTAGAGCCCAGTTCCCATCAGGTTTTGTGAAGCCTAACCAAAACTTGGTTAGGTTGGTTAAACATTTTCCAAGACGTTTGGAAGTGCAGGGATATTGATCATCATGGTGTGCACAGTGATGCTCTGTCATCTGCTTGAGGGCAAGTCTGACCCCCCTGACTGAAGCCCACAGACCACAGTCTTGCCTTTATGTTGCTCTACCTAATAAATAAAAAAATACTACTTTCAAGAGATATGTATAAAGGAAATGATTAAACACAGTCTTTGACAACCTCAGAAGTTCTCGGTGCTCCAGCAATCTCAGTTGGAATGACGCTTATAGAAACGCTCCTGTATTTCAGCTGGATCAGATTATCCTATTCCCAGTCTGTAATTTCCCAAAACAATAGCACATTTGTGCTTTTTCACTTTGAGACTCTGCATGAAAATATTGCAGTGTTATAAATTACATGTTTGCAGTTTGAGAAAAGCATTATTTGCACCCCATGTATAAGCCAAAGAATTACTCCATCCAAGTAAATCTCAATTATCAGTGTTTCCTGAAAAACAGTATTGGGGAGCTCTGTGTGAATTGCTTCTATGGTCTCCTAATTTCAGTTACAAGCTGGTTTTTATCTTTCTGTGCTTTAAATGCAGACTATGATATGTCTGTTAGGTTTTTAAACTTGATCCAGACTTTAAAAGAAAAAAGTTGCTTTAAACATAACATAATGTTTCTACTGAAAATGCATTAGCCAAAATAGCACTCAGTTCTTTCTTACAGAGATGTGTAATTCTGCTAGGACTGAAACCAGTAACATGTGGAAACAAATCTGTTTAAAAAGTCCACAGCTTTGCATGGTTATTCAGCTACCCTTAACTGTGCTCTAAATTCCTGGAGTTTTATTTTATATAGAAACTGATCTGCAGAAAATTTGGAGTCTGGTAAATTTGTGTAAGTTAAGACATCAGGGTTCCTGCTTTCTCCAGAGTACACCAGAATGGGTCTCAGGTCTGGTGAGAACTGCCAGGGAAACAATGACCATGACAAAGCTTTCCTCCAAGTGACGAGTTTGCAGTGTGCAGGAGAGGAGAAGGACCTCTGTGGTGGATAAATGCTCCTGCTAAGGGTCAATATTCCCTTGTCTGAATTGAAGCAGCAGTTCTGGCTGCTTTGTGCTGCACTGTAAATGGCTCAGGTGCTCTCCAGCCTGGGTGCCAACTTGGGGTTTGTCATGCCCACCTACAGCACGTACTTGGGTTACATTTGAGCATGCTGAATAGATCAATACACATATAGTTAATGTATTAAACAAGCCTGTAATCATTTCCACTTTCTAAAGAAACAAGTGCTTTCAAACAAATATTATTTGCAAATTAGTGCTGGGAAATCTGGATATAGGAACATTAAGTGAATAGTCTATTCCCATTAAGTGTACAGCAAAGACAGCAAAGAAGGTGGTCTGATGTTTTGATCACAAAACCACAAACCCATCCATCTGTTCTCAAAGAACACCATCACTTACTCTAAATTTGGCTATCATTGTTAAGAATAACTCCTGAACTTTGAATGCCTCTTGCTCTGAACTCGAACCGAACCCCCCATTAAAGAGCAGTGGAAAACACTGAGACAGTTTGTTCCTTTAAATCCTTTCCTAATACATGCTTATATCTGAATTATCCTACTTTTCATTTCATTCAGCAGCTCTCACAGATACTACCTGTTGATGGATTTATGATAATCTCATACATTATTAACAAATCCAGAATTTTTCAGCAAATGGGATAGCAAGTCCTGTGGTATTTGGAGTAACGCAGTGCGGTGTGTTGGAACAGCCATGACTTAGGAGCTGTTGGTCTGTCCGTGTGACATGGTTAATTCCATCTGTATTGGACAACTGGTACACAGACATCAGCTGCATTTAGTTGATATGAACACTGTATATTTCAACAGCACAGTGACACTCAATCCACTCACATAAGGAACACATATGGAATTACTAGGAGTCCTGCACATTTCGCACACTGTTACTCAACTCATCATAAGCAAGTGCACAGAAAGTGCATGCTACAGATTCCCTAAAAATTGAGCAGACCTTCATCTTTATCTCTGTCATCATTCCCTCTTGCTTGATGTCCTGGTGGTTTATGTCAGTAAGTTTCTTTGTTCATTTTCCCCACATTGGGGAATATTTCCTAAATGGCTATGAGATAGTCCTTAGCAAATATCTGCAGTTATATTTCTAAAGGGCAAGGGAAGTATTTTTCTCACTAAAAACATGGAG
This sequence comes from Sinosuthora webbiana, assembly GCA_013397395.1. Taxonomy (NCBI): domain Eukaryota; kingdom Metazoa; phylum Chordata; class Aves; order Passeriformes; family Sylviidae; genus Sinosuthora; species Sinosuthora webbiana. Next base: position 1,347,098 of record VXBN01003815.1, on the reverse strand, counting down.
CTGAATGTAACTTATCAGCTCATGTAAATCAGTCAAGCTTCATTACACTCAGAGAAATTGCATCAAATTGGCCAAGGTGAGGACCAGACTCTTGATTATTCTCTCAGTAATAGACTTTGACCCTCTACCTTAAAACTATGGCCACCAGGCAGTTTTTAAACCTCAGCTTTTCATAAGCAACTGGTATTTCACTCAGAGGAGCTCAGATATTAAATGAAAATTAAAATGTGTATTGGGGATTCTCACTGTACACTTTAAGCATTTAATGACACATTTAGACTTTTCATTCTTATTTAGATGAAAATAATTTCTTTTCTTACCTGTATAGTTTCATTGAGGCTGCTTCTTTAACCTTATTATTTCTAATTGAAAGCAACTGTAACAGTTTTGGTGTGCACAGATTTAAAATACCTGTTTACAAAGAAACAAATGCTTTAGTCTGAAATTTAAAATAAATTATCAAGGTCCCGTTTGCTTTTCAGAAATAAATGTCTCCTTGTATTCCTTAGAGGAAATACTCAATGCAGAAAATGCAGGGAGCTGGCAGTGGACCAAAGACTAAGTACCTCCCAAAGGATTATATTTTAGATTTTTTCAAGATCTAAAAGCTGTAATGGAATCAGATCAGCTTCCGAAACACCAAGCTGGTTTGGTTTCATCAAATTAGAGATTACAGTGTTCCAGACATCATCTATGTGGGACATGTGTGTGGGAAATGGTGCAGGCACCGTCCTCTCTGCACTGCCAGGATGCCTTGCTCCCACCTTGAGCCAGGACCAGGTCCCTGAATACCCACAGCACCCTCGTGGTAATTCTCTCCCAGCTTCCTTTCTGAAGTCACCAACTGGTTTTCTCTGAGAGGACACCCCAGCACAGCTGCTACAGTATATTTCTCCGTCCTCCACCAAACAGGCACTGTGGATACTGCTCCTACTCTGTTCTGTTCACTCCTCCATGGACAAATTCTCAGGAATAGCCCTTGTGCCCTTCTGTGCCCTCACAGCAGAGTGGACACGTAATACACACCTGGCATCATTCAATAAGAGCACAATCTTAACAGCTTTTTAGGCACTTTGAATGCAAAAGACATATTAAATAGTAATTATATCCCCAGGTCTTGAGGGAACTTGCACAGCAAGCACTTGATCTGCTTCTGTTGAATAAATGAGGTCTGAGGACAGATCCCCGGAGCCAGCGCCGGCGGCACTCAGCAGCTCCCGGCTGCGCTGCGCAGAGCGGAGGAGTCACAGAAAACTATCCCGGATGGAATGGCCCCTGAACCAGGGAGCAACATGATTGCTAGGAAATGGAACAATCATGGACTAATGCCCTGACTGTTTTCAAGTGCTATCCAGGGTAGATAGTGTTAGTTTAACCCACTGCTTACTGGTGCTGAGCATGGGGATATAATTCAGCAGTGATCCCAAAGGACAATCCAGGAACAGCTTGTAAAGGATCAGAGATGTGACACACCTCCTAGAACCACGGCTTACACTAATTTAGGGCACATAAGCCATGAGCTTCTACAGTGCCCATGAAAGCAGTTACTCACTCTTCCAAGAGTGGTGTGCACTAAAAACTAATTAGCGGCATGACGCATTTTAAACCAAAGTCGTCATTGATGTTATGGTGGAGCACAGGACAGCTGTTTCTTTTGCAAGTTATAAACATGATTTTTCACTTTTTCAGTTTGGTGAGGCAAAAAAAACCCCATAAAAATGTTTTCAAATTTGCCTGCTAAATTCAATTGATAAGCCTATGAAAGAATAATTCTTTCTCTATGTTTTAGAGAAAAGAAACTGGACTTCAGCAGGGCAAACCAAAGTTTCTATATTTGCAATTACTATTTAAGATGGACAACTCAGGACACGTTAGAAATGTAGAGTGGATAAGAACTGCAGCTCATCTGCTGAAAGCAGTTATTGGGCTGCAGGGACTTTACATGGACAATTCCTTAAGAACCCGTGTGAAGACTGACTTTATTTGATCTTCTCATTACAGAAATATAAAATGTCTAGGGGTGCTAATTGAATCTGCAGATGACAAAAGGTGAGAAATAGATGCCATATGGGAGAGAGCAGTGTCATGCAAGAAGTGTGATCTTCAGGATTGAAATTACAAAAATCAGACAGATTCTTCCAGTATTAAATAGAATGCCAATACCTGGGGATTTACATAAAGTTCTGCTGAAATCTAGGGGTTATTAATGACATATGATGTGTTCATGCTGTGGCCCAAGGCAAAAAAAGGCTTCTTGTTACTTCTGACGCAGCTCTGGTCATCTGGTCCTGAGCAAGCAAGATACACCAATATAAAGTGCAGCAATGAGGAGAAGGACTATGAGAGAGGTCAAGGAAAATAAAAATCTCCTTTACAGAATAAGACTTAAGAGGAGCTGGTGTGGCGACCCAAGCAAGAGGACAGCTGAACAAGAGACAAAACTGCTTTTGGCATAAGTGTATTGGAACGAAACCTGAAGCAGAAGTGCTGTTTGGGCTAATGAACAAAACTGGTGCGAGAACAAATGGTAGAGGCTGGCTTTGCACGTACAGAGGTTGTGAGTAATAGATTTTTAATCATTAAAGGAGTGAGTTGCCAAAACAATTTATCTACCAGAGTAAGGAAAGCAGTTGGCCTCAAAGCAAATGTGAGCCATTTATCCCATAGTTGCCCTGGAAAGTAAACAAAAGGGTTTGATAATCCAGAAGGTCCTTTCCAATCTTATTTTCGTTTTCCTGCCATGGTAATGCAGTGATGAGAAAGATGGTTTCATTTCATTGCCATAGAGTATTTGGGATATATAAATCTATAAGTTCATGTCTAAGGATTTGGTCACAGGAAAGAAAATTTGAAACACCTCCAGTTAAAAGCTGGAGCTGTCTTATAGATAGACTTGGATTGATACAAGGATATTTTTACCCTAAACTGAACTGAAGAGCAGCAACTTGTTGTCAGGAGAAATTAAACAGTGACAAAGATCTTCTAGTTGGTGCATCAGCTGTATACATGCTTCTTACTGACTATACTTACTAAAAGCTTAAAATAGCCCAATGTGAAACAGAAGCTGTCAGGTGGTTTATGCCCAAAATTCAAATCAACCTTGAAGTTTACACAGAATGTCCTCCACATTTAAGCTCTATGTATTTTAAGTTCATAGCCTGCTTGTTGAGGGAGAACACCAATTGGCAATAAACACTGCTTGTATTTTTTAGTCTACTACTGCAATAGCTGCAGAAGGCACCTTGATTAACTATAAAAAAGCAACCCTGACATCATCAGTGTAAACAGGAAAGCAAAGAGGAATTACATGCATTTCTAAACAGTATCTGAAACCATGAATTCTCTGCACGGGAAGAAACTCCAAGGGATGTCTGTGGCACAAAGATCTTGAATCAGTGCTGACAACACAAGCCCTGGGACTATGAGTTGTGAGGCCCACTGATGTTGTGAGCCAATTCTGCACAAAAGCAGACAGAATTATACACCTTTTCACAGTGCCACTCTAATACCAGGTCACGCTGGGTTCGGGTGAGCTGGTACTCAGAGGCACTTCTGCAGATGTGGGGATTTTGAACCTGAGCCTCAGTTGGTGAGGGAAATGTGCCTACTGAATTCAAGAAAAGGAAGTTCTGCCCTTGGATTCACCTTCCGTTCTTCCATTTAAAATGTGTAGTCCAAGTTACCATCCACTGATCTACTTGTCTGATTAGGAAAAAATACTTGTTTGAAATATTGCTCAATCATTGTCCACAACAGAGGAAGTGGAAATATCATTGGTGACTCGCCAGCAAACCAGTCCCCTTTTCTACTGCAAATGTTTCTTAGGAAAGTTGTTACCATCAGACTTCCATTTTACCTTCTTTATGCTGAAAAAGCAGTTTTCTGTACCTGCTTTGGGAAGGTATGGAATCAGTTAAGCTGTTAATGAGAAGCAGGAACAAATTCCTGCTGTCCCTACAGCAAGGAGTCCTAGTCAGGTCAGAGTCAGACTGCAAGTAAAATTTCTAGCATATTTTTATTTATGTTGTGTTTAAAACACCAATATTAGTTCCTCTCTTGTTTCAAACTTGCTCAGGAGACAGTGAAAAAAAGAGAGAGAATGAAGAAAACCCCACCAAGGCCCCAAAGTTTTAACAAGGGAAAGCCATCCTTGACAGATAAATTAGGGACAAACTAAATAAGGAAGAGGTACCCAGAGCAGAATTTAGACACATTTTCAGCAATTAAAGCTAAAGGAAAGAGCAGAAAATAAAACCAGAAGAAATCAGCATTTTTCAAATGGAATTTTTTTTTTCTCACCCATATTCTGAGACAAATGAACAGACACTTGGTTTCTACTTCATTGCAATGCTGAGTTAATCAACTGTACGTAAGTCACCTTCAGCAATTCAGAGTACACAGATCAGGAGAGGGACACTTGTTCTCCCTCCTCTTGGAACTGGGCACTGTAAGTAGGAAATGCAGATTCAGAGGGAAACCACAACAGTGATTAAGTGTGTAAGTTCCACACTTTGCAGTAGGGAGCTGTTGATTTGGGAGCAGTGCTGGATTTCCTATCCAAAAGGCTCAGTGCAGATGTCCATGTGTGAAGTTAAACCAGAACAGGTTCTGCACTGCCTGTTCACAGTGTAAGGTTGGGAACATTCACTAAACAAGCCAGCATCAAGAATAACAAGGATAACGAAGCATAAACACTCCTAATAATCCAATTTACAACTATTTAAAAGTCATTTTCTGTTAACAGAGCAGTCCAAAGGGCCTTTAATGTAAACAAAGCCCTGTATCTCAGACACTATTTCATCTCATGCATCTGTACAATAATAAATACTTAATTACTTCCAGAGTTGTTTTGGGGCCTAATTAATAATGTGAGTAAAGTGCTCTGAGATCCCTTGGATCCCTTGGATGAAAGATAGCACAGAAGAGCAAAGTACAAAATATGTTGTGTGAAACATAATGTTTTAGAATCCAAAATAAAGCAAAGCCAAGGCTACCAAGCAATATGACTTCCTGGCCAGTGTTCATACCCTGTTGCCTTCTGTGTTCCCCTGTTAACTCAGACTGAACAACCCTGTTAACTCATGGCTGAACAAACATGTCTAGCCCAGCTGGACATTGTCACCTTAGAGCACTCATGGAGTTCACCCTTCAGCACTGCATGAGGCTTTGGCCTTGTTCTGCATCAAACTCCTGCACCCAGTCTGGAAGAGAAAGAGCCCAGTGTCCTGGGCTGACACCAGCCTTGGCACTCCTGCTGCACTCAGAGCAGGAGGGATGTTCTCTCTCCACTGGAATCTGTTGGAGGGGAAGTGCCCTCCCTAACCTCTAGCGAGGGCAGAAAGTCTCCCTTTCATATCCAAGTATGGTTTGCTTCCCCATCCCTCACTTTCTTTGCTGTTCTCACAATTTGAATTAGTAACTGTTTTTATGACATCTTTTCTCATAAATGTAGAAAGCTTAAGATATTTTCCAAATATTCTTAAAATTAAAAGATGATTTAATTTTAAGAAAAAAAATATCAGAGTAACATAGGGAGACAGACAGTTCTGGATCGCTCAGGCCAGGATGGCTATCTATCTAGAAATCCACCCATCAAAAATTACAGCTCCATAGAAGACTGAATAGTGAAAGAAAAAGGCAAAAAACCCACAAAAACCCCACAAAAAAACCCAACAAAAAAACCCAAACAAAAACACCCACCCAAAACCCCAAAAAAAACCCCACCAAACAAAAACCCCAAAACCACCACCAACAAAAAAATCCCTCACCTTTTCTTTTCCATTTTAATAAATGTACCTATCTTCTAGTGTTATGTGTATAAAACCAGTCCCAGTTATAAATGATCCCTATCAGCTCCTGTTACAAAGTACATCACTGTGATTCAGCAGAGGTGAAGGGAACAGGGAGTACCAGGCAAGAGACTGTGCAGAGAGGTTTTACATCACACTGCCAAGGTCAGCCCCGCCGGGTGCTGTTCTGGCAGCGCTGATGCCATGTCTACATGGGGAAAGATAAGCAGGAAAGCAAACCAGAATTAATTAAACAGTCTAATTTTAAAGTATCTTCAGTATAGCCTGGAGTTCATGTGGATACTGTAATTCGGAAATAAAGCTTTAGTTTAAGTAAAGTGAAAGGAAATTTACTTAAAGATAATTTGTTTCTATTGAGATTATCATAGAAAGGGATACTTAAAATAAATGAATATTACAGTAAATTAATTTGGCTTAATTTTGCTCAATTTTTCTGTTGAGACATGGTTTTGACTTATACACCTGTAGTAAACTTGTAGAACAAAACATCCTTTTAAATCTTTCTGTATATTTCTTTACCTCTGAAAAACAGTAGGAAAAGACAGAAGTACAGCCATGTTCAATGACCATTGGGGAGGCCAGATTTTTTAACAGAGGTCTGTAATTTTGCAGGTGAAATTCTCTGTTACCAATTGTATTAAAGTAAATCAACAATTTGACTCTTCAACTAAGTGTGGATTTAACTAACCAGAAAAAACCACAGCTGCCCAGACAGTAAAACCCAAGTCACAAAAGGCAGCTTGTGAGCCCTCTCTGTGTATCAGAATTACTGCAGCACTTCTGCTGAACAAGGTGCTCCTTTGTGAGAATGGACAGAACTCTGCAGCCATCAACACTGCACAAGATAAGGTTGTGTTAAAGGTTTCACGCTGGGCTGCTGCTTAAATTGTATGGGCTTGGCCTCTTACATGGCTCTGTGACCCTTTTTGTAAGGCAAATCTGCTTTCTTGGCAATAAGTATTTATTTGTGGTGGTATAAAATAAGGCAGGAGCAGGGAAGGGTGAAGGGTGAGAAGGGTGGAGGAGCAGGACTTGCAGGGGGCAGAGCCCCTGGCACACCCAGGAACCCCCCTGGAGGCAAAGGCTGCTGCCAGACTGATGATGCCACGCGTTTGAGACCAACCTCAGCCAGACTCACCGTTTGGAAGCTGACACAATAGAGAGAAACATTTTGGAGCCATTCCCGAGTTTTGAAGAAACTGTTTCACAATGCAGAGCAGGTGCAGGATACTTTAGGAAGCAATGATGTTAGCCTTAAAAGATGAAGCATTGTTACGTTTTTTTGTGTAGGCTGAGTAGGAAAGCTTTTCTCTTGCCAGCAGTCTGATCCCATGCTTAGTGAGGCTCACTGGGCAGTTTATATATTCATAGGGAACGATCCCTTATAAAGAAAAACTCTTGTGTTCTCATTTACGTTGATTTGAATGAGAAATAAATGTATCATGAAGTTAATGCAGAAGTCTGGACAAGTGTGTGGAATATAATTTCTTCTCTTTTATTAATGCAAAAATGTTTAAGACATGTGGTGCTAGGGGATTGAATTTTAATGTAATATACTGTGTGTTGGCTAGACAACCAGAGAAAAATGGAAGGAAAGGAATAAAGAGAATGATCCTTGTGGAAGCAAGGTCATTATATATGATCAATGTCCATTTGGATAACTCACAGTTGCCCCAGTGCTCGTATGAATTCATTTGAGTGGCTTAAAAGACAGTTGAAAATCAATACCTGAACATTCTGTTAAGTGCTTAAGTGGATGTAAGGAGTGTGCACACTGTTCTCAAGCATTTGACATGGTAAACAGGCAAAAGATTGCTTCACTAATGTCACCGAAGTGGTGGACAGTAATTTCACATATGCTTTCTTTTGGTTATTGAGTGGAAGTGATTAAACCTGTAAAATCTGAAATAAAGAAATGGCACAGGACTACATCACCTGCCACAGAGGGTGTTAAATTATTGAGCAGTGGAGTTGTCAGAGAGGTTTTGTGTTAACTGCAAGGGAGCCATGCTATTACTATTTTGTGGAAGATTTTGAGTAAAAGTGCTTTGTGTATTTATTTACCTTAGGCTATTTCTGTCACTTACCACAACTGCAGTGACATGAATTTCCTTTTCATCTGAAAAAAAAAAAAAAGCAAACTCACAACATGGCAATTTTTGGCAAGCTTAACCAACTACATGAGATGCTTTTCTTGTCACATTTCCAGGTCTTTCCATAGCCTTATCTGTATGGTAGATGATAACAGCATGTGTCACATACAGCTGCATCATACAAACAAAAGTACATACAATAGGAACTCTATGATGAAAATATTCGGTGGAAAGCTCCTTCTATTCAGTCAGGCTGTGGCAAAGAAGCTGTTTGCCTTTTCAGCTTCACAGAGGTATAACTGGGGTATCTATAGAGACCTGAACTAAATTTATAGTGTGGATCATTCCCTGTAACATACCTCTTAGGCACCATTGATTCTTGTTGCAGCAAGACGCTCTTTAATTATATTTGTTACACGGTAAACGGTAAACAAATTGAATGGAATCCTCAAATTATTTCTTTGGTAACAGAAAAATAAATATGTTTGCCAGTCAGTGCACAGGGTCTGGAGTTTAGCTTGGCTGTATTACTCCTTGAACAAGTGTAAGTCAAATGAAGAAGAATTTTCTCTTGCAGCTGTAATTCAGATATGAATGTGCCTGGATGTGGATGAAGGCAAGGCTGTCACTGCCCATCACATAGCCCTGCACAGTGAAAATGTTGTGGTGTTTCAGGTGCTGCTGGTGAAGGGGTCTGGAGTTCAGGTTCTAGTGGGTGTTGTGGTGGCTGCTTTTAAGACACAGACAAAGGAGAAAAAACTGAAAATCCTAAACCTTATACTCCCAGAAAAACTCAGACCTGTAGTATTATAAACATTTACAAAAAATAAATTTAATGTCATCCTCTTAGGATGACTGTTTCATTCCACCTAAACAAAAATGAAGAAGTCTCATCTGTCATACAAAGGAGACTCCAAAAGGAGCTGATTCTGTGCAAGGTTAACTGAGGGGGCTTGAGGATTCTGTGGGCATTAAGCACATGAAAGTGAACTTGTGCAATTGTTTACTGTACAAAAATTAACTGACAAACTAATGCAAAAGATTCCCAGGGGCACAGAAGGGCTGTCAGCACTGGGTTGTATATCATGAGTGCTTCCACATTTCAGTATGCATCATATTTCTCTCCTCCATTTTTTGTAAGCTGCTGTAGATGGTCCCTAGAGGTGTCAGACAGATCTCCACTCCACTGCCAGCTTCCATGTATATAATATGTCACTTCTGCCCCATGATTAATGTTCAAATTCCTGAAAGTAAATGCATTTCTCTACTTTAAATTCTATAGCAGAATATAATATTTTAAAGGATGGCAGTCCTAGTTGTTTGCAGTTAATAAATGCATTGATCTTTATTTTTAAGGAAGGATTGAAATTTAATAATGGTGCATAGTGGGAACTGAGAGATTTATTTACTTTGTTAGAAATGATTTATGAAAGTCTTGTTATGGGAGAGAAACTGACTGCAGCTGAAGGTGAATTATTGTTCACGGTTTAACCACATAACATCTTAAGCACATGTTAAAATATAAATGACAGCTTTAAGGTTCTGATGGAAGGAAACATAGTTGAGGTTGTCAAATCAGCTGGGAACATGTCAGTATTTTAAGTCTCTCCTGAAGATCAGACTAAAGCAAAACTTTTCTTTAGCACTTATTCAATGACTGTTCTTCCTATTCTCCATCTGTTACAATGTGGAAAACTTCTCTTCTAAGTTTCTAACCAGGACTTTAGGATAGATATATTTAGATTAAATATTTCAAAAGAATTCTAGATCCATGGTCACTGGAGCAAGCCAGCGCTTGGGGAATGCTGAAATTCAGACCTGAGGAGATTATTTCTGGGGCTAGCTGCCATACACCTCGAGGAGTAAAGACAGTTCTGTTACCATTTCTTATTAATTGAAGACTGAAACAGGAGAAACTCATAAAACTGGAATGCAAACAAACAGAGCACAATGTAAAGGTAGCAGGTATCTAAGAACACCCCAAGCACCAGCAGCTCCCAAGCCTGGCAATCTGTACGTATGGGAAGGGAGCACTAGGGTTGCCAGTGAGGTGAGGTGACAAAGAGGAATCTCCAAGAGCTGGAGCAGATCACGGTGGGACAGCTGTGGGCTGTTATGCAACAGGAGAAGAGAAGAGTGGTGCAATGCAGACACTGCTGAGCAAGGCATTAATCTGGGAATTTACAGTCCCAGGGATTTCACTTGTTTCCTGGCATTTGCTGGTAGAATTTCATGTGTCTTCCTGATTAATTAAGGTCTTAAATAATTAATTAACTTTCCATGTAATTATCATTACCTTATAATAGTATCTCATCTCTGCTTTTGAGTGAGAACACAGGTATGGCAGAAAGTCCAGGAATCTCCATTCTTGCCATTTGCAGCTGAAGACAGCAGTGCCCATCCTGCTGATGAGCACACAGCAATCACGAGCAGCTTGGTACCATCCATTTTCACCCTTGGAAGGAATGTTCCCACCTGCCTTTTCCTTCCTTTCCATGGGAAATGGGAACTTACTGCAACACAGCACTGTTTCCTAGCAATGTGCCAGGTAAAGAGAGGCCCCACACCACACATGAGCCTTTGCCTCTGCTCTTTAACCTGTAGAGGTTGTTTCCAGGTGTTGAAGACCAGCAGAAAGGCAGAGAGGCGAGCAAAGCTGTTGTTGCCATTATTGTTCAATGACTTGGAAAGGACAGCAGAGGGAGTTTTGTCATCTTAAAGTGTACTTGTGCTATCTGTCCTGCTGATGTGTGTTTTAGATTAGCTGCTTGTAACGGTGAAGAAATTCTTAACTGAACTTTTTTTTTCAAGGAATATAAGCATTAAGAGATGTAGGTGCCGGAACTTAGAAAGAAAAAAAAGATCCAGACAAGTAATGTATGATCCTCTGTAATGTATGTGAAGTTTGCAAGTCAAGAGCACAGATTGTGTTTTGAATAATGCATTTTGTATGGAAAGTGCTCTAAATAACTCGGCAAAGAACACAGTGTGTAAGTAAGACAATTAAGCAATTTTACCAATTAACATATGGTCTACCTAAAGATGAGAGTCATTATTTGCAGCTGATATTGAACACTGGTAATGTTTCTGAAACAACAAATTTAAAGGGGACTGGAAGAAACCTACTTCCTTTAGTGCATGTAAAAAGTAGATCAGCCTTGGTTATGAAATAAACAATAGGCCAAAATAGTCTAACCTAGATAAATACAATGTGTTCACATCCAAGGATCCTTCTGTGTGAGTGGCCTAATTGCATTTTATGAATCCCAGGGAAATCAAATGGGAGCCACACTCAGCCTCTTTGAAAGTTGTATCATTTTTATTTAGGGTGCCTAAGATGATATTTCTACACTATGAAGAGAGCTTCGGGATTGGCATCTGGAGGGAGTGGGGCCAGGCCAACCAATAGCGACAGAGCTGGGACAGGACTTCAGACAGACACTATTTCTGTCCTCTTGTGACTGCAAAGGTGTGATTTGGAAATCAAAGATATCTTCTACTTTTATTGCTAAATATAGACCTAGCAGAAAAGGAAGCGTAGAGAGATGAAGTCTCAGGTATTTATTAACTTAAGTGATGATCAGAAGGGCTAAACATGCTCTGGCAGAGTTTAGCCAAAGTAAAATGGAATAGCAAGACAGAACTGCAAGGCAGAACCCAGGACTTCCTAATGATACAGACAGAGTGGGGGTCTGCCTCTTATCACTTTAGATGGAGAAGGAGCAGTGCTGAAGACAAGTTAGGAAGAAAGCCTGAGGTATTTTATCAGTCAGTACTACGTTTCTACTGAGGTATTGGTTTAAAAAACATAGCTTAATATTTAACTGTCATATAACCATCATATGACTGCACATAGCTGGGCACACGAATACCCCACACCACTGCTATTGACATGTCTTTAAATAGAGAAGATGGAGCACTGAGCAATTCATATAAAACCTAAAATAATGAAATTAAATAATGAACTCTCACTTTTCAAAGTATATTCTTTATAATTTACTGAACTTCTTCCCTTTCCTATTTTGTTTTCTTGTCAAAGCCTTGGTTTTGGAGTTTGGGAGATCTTTGGATTTTGATGCAAAACTCTCTTAAAGAAAAAAAAAAAAAAATTCCAACCAAGTTCATAACCAGGATTCCAGGAAGATAGATGAAATTCACCAAATACTGAGATTTAGAGAGATGTACAGTTTCTGAAAATGTAAACTATTATATGCCCAAACTACTTCTCATGGTTTACACAGTGGCAAAAACTAAAAATAAACAAGTGAAAACAAACTAGTTGGAAATGCTTGAGAGCACCTTCCCTGGGACTCTTCCTGAGTTATAATTGTTGCTTTGAGATTGATTAACTTGAACTAGGGTCCCAGACATAGGAGTCCTTATTGTCTTATTGATCTCTTGTCCTATTCTGCCAATCCAGAATAGAAAATCCACGTAACCAAAAGGAGAAAGATTGTTTCTGCTGAGAAATTATTGCTTCTTTCTTCCTGTGGCTATGGTGGAATACAGTGGAAGAAGAAAAGGCATATCCACACTGTCCCTGTGGCTGATGGATTACAGACTGCGTCTCAAAGGATGGCGACAGAAACTTCAAGTTATAATTACTGTCGGGTTGCCAAGACACTGAAGGGCTTCACTGGCATTAGCAAATGTCTGTTTGCATGATCCTAAATTTCAGTGGAATCAAGAAAATAATATTCTCACTATCAGAAGGGGGCTGAGCCCCTCTTTCATTCAGATCCTTGTTTTATGGAGTATTTTTGTCAATATTTACTGTTCATATATTCATATCTAGCTTACTAAAACATGCCTCTCCGTTAAAGAGGAGTACAGGAATCTTTTGTACAGAAAATATTTTATCACAGAATCATGGAACGGTTTGGGCTGAGACCCTCCAAGTTGCAAGTGCCCTTTTGGGGGGATCTTTCATTTGCGGTGGAGGGACACTGGTGAAATACAAAAAATGTATTCCAGTGGAATTTACTTAAACACTCCTTGAATGGAGGATGTAAATCCTTTTAGCCAGCTCACAATTTAAGAGACTTCAAAAGATAGTCTTTGAAGTTCAGAAAGGACCTTTGAAGTGGCTGCATATGCAAAAAAGAAATTAGTGTATAGCACAAAGTACCGAACTTCATTAAGTGCTTTTGTCAATTAGAAAATACAGCAGATTTTGCATAGCAAAAGAAGAAAATTAGGGCATCCTGTTAACAAAGGCTTTGCCTATGTCCTGACAGAGACTCTGGAGTTACCTAATGGCTACAAACTACCAGGTGGCCCCGTGGGGGATACACAGGCTGGACACACCTCTTCCCTTTGGAGAGGAGCGGAGCCCTCAGATAAGCGTAACAATTTGTGTTCTCAGTGTGGGATGTGCTCCTGCCCAAGGGACAGAGCTGCAGCTTCGCAGAGCCCTGTGTGGTTCCCTTTTCTGCATTTGCTTACATCAGGGTAGCATCTGCAGCAGCTGGCACAAACACTTTGAGCCATGAACTGTATCTGTGGTCATGCTCTGATAAATCTGGAAGCCTGAGCCGATTTCACTTTTGTTAACTCCCTCTTTAGGCAGAAGATGTACTTGGAGGTGCATTATGTTTTGCATTTCATTAAACACGTCTTTTCTCTCTTTTGTAAATAAACACCAGCAGGCTAAAAAGGCCACTTATCCTTCAGGTTCCAACACATGGATTGGTGAAGGAGTGCTGCTCACATCTGAGATGGAAACTGCCCCCTGCCACATACAGATACAGGGACAGCAGGAGTGGATGTCTCAAGGAGCAATCGCAGGGACAGCTACTGGGATAAGTCTGCACAAACATGTTCCATCTGCTCATCCTGGTCAGCAAAGTCACTGTCAGCTCTCAGGACATGAGGGACATCACCCTGCCTGACAGGGGCCTGGTGAAAGCTCAAGCCCCAGTAAATCCTCTGGCAGTGAGCTTTACGTCCCTTGCAGAGGGCACCTGACAGTCCTTGCTCTTCTCACTCCTTCAGTCATTATAACTCTGGGAGGAGAGGCAGAACAACCTTCCCTCAGGAAACCTTTAAAACAGCACCCAATTTACATCAACAGTTTCTGTCTATAACTCATTGGTAGCTATGAATACACAAGCAGCTGGTGAATATGTCGTGTTGAACTGAGAAAATGTCCCAGCCTGGTTTTTCTGTCTTCTTGACCAAAGCACTGAAGTTTTGTGCTTGTGTTGCTTTGGTCTGCTGGTTTTACAGCTTCTAATCCTTTCTCTCTTAACACACTGAACAAGGCACGTTTTTTGATGAAACTGCCTCTATCAAAAAAGAGAGATAAGAATGTTGTTGTTGTTGATGTCTACATTGTATTCCTGTAGCACCTACGTAATCAAGGTCAGGAGCTGTCACAGGGAATATCACCCAGGCATAAGAAAGAGGCAACAGATGGATTCAGGAAGTAAATGGGGAGTCAAATGCCACAGTGATTCAATGTTTGGTGAAAAGAAAAGGAGAGGTTAAAGCATACCAGCTGCATAATCACTCAAAATTTTCTGTCATCATATGGGAAAATGGCTTTAGGAAGGGATATGAAGGCAGGCAACAATTAGCTCTGTGAATGCTGATAGGAAGCTCGTGTTAAGCATGAAGATCTGTGTTTGAAAACATAACAGATGAGTTATCAGGCTGATGTCACTGCAACAGGAGAGGTTGGGAGCTGATGTATTAAGAACATCAGCGCTGACAGGTGAGACAAGGATACAGCATAAAAATTATGCCATACATGTTAGAACATTTTAAGGTTTTCCCACGTGGGATCCCCTGATAAATAAAGAAAAAAGTGTGAAACATCAGTTCTAAAATGGGGAAAACAGCAACACAAACAGGAATAACACCTTGTTCTTGCACTGAAATAGGGAAAATGGCCCTGATGAAATGAATACAGATACTCCAAATGAATTTCTTGCCCAGATAAGAATATCTTTTAGAGGGTAGCCAGCATCTATGGAACACTTGTTTTGTCTGTCATAATACTTTAGGCTATAGCTAAGAATAGAATTGGCAGCCTGAAAGAAAACAATAAAACAAATGGTGTATTTTTATGGTATTTTAGTCCAGACAAGAGCAAAAGGCAGTACATGCTCACACCATAAAAAATGATGCCAACAATTTCAAACTGATAGCTCAGATTAGTCCCTGTAGATGTGAGTCCGTGACAGAACCAGAACTTGGAAAGGTCAGATACAGAGGTCTAAAAATCCGAAACTGGAAACTGAGATGGCAGAGGGTCCTCTCATCCTGGGCACATCTTCATCCCTGCTAGCTAGAGATGAAACCCAAAACTCGTGACAGCATCAAGCTACGAGGTTGTGCAACAGCCAGCAGAGGCTTTTAGGCCATTGCCTACCACATAAGCCTCAACACCACCCACAATTAAACACTGTCTGATAAAGCCAAATAAAGATCAGATAAAGAAGATATTGGAAAATTTAAAAAAAAAGTATCAATTTTTTAAATTTTTTTATCTTTCAACACTTTTACATCTAGAAGGAATACACATATAACTTTGGAGAGTGTAGTTTCATGGATAAATTTGTAAAAAATTGGAAGCTGGCCTGCCCAATGAAAAAGGGATTTGACTATGACATATAAATTCTGACTTATAGTGCCAGAATTTCAGTTAATGTAAACAGCTTCAGCTTTGGTGACTTCATACATCCTATGCTCCTTTGCCAATGGAGCAAAAATTAGTTACACTTGCTGAAGATCTCACCTGCACTCTTCCAAAATACATGGAGGAGTCAGAAGTCTAAATGCTCAGCATTTAAATCTGCCCAATGGCAAAAAATGGGTATTTAGATCTTTCCAGGCACTTGGATCACAGAGAACATCATTTGAAGGACATGGATGATATGTTTTCAGTAATTGCCATCTAATTTCAATCTGTCTCTCTCCATTTAGTTCTTTTTTATTGCTTCCTCCTCCTCCTGTCAATCCCGCCCTTCTGCCTCAGGGACCTTTATATTTCTCTCCTTGGCTGGCCCCCTTTAATAAGGCCATGCCTTGTTATTTTATTACTTCCTAAGTGGTCCCCTGTGTTTGGGAGCATTTGCTCTGCAAATCTGACTTCATCTTCCAAAGCTGAAATATGAAAGTCTTTGGGCAGGATTTGTTCTGAAGGAGGTTAAGAGGCACAGTTGGACTGACCATCAGCTGACTGGCTGAAAAGCAGCCACTGCTGATATCACCCAGTGGCAACCAGAAAGGATTTTCTGTGCAAAAATCTCCATTTTCATCCTGTGGATTTTTATAAGCTTTTGCTTGTAGGTGTCTCACTTCTTGAGATATACTGGGTGCAGCTGTTTATATTATTCAACATTTGGAATATTATAAGAAGTTAGAGTCAAGTCCTACTTAAGTTATAGCTGATATGTCACTGACTTTAATAACTGCAATAGCAGACCCCCTGGAATATTATTTTTGGTCAGCCTGTATGCACTTTTTTTGAAAATGTACACAATGCATAACAGTTTCACTGAAATTGCTTTATGTTTTATGCAGTCAAATTATTATCTCTGCTCAGTGTCTCCAATTTTCAAGTCAGCTATGTCTACTTTTTGACTTTCTAAGCTTGCTGAATCATTGCAATGCCTGAGTCACATTTGGCATTACTGTATTATATTGTCAGGTGTGAGAAAAGAAAAATAATACCATTTATCATAAACATAGATTTTTAAATCTATCATATACAAGCAATGATTATGTGTTCTCAGTAATACTGCTTTGGACAAGAAACAGTCACAAAAAGATTTCCTGATTCTTATAAAAGAGTGAGTGTAAACTCAAACCAAATAATTGATACATTTGTAGGCACTAATCCCCCATTTATCTTTCCACATCTCAGACAGGAACATTTGAGATCCCATGTGCTTTGTGAGGAAGTGAGAGTGTGACTTGGTATCCTGGGGCACACCTTTTCCAGCTCTTACAGACCTGTGTTTGTTAAGGTCACCTTTTATCCTAAAGGTGGCTGCTGAATGTAGTGAGGGAAGGGAGTGTGACTTCTCTACAAACCCCCCAAACTGATGAGATTATTTTACACAATTGTCATACCTAAAATCTGGCATTTCTTTTAAAACAGTCCTTTGGAGAGGAAAGGGAAACAAAAAATACTTACTGTGCACTGGATGGTTCCCATGTCTTTAATTCCTTCCTGTTCAACTTTGGTTTCAATCCCTTACCACTTTTTTGAATTTTGTCTATTCAGACTGATATACAAATCTGGTATAAATCAAGCCAGTTCTCTAATTCACATTAGGATCATAACAACTCTTGAAGAATTTAAAATGTCCACTGAAGAAATATATTCATCCATTTCTAAGAAAGAGACACAGGAAAAACTGCTTTCCTCCCAGCAGTCAGATAGGTTAAACTCAGGCTTATGGGGACAATACAGCACTGGATGAGTTAAAAGTTTCCTTCCTGCACCCCCAGAGTCTCTGCTATTGAATTAGCACATATATTTATACACCCTCACCTGAAAAGCTGAATGAATTGTTAACACTAGGAAAACACCGAAAACACAACGTGTTTGTGATTCAATATTATCTTACAATGCATTCAATGAGCTAGCTAGATAAAGGGTTCTTCATTTCTGCATGCTTGGTTTTTCAGACTTAATCATCTTTTAACATCTTCGCCTGTAGCCTTTTCTGAAGCAAAAAATGTCCTATTGAGTGATAATTTTCGAAGTGAGGATGGTATTATGAGCATTTGTAAGGTAAGCTTATGGGACTGTGTCCTTCCTACACTTGCTGGTCACAGTCAGTGCAGCCCTATTATGCCTAAACTAGTTTGATATTTATGCTATTCCCAAATTGTTCTTGCCTTTCCACCAATAGACAACCAATTATTATGAACCAGGAGAATGTTTTCAGCCTCATGCTTCTAAGAAGTATTTCCAAGAAAGACATTTAGTCACAGCCTTGTGAGCAGCCCCGAGTGATGGTTGTAGCAGAAATCCTGAGCAAGCTTCTCAGACTTTGACTAATTGCTGACTGCTGACTGCTCACTTTGTGAAGCCAGAGCTGAGCTACAAACACACACAGCTCTGCAGGGATATGAATCAGAGCAGGAGCAATTAGTTAAAAAAAAAAAAATCAGAAGCGGTTAAAAATAAAACACGTGATATTTTTTGAACTTAATTGTCCAAAATTATGCATCTTCAATCTTTGCCCTGTATTTAGTCACTCGTGGAATGAAACATGCATCAATTTTCTTTGTGATAATAGGCACTTGTGTCTAGAGTCTTGATTTGCACGTGTTAGTTAAGGTTTGTGTGCAGAAAATAGAAAATGTCGTGTGAACACTTGGGATACAGACTTAGCTGATTTTTAGCTACCATTACGATTATAAATTACTGAAGTTGAACATAAGATGTGATAAAGAGCACAAAAAACCCCACCAAAATATCCATGAAAAAATATTCCTCTCAATTGGAAAAGAGGGAGGATAAGACACAAGGAATCCATGTGACATCTCACTACATGATCACAAAAAAACCAGAACACCTCATCAGCTGAAACAAGGTTAAAATGTTTAAAATGGCAGCAGAACCCTTTGCTGCTACACAGAACCCCAAATAGTATTAACAAGGCCCCAGCAGACCTTTCTTCTCTGTAGTTCAGGGAAACCCTTTCAGAGGAATTAGGTGAAGTGAGGCTGCCCAAGGGCAGGGTAGAGGATTGGGCTGGAGCAGTGACCCACAGCAAGGACACAAGTGATGCCCTCACTGCAGCCAGGGCTCCTGGAGAGCTGTGCTGGGAACATCGGGGATGCTGCTGTGCTGGAAACATCTGGGAATGCTGGGGACAGGAGCAGCAGGCAGCCCCAGTGCCCCAGCCCCATGGGCAGGGTGTCACAAGGGTCCAGAGCAGTGACTTTGTCCTTGGCTCAGCCCTTGGCAGCCCCCAACGAGAACAGCACCCACCCAAACACTCTGCACTATGGCAAACAAATCTGCTCTGCCCAGAAAAAAAAAAAAAGAAAAAAAAGGAAAAAACAAACCAGAAAGCTTGAAAGGTGCAAAATATGAAAGCATTATTTGAGACATGAACATTAATCCCTCAAGGTATTTTCCTACTTCATCCTCCTTTCCCCCTACTTTTCCTCAAACTTTCAGATGCCTTATGAAAAGGATGAAAAAAATCTTAAAAGTTCTATTTTGGACTGAAAATTCCTTTCTTTCTCACTGCCCCAGGATATATTTGATTCCAATAAACTACATGAAAAATCTATTTGGGATTTTCTGATATTCTCTCTGTCCTGACCTATTACTGTATCCTCTTTCAACACTTTGTGAGGACAGCAATGTAATAAGTGGATATTTGGAGACTCCCTGCATACATGGAGCTCAGATGCAGCTGCTGGCCAGCAAAAATCAGATTCTTCTTACAGTGAGGGATGAAGGTTTTTTGCTTTTGTTTTTTCTTTTTAGTTACATAAGGAGTATTCACACAAGGATAAAAACTGTTTAACAAACATCAAGTCTTCAAGATCTATAGACCGAGATCTTGTCTGACTGAAAGACAGAACAGAGGAAGCCAGAAATTCTCAACTTTTTAAACTGGAGGTTGGCAAATAAACCCATTACTTGGATTCTCATCCCAAGGCTTGCTCTAGGCTCTTGTCAGGGAATCTTGTTGTTAATTCTTTGGGGTTTTTTCCTCACACTATTATTCCCACAGTGCCTCTTCCCTGCTGAAGGTCAGGAGTTAGTTTTGTTATTTTCCAAAAGTATTTGTCCTCAAACAAATACTCCTTGCCACCATCTCCAGTTATCATGAATAAAGATAAATGAAGCTGGCATGAGAGTGTAAGGAAGGACAAAAGTAATAAATAATGGAGCAGAAAATAAATATATTTAAGCGCTGCAGTATGCATTGGCTGGAGAGGATTTATAGCATTTTCTTAAAAGATATGCAGCTTTCTGAAAATAGCTGGGTGGCTACTGTCATCTGATTTTTCTAAACATTTCCAAATTAAGAAATACAAGTTTTGTGTCCCTAGATACAAAAAAATTAAAATTTCCATTTAAAAATGTTTGTTTATCAAAATTGACTTTTCTAGCCCATTCTGTTCTTTGAAGTTTTCAAAACGAAAGAAAAAAAGCGAAAAAACTATATTTATGCTCCAAAGATCAACATTTGGAACAAAAGTGTTTTGTATACAGATAAAACTGTTTTGCTGCATTTAGTTCTCCCAGCTAAGTGCAGGTCTGTCTGTGGCCCCTGCACTTCATTTCTCAGTGGCAGAATTCTGCAGAAGGTCCATTCAAATCTCTCTATAGGAAATTCCCTGACCATGCTGGCGCACCACAGGAATTCTAGGTATAATTTAAAATTCACATTTTGGTATGGTTGTGTTTTCCAATTTAAGATTTGGGGTTTTTTACATCTATTCAAAGTCTTTGTAAGGCTAAATATTAAGCAGTCATCATTAACATCTCGATTATTATAGATCAGCTCATTCAGTTCTTGTCATATATATATATGTATAATATGTATTATTACATAAACATGCATACACACCCATTCATACAAATCCTTTCTAGAAGTACTTCTGGGGAAATAAGAGATTTCTTTACATTTTAACCCCTTTCAATTTCCTTTGCAATTTCATAGGCATTTGAAATGTTCCATTTTTAAAAAACCCTCTTTGAACTCACACAAGGGGATTAGCTCTTTAAATTGAAATCACACATTAGGTGCATGTGAATTAATTAGCAATGAAGGGAGTACCTTTCAAAGGGAATTAATTCCTTTTGACAGAAATCAAGCTCCTTTAGAACAGGTTGGCTTTTTTGTTTGTTTTTTTTTTTTTTTTTTCCTTCTTCATATAATTTTTCTCTTTTTGGCTCCTGCAAATACTCTTTCCCTAGTCAGCACACCCCAGTGGGGCAAGAAAGTCCCTTTGCAGAGAGACGTGATATTTTATTACACTGCATCAAGCCAAGCTCCTGTTTGCAGAGGTGTTACACATCTCCATATAAGAGTCCCACAATTTTGAAAATATGGCTATATATGAATACAGATTTTAGCCTATATTTTGAAGAAAACATTTTGATTAATGCACTTTGAAAATCTTCTTATTTCTGGAACTTGCAACAAAGATTAATGGGTTCAATTAAAAACTCAATTATTTTATTATAAGTATTCAATTCTCAGTATATTATCACTTGGAAAGTGAATTATTTCAGGTAAAGGGAGTCACAGAATGTGCAGGCACCAACTGCTGAGAATTTAATTATTAGCAGCCTTGATCTGTAACTTGCAAGATTCAAAAAACCTTTTTCCCTTCCCTCAAAACACCAAGTCTGGCTTCCATCGAGATCAGAGCCCTGAGTCCATGTCCCACTGCATTCCTTTCTCCCTCAACTGCCCACAGAGATTCACTGAGCAGAGTGAAGGGGCTTTGCCTTCCATGGCTTTCTAATCCATTCCACACTTCTGATTTCACTGGGGAGACCTGGAGGAAAGCAGTTTATCCAGACACTGACATAATAGTCTATCCACACTAGTCATAACAGCTCAGACTAATTTACATTAAAATGCACATATGTATTTTAAATTACTTTTGACTAATCTCTCATGTCCTCAAATATTATTCTTATTTTTATTATTCATTTAGATATAAAACATTAATGGACTTTTATTCACAGAGTGGTTGTACTCAGAGCATCTCTTCTCAGGTGAGGCATGACAGTCAGAAAAAAATGTTACTTCTAATTTACTGAGCCTGAGAGGGTTTACAGGTCAAAGCAAGCACTTTTAAACTCAATTAGAGACAGGGGTTTCAGGATCCTGATTGCTGCTAAACTATAAACTCAGGAAAAGACTGACTTTACTGCCACCATTTCTGTGTAGCTGCTTCCTTAAACTCACTCTGGGTGCCCTGATCTTTGCCGAGCAGGACATTGGGGGCTCACCCAATTGCTGAACAGTGTCTGAGCTCTGCTGGGCTTTCTCACCAGTGCTGGACCAGCTGAAGCTAAATCTTCATGGCACAGCTTCCCAGCAGTTTTCCAGCTGGGAGAAAAACCCAGGTGTAAGACAGGTCCATCATGACCATGCCCAGGCCATTCCACTGTGTGTGGGCTCCTGATACAATAATGTACCAGGCAGGGTTGAAAATCTGTGAATCCTCCCTCCAAAATCCCACAGAGGAATGAAAACTTGCACCAGTCACAAAGCTCTTTGGAAAGACAAACATGAAAATGTTACAAAACCTCCTTCAGGTCAAATGAAAAATTTACATTCAAAATACGGGTAAAAGAAAAGGCATTTGTGTGGGGAGTTTGCCAGATAAACCAAACTGTTGAGAAAGATGACATGGCATTATTACCGAAGTTCTAATCCCAGTTGGAGCATAAGTAAAACTAATCTGACCTGCTTTTCTCTTAGCCTTGTTCTTGTGAGTTTGCTTACCACTAAGAGGTTCCTGGTTTGAGAGAAAGCCCTGTTTTGACACTTCATCCTAAATTAATGTCACTTTGCCAGTCAGTTATATTGTTTCTATGACATTCTGTGATAAAATGTGTTGGGAAGACATGAATTTTTAAAATAGAAGCAGACATCTCCCAAAACTAGTCCCCTTCAAAGTCTGAAGAATCCTGAATACCAAGAAACTTGACTTTTCCTGAGAGGGATGACTTATACTGGCTTTGCTGATATGGGATTTAGAAGATTTATGTTTGATTTGTGGTAGATGCAGGCCCCTGCTATGGTTCAGTGGAAGTTACTTAATGCCCTCAGCCTCAGTGCCTCATCTGATGGAAGGGAACCCTCACTCAGGCAAGTTTAGAAACTGCACTGAGCACAGTGCAGCACTCAGATAAATGAGGATGCAAACCAAACAGCCTCCTACACAGTTTTGCCCTGATTTAGTTGCACTGCTTGTGACCTAAATAGACAAATATTTCAAAATCTAATGTTGTACAGGAGATAATGCTAAGCTGTCTTGGTAATGGTCGTTTGTGGGAGCCCATGGAAGCTGTGCCATGGAAATCCTGCCTCAGTGTACTGGAAACACAGCAGACAGTGCTCCTTGTCAGAACAGGACCTTGTATTGGAGACCAGGCTTTGTTCTGAAGTGGAAGCAGTTGTCAACCTCCAGGATGTGGTGAAAGATCCACAACCCCAAAATAAACCAGATTTAAGGTAGAGGGGTAACAGCTATATAGCCATGAACAAGTAAGGGTTAAGTGCAAATACAGCAATTTTTTATTAGCCAGATCAATGTTCTGAAGAGCAAGGTGAGTAAATGCTTTTCCAAAGTGGAAAGATTCCATGGATATTGCTTTGAGGACAGCTGGTGACAGAACGCCACCACTCTCAGTGGACCCCTACTGATTAAAAATTCTAACAAAAATTTGAAGCAGAAGAAGGAAGTGCTGAAAAGTTACAAGATTTAGGGGAAGAAAAAGAAAAAAAGACATTCATAAAAAGTTGGTGTCCTCCTTAATTTGGGGACAGCAAATCCACTCATGCTTATAACAGAAGATGTTCAGAGATGGAATGGATAAAGTAGGACTATATGCACAAATGGATAAAAGTAAAAGGGAAATTAAGAAATAATGGTGATGGACCCAGTGACCTTTGCTGTTCCAGTAATTACAGTTATTATGTTCCTAAGTTATGCAATTCTCTCATGGTTGTGGCTTGGTTTCTATGAATAGGACCCTTAGTGTTAAAGTAAATCAGGACTTGCACTATTTTTGGTTCTAAGCTAATAATTAAACAAACTAAAATAAACCCCCAACATTCTACATTCAAATCCTGCCCCCATGCTTAAATAATAGAATGAGATGCAAGCTGCCAAAAATGGAGATACTCAGACAAGAAGCTGCTACTTTGTGCTAAAATCTTCCCCTCTCTGTATATACCTCAGCAGGAGAGTAATGAATCAGCCCTGGTATTTATTTGAGAACAAAGCCAAGGTTTCAAAAATTAGTCAGACTCAAAAAAAAAAAAAAAAAATCCAATAAATGGCACTAAATCAATTTAAAATAAGATTTTTTTTTTAAGCATACATTTTTAATCTTTAGGATATACTTTCTGTAATGCTTGCAATCTCTTTGTGAAATTAAGAGCCCTCTTCCTCCCTCCTCTTTAGATGAGTTTCTTCTGGACAAGGGCTGGAATTCTAATATAAGTGCAATTTCAGAAACTGAAGCTTTGGAGTTGAGATTTTAAGGTATTTGGCACCTTAATACAAAGCCCAACATGTAGTGTGATTTTCTGCTTCTCTGGGCACTTTGATACTTTTAAAAAACCTGTCCCTGCTGCCTGTTTGCGCCTATCAGGGATGCTACAGCTACAGGGAAAAGACAAGGGCACATCAGACCTAAGCAAAGAACTCCTGACACAGAAGTGTGAGCAGCACCAGGTGGTATCTGCGTGCAGCAGAAGGCTGAAATACCAGGACAGTCATCTGTCTTCTGGACTCCAGTCAGTCCCTGTTGGAAGCAATCCACGTTGGAGCCTGCTGTGAGGCTCTGCTGCCACAGCCAGGGGTGGGAACCTGTGCTAAAGGGCAGCAGGGGCAGGACAGCACCTCTGGCACCATGGGGGGAAGGACCAACCCACCATGCAGGATCAGGAGAGGCTGGAAGGGACACCACTCAAATGGAAAGAAGAACTTTGGGTATTTTAGTTGAAGACAAGACAGGAGGGCAGGTACCTCTCCTGCTCAGCTTGCTGCCTCTCTGCTCCATACAACAGACAACTGAAAACATTTTATTACATACACTTTATCCCTGAGTGGATCACTTATTATTCTTTCCTGACATGCAGCGAAGTTAGGTTCCTGGGATTAGGCTACATAACACAAAATTCATTTTAAATGACAATGAAGTTAATTAGTCATGTTAATTTGTATCATAGCACTGCAACTCCTGCTTTATTTCAGGCTTGTAGGAAGCTGTAGGTTTCCCATTGCACCGTTCTCACCTCAAACATATGGCAAGGTGCCTGAGGCCAAGACTTTACTGGGGGAAGGATTAATTGCCAAGCAACTTTGAACAGTTACAAAATATGGGCTCTGCTGAGTCATGTGTAACACACAAACAAGCTATTTTCCTTACTACAGTGTCTTTTTACTATTATTACATATTCTTCCTGCTGCATAAATGGGTTTGAAATCAATGGTGCAGAAGCTCTATTCATTTCAATGTGAATGAGTAAAAGATTGAAAGCAGCGTGTAGAGTGCTAGCTGCTCAGGGAAGGGTTGAAGGATATTTCCATTGAAGGAAGATTATCCCATGAGATCCATCAGTACCACCATTAGGTTTTCAGGCCAAGTTCTTATTATACAGTTTCCTTGATATATATTGATATATATACATGCCTTGTAACAGTGACACAGGTTCTCATGGAGTATCTCCAAAGGCTTTTCTTTAACACAACCACCTGTTATTTGATATTTACTTTTACTAGATATTTGCAAGTTGAGTTCTGGTTCCTACAGAAGATCCCAGACCTGATCCTCCACCAATATCTTTCTCCTTTCCTATCAGCAAATACAGCACTTGCTAAAAGCACAGCAGATGCTTTGTCTGTAGAAATTGGATTAGTTAAGGGAATTGACAGTCTGGAGAATTTCCATGTTGACAGAGCTTTTTAGTTTCACATGAATGACAAGGGTCTGTGGAACAGGGCTTGTGCATTTAGGTGAGTTGAGAGGAAGAGAGAAAATGGAACAAGCACTTCATATCTTCTGTTTCCATGCAGTTTAAGAGCATTTTGGCTGTTTTCAGGACCTGTATAACCCATACTGAGAACTCTTTTAGGCAGCAAGTTTTAAATGCAAACAATATGCTGTATATTGTTCATTACTATTACGCAAAATGCCACTGAAAAGCAGCAAACTTTCCATTAATTTCAATAACAGCTTTCCATTTACTACCCATCATTTTGAAAGCCACTGTGCCAAGGTGTCTTGTACAGCCAGAGACTGGCAATTATGTAACGTTACACATGAAAACCCAATTCATCAAATACATGGAGCCTTTCAGGTGACAGAAAGAGGCACAGATCATCTGTGAGATAGATTGAAACAGCAATTGTGAAAGCACCATTCTCCTCTCAAGTATCACAGTTCATTTTGCAAAGTTCTTTGGTGTTACTGGAACACATTCCAAAAGCCAGGAAGGCAAAACTCACCTCCCCTGGTAACCATCTCACACAATATAATTATTTATTGCTTTGATTTTAGCTTATCTAGAAGGCACAAAGCACTGCATTCCTGAGAATTCTGTGTTGAAATCAAGCAGTACATCAAAAAATGACTGCTTTAACATTTTGGTTAAAAGTTGAATGCAAATTGCATCACAGTGACAATCCGCACAGAAATTTCAAGCCATTGTGACATATTCCAGCAATGATATTATTCTACTTCCACTGTCACAAGAAATACCATATAATATAATGCCATATTAACTGACTCCTTAGTGCAGCAGCATTTACAATGGGTGGCACTATAAAAAAAAAAAGGTTGCAAACTCTGTACCATGGCATTTTCAAATTGACAGAAGTGATGATTTGAAAGAACTGCTACAAATATTACAGCTGTCCAAAGATGTCCCCGTCAGGGAAACATTAATACTGGGAGATTGTTTATCTGGATAAAGCTTGACATTAACTTCCTCTGGCTGAAAAAACCAAAATCTCTTGAGGTGCTTTTCTTCAAACCAGGATCCAGGCTTTCCAAACAGCTCAGCTTTTATCTAGACTTTCAAATAAACTAATCCAAGGACTCATTGAGCAAAACAAGACACAGTGTCTCCCCTCAAAAGACCCTTTAGTCTGCATTAGAAAAACTTAGGGACCAAGAACAGAAGTAAAGAGGATCGGACCTTTGCGAAAAAAATGTTTATAATGACATTGAAAACTTCCCTACTATTGATTTTTTTTCAACTCATACTGTTTTTTGGGTTCAGGTCGTATTCAAAAGCACATTTTGGTATTGCAGATAAGCTGCACTGTGCAGCTGCTAAAGACTCTGGGATGAAGACTAGGCCCTGATTTCTTTTTTCCCAACAGCCAATGGAAAAAAAAAAACAAAAAAACAAAAAAACAGAAAAAAGAAAGGAGTAAAGGTCAGCAAAAACTTACCATGTGTCATGAATAAGATTTTTCCATAATTTCTTAATTTTGTGAGCCCTGATTATGGAACAGCATGAGAGATGATAGGAGAGGCAAGAGTTAAAAGAGGCAGCATTTCTGCCAAGAACACCAAGCTCACCCATGTTCGGGAAAAGCAGGATAATATTCCAATTATGGCCATTTATTTTCTAGCTGAACATTGCACTGAGCATGGCCGGGTTTAGCTAAGGTGCACACGGTAGCTGTAATCATTCCTAAACTCACAGCTACAGAAAATAACCATGACCTATGACTGCACATTGCAAGACCTTCCTCCCCATCTTTTCCTTACTTCTAAAGGACATCTCTGCATCACCTATCAAAGCATCACATAAAATAAACAGATGAAGCCTTTACCTTTAATAATATATTCTGCTGTTCTGTAAGAGTGCATTGGTAGTAACAGGAAAACAGCTGGGAATCATCAGTTCCTGCAAATTCAGAATTCATCAAGATTTCAGCTTTGTTTTCCAGAAGATTTCTCAGGACTCTGCACTGCTCTGTATTAGAGGCTTTCCAGGATAGAGCAGAGCTTTGAGAAGATGCCAGTGTACTGAAGGAGTTTAGAAGGAAGAGATCAAAACATTACAATAACTGTAGCACAGTTGTTCCTGTGCAACAAATAAATAATTAAAATATCGAAGCCAGTATTTCCCAAGCCAGAGGAGCTGATCAGCTCCTTTTCTTTCCTTAGAGCTGGAAGAGATCCAAGAAAGAGCAAGTGTATTCCATATCCTACACTGGAGCATCGTATTTGAGATTCAGAGGGTGGGAAAGAGAAGAGGATTTATTTTAGAAATTGGCATAGGAGAAAAACACTTGAGGGGAGTTCAGTGTCTTTCAGTACAATAATCACATCACAAACACGAGCTTAATGACCAACACGTGTTCAAAACTCCTTCTCTTTCCTCTGTCTCCCATTCAAATAAACAAGCTCCTCCCCACCATAAAGCTTGGGCAGAAGCTGCCCCTGTGCTGATGAGCTGCACAAACCTCCAAGACTGGTTCAGCCAAAATTTGAAAACCAGACCCCAGGTTCCCAGAATCACAGAACGGGTCAGGTTGGAAGGGACCACAGTGGGTCATCTGGTCCCACTTCCTGCTCAAATGGGGCAGGAAAAAAGGTATATAAAGTGACTTGAAATTACCAGTTAATTTTCAAGGAAAATGCTTGAAACACCAATGAGGGCATAATCTGCTCTGGAAAGTTAGTGATGTGATCGATTTCTGTTCCTATCTCATTATACGATTTTATTTTCATCATTTACTATATTTATCCTATAGGACTTCTACAGGATTTAATATTATTGCTTGTTCAGCTGCAGCAAGTGGTGGCAAAAGATTTATTTCAAAACACTCTTGTACCACTTAAACAACCTTAATAATTTCTGCAACAAGAGCTGAGTTGGCCCTGCCACTGAAACTCATAATGGAAAAGTATCAGCACAGTTTGTTTTATGTGGTGTGATGAGAGCTGAAGTTAAACCACAATTGCCTGAGCTGGTCCTGGGGACTTTGAAATGAAGCTGGCCATCACAGGACATGGATATTTATGTCCTTTGAAGACTAGCTGGTATTGCTCTCTTGAATGTCTTCTACTCAAAAAAAGAAGCTTTTTCTGGGACCAGATCAAAATGTTACCATGAAATGATGAACAGTTGAAATGATGGCATTTTTCCCAGAGACGGTGATTATTCATGGATTTGTTCAAGCAAAGGACAAATAAATTATTTCCAAAATCTCTGTGAAAAACTCAGTCTGATCAGAAATCTCAGGATTAAATTTTTCCTTTGTGAATGACACATTTTAAAATGAGAAAGCAAAGCTCTATTTTTCAAAATCTGACTGACTGCACTTAAAATGTTTAAAAAATGTAAAAATATGGAGGCAATATAGCTAATGAACCATGCAAAAGCATTTGACAGATCTCAGTTACTTACTGCTGTTTCTTTTGAAGAAAAAAAGAGAGGTGTTGTCAGGACTCATATACTTGAATAATAGTGGTATTTGTATAGACTTCCTTTTGCATTTCTCAAGCTGTGTTTTATTTTAAAGTCTAATGTTACAGAAAAATTATCAAATTTTCTGGGTTTATGTCAAATAGGGTACCATGGAGAAAACCACTGATTGGACATTACTTCACATAAATAATGTGGCCAACTCATCCCATACGCTGTGGAATTATGCCCTCATACTATTTATATGACTTGAAAAATTACCCTCAGAATTGTGAGTTCAAGATTAGAGCTTTTAAGAGGTTGTGTAAGTTTTCTTTAAAATTAAATACCATCAAAGGTACTTGTTAAAAATATTTCTGAATAAGAACAATGAGGCAAAATTAAGACTTTGCCCAGATAGGGTTAAAGCAATGGTATAAGGAAACAAGTGGGAGTGTTCCTTGACAACATCCACCAAGGAAATGAACAACAAATCCCGCCTTTATAAAATTATTTGAAACTACACTTTACAACACTTGGGATAAGAACAGTACAAGATCACTATAATAGGCAAATGCTGCAGTTCAACAATTACACAAAACGTTTTTGCTCTTAGATCTTTAGGATTTTAACTGAAACAGAAGTGTTTTTGCTGAACTGCATCATGAACAAGACAGGACTAAACTGCATGAAACACAAACATTCATTAAAACTTCATGGAAGCATTGCAAAAAGCATAGCAAACACCCATAGAAAGAAAGCAGCTGCACTAAAACTGTGAAGCCCACTAAATGCAAGTCTTGAGGTTTGTATTACTGATTCACCCCAAAACTTTGAGTCCAAGGATCACACATGAAGGGACTACCTGACATAATGCCCCTCTGAGAGTCTCTGAAGGAATCACAACGGATTTACTGGACCAATACACATGTCACAGTTACAGTTACTTAATTTCCCAAGTGAGCTGGAGCAGAGGGCTCTTATTTGAAGAACACTGACAACTTGGAGCTCTAAAAGCTTGAGTTCTGCAGTGATTTACCTGGGAAACTCAGTTAAAGAATGACTGCAATTTATAGTCAAAACAGTTTTTCAGCCAGTTCTGATGGATCCTGAAGGTGTATTGAATTGTGCTTGGAGCTCAGATTTGGTAAAATAAAGGAAGTGTGCTCACAGGCCTATTCTTATTCAGGTCAGTGATTAGAATTGCAGAGTAATTCAGGTTAGAATGACCTTGAGAGCTCTAACCCTGTGCTCAAAGCAGGGTGAACTTGAATCCGATTGCTCAAGACCTTGTCCAGTTGAATTGTGAGCTACCTCCAATGAGGGAGACTCCACAGTTTCTCTGGAGATCCTCCTACACTACATCCCTCATAGTGACTTTTTTTCATAACCAGAATATCTCATGTTGCAACTTTTGCTGATTACCTCTTGCTTTTTCTCTTCTGAAGAGTCTGGCTTTACTTCCTCTTCACTATCAGGGAGCTGAAGACCTCCTCTTAGACTCCTTAACCTGAATAAGCCCATTGCATCCCCACAGGGTCTCCTCACAGTCCCTGTGCTTTGCTCACTCTGCTGGCCCACACTGCATTCACTGGCAACATCTTTTGTGTGCTGGGGAGCCTCAAACTCTACGTGGTAGTGCAGCTATACTTTACAAAGTATGAAACAGAGAGGAATAACTGCTTTTAAACCCATTTAAGTCACTGCATCTGTCAGAGATTTGCAGGAATTTGCAGATTTTGAAGCCAGGCCTGTGGTGTTTCCTGAACAAGAGAGTGGGTGAAGCAGATTTTGCATTTCATCAGAGAGCAACAGAAGGATGAGACTCTGCAATAGGAGAGAAAAGGCTCAAGGTGTGACTTCTGAAACTGATTCCTTTACAGGAAAACTGGAAGGTCAGAGCTACAACTGCTCCTCAGCTATGGCATCTGAGTAGAATTCATTTTCCTGAACGTACGCATCTCTAATTTTAGATACCTTACAGTGGCTTCCACACCTTCACGAGCCTGGCAGGTAGACAAAGGCTTACAAGACCTTAATGTTTTTAGGGAGGCAGCTGGAGGCAAGGCAGGAAACCTTTAACATCAGAGATGGTGCCTGCAGTGCCAGCAGTGTTACCGTGACCAGCTGTGGGGGCAGCGTGGCAGCACAGAGCCCTCAGTGAGGACCTCTCCAACTTGTACCATGTGCAGCACCACAGCTGCTCCCAGGCACGTCTGCCTTTGGCACGGCCACAGTGCTTGGAGCTGGTGTGGCACACAGTGGGGAGCAGGGGCAGCACATGGCAGGGAGGAACTCCAGGTACAGATATGTGAGAAACACCACAGCTGAATAAACGACATCAGATGCACAAGCCCACAATTCCCTGATCACAACAAATATCACAGCTACTCAACAGAAGAGGCAAAAAGGAGGGGAATGGCTCAGTCCTGATGTAGCTGTTTGGCTTCTTTGCTGTCGCCTTGGAAGGGCTGGTGTTAACAGGGATACTGTCAGCTTGGGAATTCACTTCTCTGAGCTGACTTTACACACCAAGCCAGGCCTGTGTGTCCTGCACGTTCAACTGCTCCAGAATCACATCCTGAAGACAGCAGCTCATAAGCGCCTTTGACATGTGCCTTTCACAGCAATGTGAGTGCTCTGACTGTTTGAGTTGCTGCTTTTTATGCTGCTTTAAATGACAGTAGTATCAGAACTGTGCTCTGAATATATCCATTTACAAGAGAATGTTACCTCAGTAGAATGAAGACTTTCAAAGGGCTTACAGCAATCTAAAAATAGTTATTTATGCTGTACATTTATTTAGTGTAACTTATTGTTTATGCTCAGTTCAATAAACAGTTTACAAATGGTGACTCATACTAAGTAGTTCAGACAATATGATGTCTCACAGTCTACATACTCCTGAATAAAGCCCCACCAACTGAAAAGATAAGCAATGAGTACAAACCAGAGACAAAAAATAAAACTCCATCTCCTTTCCTCCACCACCAACCAGGTGGGAAACTGCTCTGTAGCTGGGGAATGGAAGACAGAAGTTACAAAGATGAGAAAACAAAAAATATATTACAGACTTATCCAACTGCCACATGAATAAAATTTTCATGAGTGCATCTCAAGAAAAGAATTTGCATTTTTAAAGTCTTAATTAATTTTACAACTATACAATACCTGCACTGCTTTTGGGGTTTTTTCAATTTCACAAAAAACAATTATTTGTAAGCATTTTAATTTCAGAGTTTTAGTCCCTTTGAAAAAGAATTTTAATCAGCTTAAGTCACTTCCAGAATATGTTTTTAGGAGAGTAGGAATGAGCAGAAAGATGTATCACAGAGCAGAGGACAGGAATGTCACCGTAAGCGGTTTCCAGAATTAACTATAATGGGCATTCTATGACTCCGGTGCCCTGTCCCTCCTGGAGGGATACACTGGTTGAATTCTGACAGCACTGAATTCTAGATGGTTCTATACAAATATTGAAAGTCTGGCAGGCTTGATGTTTATTTCTTACTCCAGCATTCCTGCAGTGACAATCCTTCACCAGTCCATGCATCTCACCAGAAGGGATTAGGTAGAAAGGGTGTTTTTTCCCTTAGCTAGGAACACTTGCTAAGTGTAACTCTCTGTTTAGGTGAATCTTCAAACATTTTGGTTTCCCTGCCAGGATCATATTTAGAGTCAGCATCTTTTAAAACAAAACATTCAATGAACCAAACATAAAGGCTATGACACCACTTTAAAAAGACAGGGATCAATGAAACTCCTGAGAGTTTTGCTCACTCCACTTCACTTACAAAGTGTATAGGTTTATTAAAAACCCTTCCCTCTGAGCAGTTGTCTCTCTGAGGTTTCTAGTAATTACCGAGTCACATCATATTAGAGTTTACAAAATGCTTAGGAAGGGATTTTAAAACTTTATTAATCTCCTGGTCCCATCTCTGCCATATTACAGAGATGTTTTAGGGGCTGGCAGCCTCCAATAAAATAGGGACCTCTGAAACAAGGTACAGTTGCTAAATCTTGTCCTGCGCATCCTGTAACATGCTGGAACACAATAATGAAAAAGCAGTTAGAGAAGTTACATTTAACCTAATGAGCATCCCATCCACTCCAATCCTTCAGGAAATTCATGCATTGGTAGAGCTGCTTTCCAGGACACACGAACACCAGTCAAAAAGAGTCCTTGAGCTCAGACTTGTATCTGGGACCAAGCTGCCATCAGAGCAGTGAAAAAAGCAGGAGGTATTTCTCCTGGTTTTCCTCTTTCATGTCTCAACCATTCGTTATCTTTGTCAACATATTTAAGCAGTGCATATAGAAAAGCACATGGACACAAAAATTGCAAAGAATCCTTTCTCCCTCTTCCTGTCTGTCACAGGGGAACTAATACTAGCAACAAATCCAGTAAATCTTTGTCTGCTGTATGTCTCTGGAACTACTGAGCAAGAATGCTTTTTTCCTTCCAATCCGTATCTGAGGTTCAGACAACCTGCAGCCTTATGTTTTCAAATTAATATTGTGTGAAAGCTCACAACAGAGCTAGAAGCAAAATGCATGAGCTTCTCTTTTCCTAGCCCCATGTCTTACTCCAAATCCTAACATTTTTCTTCTCTTTCCCCCATATGAGATGGACACAGTCAACTTTTAGCTGTGTATGAATTATAAACATCAAACGGACAGATTAGGCTGCTATTCTCTAAACAGATGCACTTACAAACTCTGCTGACCTTTGACAGGGAAATGGATTTTGCTAAGCCACCAGTTTACTACACTGCCTGTGCCTAGTGACACAGTGAAGCTGCAATTTGCCTCCTAGAGTTTTGTGAGGAACTGCTGCAGAAAGTACAGCTGCAGGGCTGTGGTCAATGAACTCGAGCCCATCCTCCCCTTGCTTTGTTACAGGAGCTGCGAATCTTGCTGTACAGAGCTTGAGGAAATGCATTTTGTTGAACGTAAATAGTGGGAGGTTAGTCAAGCACATAATGCCTCCCAAACAGTACAGTGACTATCACAGCAGCAGTGCTACAGGAAACACAAAGCGATTCCAGGCAAGGAAAGTGAAAGAAATATTTGAAACTTTGCTCGAACCACGGCAGGTTGGAATGACTGCTGGCATGGAAATTGTGCAAATATTTTACCTGCTTAAAAACCTTCTGTTTTCATAGCAAATGTAGAGTGGTTTGGACTTCCCTGCAACTTGAGCAGCCCTTTTTTTTTATATCTTTGATAATCATTCAGGTAAATACAGGCAAAAAGAAGAGTAAGAGAAAAGCAGAAGACTAAATGTTAAATAGACTTGGTACAAGGGTCTTGACCTCTTCTGTCTTATGGCTATGTCATTTTGCTTAATGCTACCCCATACCTCTCTTATAACACTTTATGTCTCCCCAGTATTTCCAGTGATCTCACAGATATTCCCAATACCACTTGTTAGTCCTGATCTCAGGTTCAGACCACTTTTCAGTGACTGCTAAGTTCCAGTTCTGCTGCCAACTTTTCTGTCACATCTTTAAGCCTGTGCAACTATTTTTAACTTTCAAGAAATAAAAGAACATGGGAGGAACGTTGGTTAAGTTTGCTAGTACCAGAAGAGATCTGCTGTTAGTTACCTCTGTTTTACTTTTTCCTGTAGGTTTTTCATCCTATTATTTAAACATTGCACAGACAAATTAGCTCTGCGCAGTGAACTCGGGGCTCTCGGCTTCCTGCGCCTTTTTGTTCTTCAATTCATCTGTCTCAGAGTTCTCCACCAGCACCCGTCACCATAGAAACTGAGCACGTTTCAGTGATTATGTCGGGAGTATTATATAAACTTCAGATATAGAAAGAGAGCTCTATGAAAGGGTTGGAAGTGGGCCTCAAAGACAATCAGCATGTGAAAGCCCATTCCCCAGTCTGTGTACTGTCACCTCAGGCTTGGCAGCCTCTGGGACTGGCTCAGGCCTGGCTGATAGGGTGAAGTGAGATCTGCTGCAGTAGCTTAACCTGCTGGTCACTGACAAGATTAATATCAGTCAGGAGAACTGGCTGGGAGCCAGGAGCTGGATCAGAACTCGAAGTGGGATGCATGGGGAAAACTATCTTAAGAAGATATCAGGCCCCTACCAGCTCTTGAAAACACTGTAGCATCAGCACAAAGGGCTTTGTCAAAGGGACCAGTGCTGTGACTGTCTCCAGCAGGTTGACAATCTTGTGGACATGGGGGAAAGCAGCCACCCAAGCAGCATTTCTGCTCTTATTGGTGTCACCAGGGCTCTCAGTATGGAAAAGTGCTGTACTGCAGTGACTCAGATCCTATCTCAGTTAGCAGAAGCTTGTTGTTACTAATACAGAAACTGTACAAAGGTCAGGTAGGCTGTGCTGGTATTCAGGCTCTTATCTGCAGCCAGGAGGATTTTATGGTGGTCTCCATGCCACAGCTTCCATTTAGCAAGGTGTTTAGGTACATGCTTGACTAAGCAGGTGATTAATACCACCAACTTCAGGCTCTTCAATGACAAAAACACTACAAAGGACCCAGCTCTGCTAGTCTAACCAACCTGCACAAAGAATTTGCTTGCAGTATAACAGTGGAACAATAAAACAAATACTAATGTGAATATTAATTGTGCAGTCAGGCCCCAGGCAGGCGAAAGAACTGCATGGAAGAGCAATTGAGTCTGCTCTCCCAGGACCCTGATGCTGCACATAGGTGCTGCGTTCCTGCAACTTGCCAAAAGCTGTAGGAGTAACACAGCTGCTCATATATTTCAGCTTAACAAAACAGATAATCTCAAGACTATTATTAAAGTAATTTGAAGTGGATGTAAAAGCAATCCTTAATTAATGAGAATGATTCAGTGTGTACTTTTGTGGAATACCAGTCTATACTTATTTTTTAACCATAAGAAGAAAAATGTCAGAGTTGAGAAGTATGTTGCTCAATTCATCTTGTATGGAATATATTACTTAGAACAATAGGGAGATGGAGACAGAAGAATATAAGTAGAAATGTATGCCACTGTTTGCTGGTCAAGCACATGAAACTCTCCCAGTATAGCAAAATAAGTGTAGGAACACCAAGCTGATATGCTCCAACTTTTGTATTTGGGACATTTTAACATTTTCAAGAAATATTTTATATTGTACTAGCAGCTTTGACATTTTTTAATATCATTTCTACATAGACAGTTTTCCTGAGGCCATTATTGTGGGAA
The DNA here is from genome assembly GCA_013397395.1 of Sinosuthora webbiana. Classification (NCBI taxonomy): domain Eukaryota; kingdom Metazoa; phylum Chordata; class Aves; order Passeriformes; family Sylviidae; genus Sinosuthora; species Sinosuthora webbiana. The sequence goes on along the minus strand of VXBN01003815.1, from coordinate 1,310,892 downwards.
CCAAGAAAATGCTTCATATGCATTAAGTAAAACCAAAGGAAATAAAAAAATATTTTTTTTTCTCAACTACTAATTCCCAACAAGTTACACAGCAGTTCCATTTCACATGGGATGGTAATCATGTCATCAGCATTTATGTTATTCTGTGGGCCAGAATCTCACTGGCTGCAAGTGGGAAATAGGACTCTTAGCTGCAGTATTGAAAGAATTAAACGAAGAGTGGAACACACAGTATTTTAATGCAGAATCTAAATTATACTGAGGTAAACAAACCTCTTTGTGGCCATTAAACACACATTTGAAATTTCATAGGTAATTAGTGACATTACACACGCATTAACCATTTCTCAAAATAAAATATCTAGAGCAGTTACACGTTTTGATCATTCGTATTAGTGAAAGAAGTTAATGTTCTAAGCAGTTGAATTTAAATACCTGTCTCCAGGGAAGAAGGTACTTTAGATACAGGCTGATAAATTGTCCCACCACTGAGTAAAACAAGCCCTGGGTGCAAACCACTGCCAGATCAGTACGTGAGATGCGTTCTGTCCTGGCAGGCTTTCCAGGATTTAGGGCAAGGACAGAAGAGGAGCACGGAGCAGCCCCTGCCCGGCAGGACACCCCACAGCAGCAGCACAGGCAGCGCTGGCAGGGCCAGGCTGGGCTGGCTCTGCTGGCAGCAGCGCCTCAACACCCCACACCCAGGGCCAGCCCTGCCACGGCTCCCCGGGCCGGGATCAGCCTGGCTCGGGGCAGCAGCTCTGCTCTGGGGCACAGGACGGGCTGGGACAGGTCTCCCCAGTGTAGGGAACCACCCGACAAAGCAGCGAGGGCTCACTGCAGCTGTTCTCTCCCGGTTCCCGTGGGGACACTCCTGCACCGCTGTGCACAGTCCCGGCTGTGCCTGTGCCTGCCCCGGTGCTCTAGGTCCACACCTAGGGCTGTGTGGGCTGATCCTTTCGGTTGCTTTTCCTGATGAGAGGTGAAACAAGAGCTGGGGACTGCCCACCTTTCCTTCTAGAGATGGAGGAAACAGAAGGAAACCTCTCCTGTTTTGCTTTCCTCGCATCCCTCATTCTCCAGTCTGTGACATGGGGTGAGGGTGAAGCCGTTTCAACTTAAATTGGACTTCACACTGAAGCAATTGTCAGTGAACATGAAACTAAATTCCTTCTAACAGAATAAGTAGGGCTTCAGATGCCTGTTTGAGTGCAACGAGCCCCCAAACCTGCCTGCAGGAGTTAGCACTGCAGAAGTTACAGTGACGTGGACTCCAGTCTGCCACAACAAACTATTGCAACCATTGAGGCAGATAAAACCAGCTTGTTTACAGTTCATAGAGGTCTAGTGGATAAAAAAATCCCCAACAACTTCTGATTCATACTGCAAGCTGGATGCCATATATTTGATATAAAAACTGAGACAAAAATATTGGATGTTGTAGCATCCCCTTTCCAAAGACAACCAACTATGAAGTACTTTTAGTAATTCAGTAAAGAATTCAGAGCAACAGATATGGACATTTACAGCAGATCTGTATCTCTGTGTGCTACTGCTATTGTTACCCTAAAAAGTTAGAGGGCCTGAAAAAGGATCAAGAGAAAGTAAAAAGTCAAAGCAGGATGAAGACTAAATAGTAGAGAGCCTCAATCTTTTCTCTGTGTAAGGGAAGATGTAGGTCACTACACAAAACTCAGGTAGAAAATGAGCTTCCTGCCTTCTGAAAAAGAGGAATAAAAAGAATGGAGATGCAAGGCACTGAGACTGGGTGCTGGAATGCAAATCACCTGAGAATTAAATGAAGTTGAATTTCCTGTAACGACCCAGAGAATCTTCTGCATTTTGCATTGGGAGAGAGAGGGAAGCACAGGGCATAATTCAATTGTACAATCCAAAGCTGAGTAAAGCAACTAGAGTGAGTTTATTGATTGAAAGAGAAAGATAAAACAATAAGGGTAGATAGGAGCATTTCTTTTTGTTGGTGTCATGAATCCAACACATTTAGTGACCATCCAACTTAAAGACTGTCTTCATTATCTCCCTAACACCATTCTACTCACACTCCTTACTCACTTTGATGCAATGCACTCTAGATGCACAAAACACAAGGAAATATAAATATCACTTCCATGCAGCCATTTCATTTGTCTGCCTAATGGGAGGGACAGATTCTCCATTCTTGCTGATTGAGGAATGGAGCAGTAAATGTTGCACTGTTGTTAGAAGTCTGGTTGCAGTAGGGGTATTGATGAGTCCTTCTGGGCTTAGAAATCTTTTAGAACCTCCCTTTTTTAAGGGTAACAGCTTTAAACCCAATGTAGTCGCTCACCCAGACATTTTATCAGCATTTAAGTGCAAGTCCTCTTTTCTTGGCATTTTGTTGGCCAAGAGTGTCTGTGTCATATGATTCACTAGACAGAAGACAAAAGAAAGTTATCAAAGGACAGTATTTTCTAAGCAATAAAGCTCAGTGTCCTCAATAACCTGCACCCAGAGCTCCCAAAACTCTTCCAGGAAACAAATAAAAAAATCATTAGCTGTTAAATCAAAGCTTGATGGGATTGCCAGAGAGAGCACTGCAAAGTAGAGAAGTTAAAGAAAAACAGAAGTTCACAATTACAAGGATGAACAGAGCTCACTGGGGTTGGGCTGATTTGCTGCTGTCTTCCTTATCATAGCAGGATTCTCACCACAAAAAATAACCTCATTAGATAGAGCTCTGTGAAATAAAAAAATTAAAGCAATATTCTATTTTTAAAAAGGGAAATGACTCAACAAAGACGAATAAATCAATGACAGACAGCATGATAGACTCAGTCCTGCAGGTATTTTGTGTGAGAACTTGTGATGGTATGCAGTACATAAAGCACCCCTGGGAACACACAGAATTCACATATACTGGAAAGTGAGAAAGAAAATGACAAAATAACAGAAGTGAAAGACAGGAAGCAGTGCTGGAAGGTGAGGTTCTTGTGGACACCTTCTGACTGAGCGTCCTGAGGCCAAAACCAGGCCCAAAGTCTGTCATCCCCAGTCTCATTTTCCCCATGGCCGTCCAACTGCAGTGGCTCTTCCCTGATAAAGTGGGGGTTCAGTTTCTGCCACCAAAAGGTACCTGCTTAGCACAGAGATGAAATCTAACAGAGAGCTGATGCTCCCCTGGATCTTTGGGGTGTAAATATGCACCAAATGGTGAGTGCTTGGTTGGGAGCTCTCAGGACCATCAATATACAGGAATTTGTTGTGCCATTATTGTATGACACTGTATCAGCCTTTATGGCATTGCCTGTGCAGTGGAGCACAAGAGGAGGGTTATACCTGATAAGAATGGAACTTCATAACTTCATAAAGAATTTTGCCCTCAGAAGCACAGCTGACCTGCCCTCATCGGCATTACTTTCTCCTCTCTCTACTATTTCTCTTTAAAAACAAAGCAAAGCAAAACAAAACCAAATCCAAAAAACCCAAAGAAACCTAGAATGTCATGACCCATTTTACTGTGTGGACCCATAAACAGTTGCATCTGTGCAATCGAGTGGCTGATAAGCTGCACCATGGTAGGACAAATAAGAGACTGGCAAAGAGTGGGAGTGTTTGAAATAGGCTTTGGTGGCAATAAGAATTGCAAGAAAACATACAAAATACTACAGAATTTTACTTTGTCTTTTTTTCCTTTCTACTGAGATGAATTATAATAGAAGTGAAAAGAATAGGTGAGAACTTCCAATTATACCAAAATGCAAGTATTTGAAAATTGAACCAGGGAAAACAGGTAATTACAGTCCTTGTGCATTAGCTGTGACAGCATGGTAAATCCTAGCACACAGCTCAGGGGGAATAAACAAGTGCAGAGAAACCCAGATATGAATATTGCTATAGGAAGGAATGCTTAAAACACTGAAAATGTATCAGTTCATTATTTGCCCAGAAAAGGTAGAGGAGAGAACTTGGTTTCTCAGAAAATTTTATGAAACTGGGACATTTTGTTTCATAAGTTCTGTGAAGGCTAAACAAACTTTTCTGAGTGATATTGAGGACCATTACTAGAACTGTTACCTGTGCTGAAGTTTCTGTTTGCTGAGATGCAGTGACCTCTCTCAGGGAGCACATTGATTGTCTGATGTATCTTCCAGAAAACCACAGCTCTTTGGAAATTAATGTACAGTCCTTCCAGTGAAGAAGTTTCAGATTGAAGGGGTTATAGCCCAGTTGGTAAATGCCTTTCTCAAATGGGCATCAAAAACAAATCTGAGATGTGCCATTTATTTCTGTCGCCTAGCAAATATATGGCCTTGGTAATTTATGTTGATTATAAGTTCTCTGCCACCACTTATGATAGCTGAGCTTGGCAAGTAACAGTGTTAGGGGAGCAGTTTGTGCACATTCCGTTTCAATGTTATGAAATTTGTAAAGCAGATGGACACTCTCTGCTGCTGCAGTTTCAACACCCCTGTGGCCCTTATTTGTCAAAGACACTGATTGCGCAAACATCCTGATTGTCTCTGCCATCAAGGAGATCAATAACATCCCGAGTGCTTGGCCAGAGCCCTCCTCAGTCTCATCTCTGTGACGGAGGGACATGAGCAGGAGATGGTCACAGGGACACTGGCCAGGTGCTCCAGCACCCCATGGATCAACAAATCTGCTCAATCGATTTGTCAAGGAACACATTCAGTTACAAGATCCTGTCAACAAAGAGAAGAAACACTGTGACTCTACTGTAAATTTGGATTGCTGAGCAAATGAGATGAAGGTCCTATAGGTGAATGTATTGCCATTTTATATGCACAACTCTGATGCTTCTTAATGGCTCTGCTCTCCACAGCAGAGCTTAAGATTTCCCAGTTGACTTTATTGCTATATTTATCCTACTAAATATAGAGAATACTTGACTCAGATTTGTAGACTGCCAGTGCACTATTTCTCTCAAGACATCCATGCTAGCAAATGCAATTTATGCCCTGGAGTAAAGCCATGCGGAGTGTCTGGGGATGTAACCCTGGGAATGCCCTTGGAGTTCTCCCACCAAAGTTCTGAGGGACACAGAGGCATGGACAGGGCATTTCCATGTTCCCTGCCCATAAAGACACCCCAGCCTCCAACACCAGGGACACTCTTATTCTATTAAGTGAAATTTCCCTAATCTAATTCTGGTAATGACATTTCCAACATTTCTAATTGTATAATTATCCACTAGACTGGTGACAGGGGAGGGTTATTTTTAATTGGATGGTAGCTTTTGGTGTATTTATTTAATTCCGATTAATATTTCTCACTATAGTAAATACAGGTTTATTGAAGCGTTTGGTTTTTCCTTCCTTGCAGAGCTGAGTGTTCTGCCTCCCTAATTCCAACTCCTAGAGATCCCTAGTAGACCTTTGTCCTTTTAGGGTGGAACACCAGGCCAGCTGCTCTGCTTTACATGATCCTTTTAGGAACATGTAAAGCAGACTGGAACAAAACAGACTGGCCAAGAAGGAAATTTCTGCTCCTTGGTAATATTGAGGAGAGTTTGTCCCTTTGCCTTGCTTGGGTTGGAGCAGCACAGGAAGGAGTAGCACTGCAATTACTCTCTTTGATACAGATTTCCTAGGAGAAGCCTTATTGTGGTGAAGAGATATGCATGGGAAGTACCCTAAGCAACAAGAATTTGTAGGATTATAAATTTGCTTTCAGCATCAGGCCCTTGAACTCTGGCCTGCTTCATGTCTTTGGACCTTTGCAGCCAGTAAAACTACTCTAGAATTGTGAGAATGAAAAGCAGTTCTTCACTGAAATAAATTTTGTCTTTCAAAAAAGAAAAAAATAATTGTTAAAAGCACTTTAGACCTGTCACAGTATTCCCTTTATTATAAATTCAGGTTTTCTTCTTTTTTTTTAATGAGGAACTTAGAATGCAAAAAGCATTATATCTAAGTTTCTTTTGCTTTTCAGCTGTGATAGTTTCTAAATACACTAAAAAATTGGGGTATCTTTAAAAAGTTGCAGCACCTTTCTGTTCTTTACTTTTCTTTAAAAATTAGATAAAAAAGAAAATATTAATATTTTACCTGAAGCATGTATTATACATTAACATTAGCACAATTCCAAAGGTCTCCTTTATTAACACACCCTTAGGGAGTGCACATGCTTAACAAGGTAAAGAGACTTTTCACAGTCGGGCTCTGTAGAAAAGTGTTTATTCTTTTAGCTGGGAAAACACGACATCCATCTACACATATATGTATACGTACGAAAATGACAACCATATACAACAGACACCCATGAAGTCCTATATGTGACGTTTTTGTGGTTTTCTAACTCAACTGATAAAAAGAGAGGCAGTCATAAAATACCATGAAGCCATTAATTCAAGCACATAAGCATAAAACTCTGCAAGCACTGAAGCATAAAAATTCTGAAAAAAAAAAAAAAAAGCCTTAGCTCTTACAGTACTGTTCCTCCTGTCCATCCATTTGTCCAGTAAAGGAGGGAAACTGCTTTATAATTTGAGAAATAACTACTATATTGTAGGCTGTTACATTAATTGCTTCTTTGCGAAAGCTCAGGTAATGTCCAACTGTGGGTGCTTTAATACTAAGATACACCTCTCCAATATAAAATATACATTTCCCAAGAAAAGACTTTGTAACAGCAGGGCTTTCCTCTCAACCTGCACCACTAATAATTTCTAGTCAGTTGCAGAATAGGTGGGGATGGCTCACCATTTCCTGGTCTGGTCAAGTACTTCTTAAGCTCTTAGGAATTATTTAGCAGTGGTTTAAAAATTAAAACATCTTCGCTTTTTTAGAATAGCAGACACCTGAGTGCAGTGTGGCACTTAGAAGCAGGAATTGGAGCAGAGCTGAAGTGGCTGCACTTCTGGAGGAGATCACAGTGTTCAGCAGCAGCTGCCAAGCAGGAGAACGGCACCAGTGGGTCATTCCCTGCTGGGAGCACTGGAGCCACAACCCACTGGTGACTGCAGCACTTTGTGTCCCCCGTGTTTTCATCTTCACAGCTTCCCTTACCCCTCTCCAGAGATCAGCAGTAATGGCTGGGAAGTTTGCAAAACTAACACGCTTTTCTCTCCTGGTAGGAACAGAAAAGATTCTCCAGGAGCAAAGGTCAGTCACTGGGGCACTTCTTGCTTTTAAGCAGCGTTTTCACATCCTTCCATCTGAGTACATAAAGCAGCAGCCAGACTTAAGCAATTAAGCTTCATTTCAGAAGTAGTTACGTGGCTCAGAAGGAAAGAGCTTTTCTGAAGGAGCTCATGTGGGCCTGCCTTGGGAACATGCCCACAGACTGTCACACAAAGGAGAACCGTCACAGTCCAGCTATTCCTGACACAGAACCTCCCTCTTGACATATAGGAAATTAAGTAAATAGATTACAAAGAAAACAAATTTAAGAACAATCAGTGGAAGAGTAAAGAATAAAATATTTACCCTAGCAAGTTTATAAACTGCCTCTTCCAAAAAGAATCAAGCAATTGTATTCTTTTAGAGCCTGCTTTGGTTTAAGCATGTTGCCATCATCCTGCCTCTCTGTGGTCTGTGAATAAGCACACACATAACCTGCAGTTCTCACTCTCTCCTGACAGCCAAGAGGGTTTTGGGTTTTTTTATTCAAGAAAGGGTAGAATATTGTCTAATGCTGAATCTTATTAAATACTTTGTTAGAAAAACACTGAACAAAGTTTGAAGCTGAAAAGGTATTTTCCTTTTCAGGACTTTTATATAAATTCTCTGTCCCCTCATAGTTCATCCTATACCTAAAAGATAATGAATCAGATATTAGGATAAGGAAAAGAGAGGGAGTTATGCCAAGGAAGAGAGATACTCAGTTATCCAGATAGTGTAGCTGCCTGTCTCTGTGAAGGTGTTCACTTTAAGAAATTAAAAAAAAAAAAAAAATCTCTAAAAAGGATATTAAATAAATTTCAATACTTACTGTAGCCAAAAAATGTCAGGCACTGATATAAAAGAGCAGTTATATGGCAAGTTTCAGTGTTTCAGGACTGTGTCTTTCACATATAATTGTTTGGTATTTATTTATCCTCTGAGACAGCTGTCCCACTCACTTAGAGACATGCCAAGCCCCATGTAATCCTCTTCTGCTGCGTGTCAATTTATACACAGATGTGAAGTCAACCTCAGTTCACTGTGTCACTTTATAGATGCTGTAATTCCCCTTTTGGATGTTTTTCTTGGCTTGCTACATCACACATACCTGTACCTATCAACTCCTATCAAAGGAGTGTAAGGGCTGGATGTACCACTGAGGACAGGGTATACAGAAATAATAGTTCTTTTCCTAGAGAATACAGATGAAGGATTTAATATACACATACATTTATAGGTATTAATCATCTTTTCCAAATTGTAATTCTGTTTGGGCAGCAGCATTTGAAAGCAACACTAGTAAACAGGGTTATATACCAAGAACTACCTTTTTTATCAGGTCATGATGCTGCACATAGATGCAGAACTCTCTTATCTTTCCAGTCACAAGGATTTAGTATTCCACATGAAACTCCTCCTTAGATGGACTACTCAGAGATTCTATTCTGCTACCATTATAATAATTATCAATTAATTCAAATTTTAGACAAAATGTGGGTTTTACGTAACATGTGTTAATTGAGAGGGGAAAGGTTGGTCACACATTGACATCCCAAGTTTTATAACCACTGATCTTAGCTGAAGGGACACTGTGCTAAAACACACCCATGGAATTCCAGAGAACAGATCTTTTCAGTTTGGCTAAGGCCAAGAGATGTATACAAGTATAATGATGTGAGCCTAAAAGCCTTTCCCAATGGAAAAAGTCATGGAACACCTCCCCCATATACCCACTCATCCTACCAAGAAAAATTAAAAACTCTTGTTGAGCACATCTTTTCCGTCATTCTGCAATATTTCTGTACATAGTATCAAGACTCAAGGTTGCTATTTTTTTCCTTTACGACGCCACCAGCTCAGAAACTCCTGTGCTCAAGTTAACACTCGGCAGGAATGTGCGTAAGCGACTCCTCCCGGGTGATACAACAGATCCCAGCAGTGACAAAGAACCTGTTCAAGCTGTTACTGGGGAATTGATGCCCTGCTATGCCAAAAGGAGAGCAGCAGGGTCCAGAATGAACGTGGGAACAGGATTTGAAATCCCCTGGGCCTCTGCTGCTGAGCCCACTCGGTGTGAGCACTGAGCAGGTTGTGTCGGGAGAGTCCGCGCTGCCAGGGCTCAGGCGGAAAAGGGAAATTTCACACCATTTAACCAGTCACCAATGCAGCAAACCAAATCTTGCACTCTGGATCCTGGTTCATGAGAAAGAACTGTAGAAGTCAACAGAGCTGTACCTGATACAGGGGATGGGAGGATGTGGCCCTGATAGTTTTGAATCAGGAACAGCAGGAGCACAGAAAACAGCTTTGTGAGGGAGTACTGTTCAGAGAGCCTTTTTAATATTGATGAACATTTCTTTTCTGGAATAATTTCTCAGGACTTTTGTTTTACAGTTTACGCAGTAGCAAGCTTCCTATCTCCTTCAAGCCCCAAACTTTTCCTAATCTGCTCTGGGCCAGGCAATGCAAAAAAAAATGACCAAACTTTTTTGTGTTGCTTTAGCTACAGGTGTGTATAGAGCAGAAGATCTGCATTTTTCCCCAAAATGCCTTTCTGCTCTAAGACAATGAATCCATACCAACTCCATGTCCATGTCCAATGGCAGTAGTGATGGGGCAGTCAGAGCATTCACTGAAGGATCAAAGCTGGGTAAAACTTCCAGGCACATCCATATGCTCTCTCTCATAGTTTGCCCTCTTTTAACTTCAGCAAATTATAGGTGTTTTGGGGAAACATTTTCCAAGGAGCAAGTGAGTTGTGCTGATGAATCTCATTTATTTGCTAATGAGATGTGTAATTCCTAAGTACCATTTTGAAAATGTACCTCATACTGTTTAAAAGTATCCCTGTGTTCTCTAAGGCAGTTACCCTGAACCTTGAAATGAGCTGGTAGAAGAAATCAGGACTTCATGCTTTCTGGGGAAAACCTAAATCACACAGAACTGTATCAAAGTAACAACTGGTGTAGGCAGGAAAAGATTATAATGGTGTGAGGCTGAGAACTTTATTTCAGACTCCTGAGTAATTGCAACGGAAAGAAAATCTCACTGACATGAGGCTGAGAAAAAGCAAAAGTGAATATGCTGCCATTTATGTATTTTTAAATGGAACAGGCAGTTTGGAAATTGAATGGTTGTGCACAGCTGGCAAAGTGTGCCCAGAAAAATAATCAAAGAAAAGAGGAAAGGGAGGGACAGAGGAAGAGAGGAAGATTACAAGTAAAATCACCACAATGGAAATACAGGGGAACTGATGTGGAAGATGCACAACCACATAAAAGATGAAGAAAAGGAGCTAGAAATATAGGCAAACAAAAATAAAATAATATTATTAAGTAATCTGACAGTAGTTATTACTTTGCTTGTTGGTTATGTGGGTTTGCACAGTAAATATTATTTTATACATACACAAATTGAAACATTTTGGCTTGGTAGTATAAGAAAAAGACAGTAACACCTGAAAGCTGAGTTTGACATGTGCACTATACACTTCATTCAAAGTGTCTTCTCTTCTGATGTGCCACTGTTGCTAAAACAGCTTGCCCAAAAATGGCAGCACTCACAGGAGAAGTGATAATAATTAATAGCACTGATGTAATTACATGATGTCTGTTTCTTTAGTAAGAACTAAAATGTCAGTAGGAACAAAGGCTTTACAATAGCTGCTTAAACGAGTTAAATAAGTTGAATTAAGAGTGCTTAGAAAGAAACTTCTGAGTATGAGTATTATGGGTAACTATACATGGCTTGAACGACTTCAGTTCCTGCATCACCCCAATGATTCAACCCTTGGAGCATGGCCTCACTCCTGGACACCTCCAGCTGGCTTTGGAGGTTACCCTGGATATCCAGCCAGAGATATTACAGAATCATCAAGAGAAATCTTGGGAAGCAGAGATAAAGTATCAGCAGATTTGAAGCTGTTTTGGGGATGAGGCCAAGACACCTGAAGGAATCTGTCTCTGAAATCACAGCTTCCTTTCAGACTCTGGTATCATGACCATGATCATCATCATCATCATCAGTCAGTCTTATGTGAGTTCCCCCCATAAAACTGGTCTAGAGCACTGCAACAATCTCAGAGAGACAGAATTGCTGAGAAAGTTGTCTCCTCTAATTCACATTAGCCCAAGTCTGCCCACACAGTAAAATCAAGTAATGATATGTTTTTAAATTGCATGAAAGGAAAAAAAATCAAAGTTGTACTTGTGAATTTGGAGATGATAAATACAGTAGATTGAAGTGAAAATATGTTTATTCCCTTGTATTTGCCATTTGCTGGCTGTTCTCACACATGTAACTTACCCTGATGGAAATCTGCAACACCGAAGTCAGGCATGTGTTTTCACAGCACACTTTTTAAAAACACAAGGACTGCCTGGAGGTTAGTCCTTCCCAAGGGCTAATTAGGAGTTAAACTATGCTGAGAAGTTAGCTTTGTAAATTATAGCTATTGTATGCTATTAAATACCAATTACTAGGGTAAGCTGATTCCTACCACATATTTATTAAGGCTAATTTACAAGGTGGATTGTAGGAATTATTGAACATTTAAAAAAATGGAATAGCTATGATTATTATTAAATGATCCTGACAACAAAGAAATCCCTCCTGTTCTTCACTGAGACCATGAAACTCATTAAGTCTTTCCAAGGAGGCTGGGACTGCCCTGGCAGAGACAGCAGTAGTGTTTGTCTGCTGTTGCACTGCCACAGAAGGGTCTCAATTGCGCAGGGACGCTGGACAGTGGCAGTGGGGCAATTTTCCTGTACAGTGTGTGGAAAAGTCTCTTCCCTCTCTTTGGCTGTCACTTCTGCCTGCATTTAGTGATATTTTGCTGTCTTCAAAAGTTCGTATTTCTGCAACAGGGGAGACCAGCCTGAAGGAAATGTCTCTAGAAGTTAGCTGACAAGTAAGGGCTTAGGAAATTCCAAGGTCATAGATAGAAACTTATGTCCAAAGTCCATTGTCGGAGCAGATTTTCAGTATTTATTCAATTTACACATGATGATTTGAGGACACAGATGACTGCCATTTTGTCATTTACAAGCAACTCCCAACACCTATCATAGCTGTTCACAAGAAAACACAATTTCAGGGAGCTAAGTTTTTCATTTTCTTGTTCATTTTATTTGTCTTTTGTTGTTATGACCTTTAAAAATATTATTTGTGTGGTTTTAATTTGCTCCTTCATGAGCTGTCCTCTCATTTGCTTTTCTTTCCTTCCTACATCCTTCTCAATCTCTACACAACATTGTCAGTGGGTGCATTCCTCTCATTTTTTTTTGTTGGCCTTCCTTGAAACATATTTTCCTAACATTTGGTTTTCTATTAGCCTATGTCCCTGAAAACACTAGTAACATGATTAATCAGCTACTGATCTTTTTCTCCTGCTCCCTTTACTAAAACATTTGGAAAACTATTCCCTGCTGCCCTGGTGACTCCTCTACAGCTTGGAGCTTGAGTTGTTTTTCCAAGGGTAATTCATCTCCTTGCTTTCTATGCACAGTTACTAACAAATCAATCAAACTCCTACCTCTGAGCTGAGGAGAGGCCTCGGATGGCAGGCGACACTATTTCAACTTGTATCAAAAAGGGACATGCAAAAAAGAGACAGAAGTGCTCCCTCAGTTTGTTTGAAAGGAGAGAGCTATTTATTTAAGTCTACAACTCCCTGGAAATCCGACACATACTTAATGGAAATACCACAATTTCTTTGGTGTAGTAATACCTAAATTTACCTCTACATTTTTGGAGGGCCTGGGCAGAAAGATGAATCCCTGGGATGAAAGCTTGGTTATGATAAACTTGATAAACAACTGGTTATAAACATCAGCACAATTAGGGAACATTCTGTCTACCTGCACACTATGTAGATATGGAAAAATAATTACATTTTAGGTGGGATGATTACTGTAGGTGACAGAATATGTTTCCTTTTTGTCATCAGTCTAGTCAAAGTTGTAGGGAACGTAATGTCTTTCACTATAATATTAGTACACTAGCATTAAGAAACCATTAAATAAAATCATTTCTCTGAGGTATTAATTAGAGAGGCTTTGATTTATGCTCCTAAACTATTTTATATATATATTTTAATAAAGGTCGTTTTGTGAAGATCTGAATGTTTTCAATTCTGGGTGTAAAAACCTGCACCAAGTGGAGAAAGAAACAAAATTTTTAAAAAAGAAATAAAAAGGTATTTTTCAGCAGCCTTTATAGAATGCTTCTTTCAATATACAGCATGTGGGACAAATAATTACAATTCTTCCCTGCCTCCTATCAGCTATTTGTAAAGGCAAAAAAATATGATCTCTGACAAACTTGGGAGCCTTTTGCTCTTTACAGGCATTCCAGTGCCCCAGCACTGGGAATGCCTGTAAAGAAAAAAACCCTGGGAAAGCTGCATTGGCCTCCTTGCCACAGGAGCCCCTGGAGCTGGGCAGCCAGGCAGGGCCATGGCCAGGAGAAGGAGCCAGGAGCCCCAGAGGGCTGGGCAGCCTCTGCTGCTGTGCAAAAACCCTGCTGGGCTCCCTGCACACCAGTGTTTAGCTGTGGCAAGCTCTGTCCTTCCACTCCTCTCCTTATTTCTTTCAGAGAGAACTGGAGGGAGGAAACTGGGCAGAACGTAGCTCCACCTCACTGCAACAGGCGAAATACTTGTTACTGTGCCTGTGACCCCATCAGAATCATCTCACACTCATGTTCTGGTGCACGCCAGTTGAAGAGAGAGCCCAGCTGGCTCCCTTCCTACTCAGCCTCTGCAGCAGCGAACAACTTTCTCCAGCAGAATGAATCACCCTCCCAAAGCTCTGCCCCAGCCACAAGCGCTTCCGAGCCTCCGACGGAGCTCCTGCCGCTGCTGGCCTCGTGCTGGGACACAGCAACCCAGTGACTCTGGAGCCACACAGCCCAGGGCTCAGGGAACATGCCAATCCCCTCCTCTGCTCCAGAGCTCTGGGGTGCAGAGTTCTGCCAAAATGCAACACGAACCCCACGGGCTGCCCTGAGCGTGAGGACCGAGCTCACCTGCAGCCGTCCATCCAAAGAGCCACACTGCAAAGTGCTCGTGAGCCCCTGAGCAGGGCTCCTGTGGGCCTGGGGAGGAACAGCTGCCCTGGCTTAGGGCATGCCAGGCAAAATATACTGAGAACTCTTAAACAGTGTCTAAATAAATCCCACCTGCCATAGATGCTACCTGTTTCCTCCATTCACAAGAGAGAATCTCACCCCGATGCACAGCCTTTGGTGCATTTTTAGACTAAGACACAGGATGAGAGAGAGAAGCTTTGACTGATTTACCTCCAAAGTGCAGCATTTGGGAGTCAGATTGCCTCAACATGCCCCATGTCTGAGTGTAACAGCACGTTTCAGAATAGCAGGTTTCAGAGGAGCAGGTTTAAGAGCTGCACATTGCAGAGCAACCTCCTGCAGGATGTGCAAGTCCAGCTGTAAACAACCACTGCAGTGTGGCCACCACAAAAGCAGCACTACATTAGCTCCAGAAAAGTAATGAAGTTTAATGGTCCAATTATGCCTTTGCCTTTAAGGAAATACAGAAAAAGGGGTTTTATACTTTCTCACCTACATAAACGTTCTTTAGAAAAGAACTAGTAGAACTAGGAGATTGTTCTAGAAATTCAGTTCTGTTCAGAAAGTCAGTGTCTAGTTTAGAATACTCTTCATGACTTTTTTTTCCTGCTGATTATTGTCATTATTTGTTTCTAATAACAACAGGGTCCTTACATGCCCTTTCACACGTTTTCAGTAAAATTTGATTTGAAATATTTAGTTTCTTTCATATTTATCTTTGTCATTCTCTGCTTGGAGGAGGCCTGGCTGGTCTGAGGACTTACAGTATCAGACAGTCTGTCACTCCTCATGTCTCCTTCCTCTGTCACAATTTAATATATTTTGTCCTGGTAGCTGCTATGAAGCAGGAGCTCAATTTGATTCGAAAGGAGTCCAAATGGGTGAGCAAGTGGCATTACATAATGACCAGCTAGAGCTGGAGTCTGGGTCCCTGTTGTTACTGAGCTCTCTGGGTCATAAATGTTTGCTCATTGTCTCCTACCTCGGCTGTGCAGCAGCACTCTGCACTGCTGCTGCCTATCAGCACATGGATCAGAGGCATCCTTCTCTCTCCTGGTCTGTGGAATGTGCATGTGAGCAGCGTTCTGGATCCTTCCTCCTTCACCCACCAGCTTGGCACTGTGGGATTCCTGGAAATGAGACAGGGTCTGCTTTTCGGTGTGTGCAAGCTGCAGTAATTGCCAAGATTACTTTCCGTTATCATCCTCATTATCCCAGTCACATACATAGTTTTTTCAAGCAGCCTTTTGTTTGTGAGGAAATAGACGTGACCAAGCAGCTGAGAACTATGGGAGACAGCATAAGACCAAACTTGGTGCTTATGAAAAAAATCAAAATGAAGCCTCTGCTCATGAAACAGATCAAGCACGTTCTGGTGCCTGTTTGTGACAACTGAATTATAGACATTGTTCAAGCAGTTCATTCTTTTCTAAAGGTTAAACTTGTAAAGGTCAGCAGAATACTGAGTTATTTCCTACTAAAATATCGATGGCTGAAGGATGCTTTTCTAGTGTAACTAGATTTTCAAGACATTTTGCAACTTTGTTTATATGATTTTTTTTCTGCCTATGCATTTTCCAGGAGAATATGTTCAGCACTTTGGTTTGCTTTGGAGATAGCAGTTTCAAGACAGAGAAATCTTGGATATATATTATTGCTCATTAACAACCGAATATGCTTCCTTTTATTTTCCTGTTTACTACCACAAGAAAACACTACTATAGGTACAACCTGGAGCAATAAAGTAAGGGGAGCAGATTATGCTTTGTGCTTGAAAGGGTTTTGAAATTTCAGAATTTGGTTTGTTTCTGGTTTGGATAAAGCCAAGTATTTTAGCGGTCCCTGCAAAAGGCCAGCCCAGCACTGGCTGTCCTGCATCTCATGGACACAGCTGTGGAGCTGGACAGCCAAGTCCTGAGGAGCTGCAGACTGCGAAGCCAAAATCCCAGTGCCACACGGGTGCCCTGCACAGCAGCCAGGAGCCGGAGCCATGTCCCCAGCAGCTCCTCAGACGTGTGGCAGAGGCTGAGGGAGCTGAGGGCAGGGAACAGAGGTGCTCAGCAGAGCAGCTGCCAGAGCCGGACAGAACCTCCAACCCAGGGCCATTCTTCATTAGCCTTTGGTTAAATCCACACTGCCCCTGGGCGCTGCTTTGATCTGTGCAGAGCAGCACTCTCCACTCAAAGCCTTCTGAGCAGCTTTAGCTGAGGCTCCAAATCACAGATTCCACGAAAGCTGTCTCCATCAGGCTCCTTTGCAAATCCGCTCTGCTGAGAGCAGCCCATTGTTGGGACACAGGCCTGGTGCCACAGGCTTTAGTGTGTTCAGGATTAGAGCCCAATGGATTCCACACTAAGAACAACCAAGAGATAAACAGCAGCATTCTGTGACAATTGTGAAGTAGTCTGTTTCTGAAGACTTGGTACAAGAGAAAAACATTATATTTACAAATATTTAAAATATTTAAATTTTTAGTCCTCATTTTACTCTTCTTAAAGAACAAAAACCACTCATAATTCTATGCTATTTAGGAGTGGGGAAAAAACACATGAATAATAAATGTCATTAATGCCAGCAGCAATTGTAATTTAATTGTCCACAGACATTTATTTCTGCTTATTTTCCCTCTCACCGATACCACCACAGGAAAACATGAACTCACAACTGAATTTGATATAATTCTACATAGCTAGAATTAAGACTCACTATTTTTCTTACATGAGGATTATGATACTTGTAGTTAGTTGACATTCAAGAGGCTGTTCTAGTTTTACTTTGTTGTGGAATCAGAACTATTCCTTTGACACTCATTAGAGTTAAGCCACGGGCCTTAAGTTTTACCACAGGGCTTGAAGTCTCTGCACAGACTCCTTTAGCTTCAAGTGTTTGGGGGAATAAAAGTGAATTCATAATTTAACAAAACATAAGTTATAGTCCTTTGTATTTTCTCTGACTTATTACATATTATTAAGACTTCTAGCTTTGGTGCTTTCAAAAATAAAAGAAATTTACACCCCAAATCCACCTGGCTTTTTCTTGAGACGGTGGCTGACCTTCCCAAGCAGTTAGTTGTTTTACCTGACTTCTTTTCCAGGCTGTGTATTTTTAATTCTACAAGGGGTTTTGTTTGTTTGTTTGTTTTTTTAATCCTTTCAATGATTATAACATTCCACTGTAAAAATAGAGATTTCCTGTGAAGCAGACACATATACAATCACTGGCTACAATATATCAACACATTTATGCCCGTTTAGTCTTACACAGCTCCCAGTGTAGGAGTGGGTGGCTGTCCTGGCTCACACGGAACTGCTGCTGATGTACAATAATTACCCAAACTTCAGAGCTTTAGCACATCTCTCTCCATTCTGTTCTTGGAAACAATCACAGCAATAGCACACAAGAGTGATAGAATGATTTAGGTTACTACCAGGTGCTGTTTCTTATGGCTGTGTGCAGCTATATCACTCTGTGCTGTTGATATTGGCTCTGATAAGGCTTAGTTGAATTCCACCTAAAAATAGGTATGAACGAAAGCTATTTGGAGGAGGATATATTAAAATTTTATAACATGTTTTCCAGTGCCTCATGCAAATCTTGGCTATTTCCCTGCATAATCAGCTTGCGTGGTTGAAGGTTGAACTGCAAAGGGCTGAATCCTGAAAACAGCAGTTCCTTTAAACCATATTGCTGGAACATGGGGTTTTCTCCAAGCCCCGCACACAATGAAAATGATCCACCATCAGGGACTAGACTGAGGATATGTGGTCTTTAGCCAGAAGAAAACTAAGGTGCCTGCAGAGTGCCATTGTGTGGGATGGCTTTAGATGTTTAATATGTTGTGCTCAAGCAGTTTTATCAGATGGGTCCCATATGGAAAATAGAATACAGGTTAAAGCCTGCTCTTGTGCCTTCTTGCCCTCAGCTGGTCTAGGAGCCCACATGAGTGATGCTCTAAATGCACAAGGTGATCATGTGTAGCACCTGGTCTAGCTGGGAACAGGCAGGTTTGGCTTTAGAAGCACCAGAGCTGGGCTGTCCCGGACACAGCTGTCCTGCTGAGATACCTGAGTGCACTCAAACTGTGCTCCTGCACTGAGCTGGGATTTGACAGGTTCAGATTTAAAATGCGAAGTAGTGCTTTTTTCCCCTTACTTTTACATCATTTGTGTTACTGTGTCACACATAATATGACATAAGAGTCTGAGCAATGTGGCTCCCCAAGCAAACTGGTATAAAATGAACAAAAAGTCAGCAACCTGCTGCTGGCAGAATAGTTCACTCATTCCAAACCACAGCACCTGTTTGCACCTTCCCTACCCAGAAAAGCCTCTCCTTTTAATACCTTGAAGCACAGAACGCATAATTTACTTACAGAAAAAAAAAACCTTCTGAAAAAAACAGAATTTAATTGTTTAATTCATAGTCTCTTTCTCAACTTCCAACTTCAAATAACAGAACAGAATAGAACGTTCCAGTTGGAAGGGAAGTGCAATGATCACTGCACTGCCTGACTGAGTTAAAGCAGGTTAGAGGCATTGTCCACATCCCTTAAACACTGACAGCCCTGGGGCATTGACTGCCCCTCTAAGGAGCTTGTTCCAATGTCTGACCACCCTGTTGGTAAGGAAATACTTCCTGATGACCTGCCCAAACCTCTCCTGGTGCAGCGCTGAGCCGTCCCCACACATCCTGTCACTGCATACTGGGGAGAAGGGCTCAGCACCTCCCTCTCCATGTCCCCTCCTCGGGATCCTCCCTGAGCCTTCTCTCCTCCAAAGCAGACCCGTCCTTATCTGCTTGGCACAGGCTTCCCCCAGCCCTTTGGCAGCTTTCTTGCCCTCCCCTGGGCACGTTTAAGCAGAACTGTCTTTAGCTAAGCAAATCTCTCAAGCCTTTGTTTTTAATGCACAGTGGGAAGCCCAAGTATCAGTGTGAACAAGGATTATTCTCTAAGGAAACCTTGCCAGGAAGTGACAACAGTTATCGTTCTAAAACAAACACATGCTCCTGTACACCTACAAGACAGAGTGCCTACAACATCAAATTGTTCCTCACTTATATTCCCTTTATCATGATAAAGGTCAGGTTCTTTCACCAATCTCTAGTCAAGTGGACTGATGCATGTATAATAAATTACAGAAATGCCCTTTGAGCCTCTATTATTTTGTGAAAAGAAATAGCTAAGCAAAGGGTGCTCATCCACCCATGAGAAAAAAACAACTCAAAGCATAATAGAAAAATCTTTCTTCTTTTCTTATTGAATTTCAGAGAGACAGGAAAGTCCTATTACATTTTTTAGTTCTGCCAAGGCCAAACAGATTCATAATTGGCAGTTAAGCACATATTTATCTGCCTTCTGGGTCTGTCTCCAATCTGAAGAGAGAAAGATCTGACAATCTATTTCAATCAATGCAATAACTGTTGACACACAAGGATGAGTTCTGAAAGTATTTATCTGTGGGACAATAGTCTCAGAGTGGTACAGCTTTCTCCAGCTTACGCTGATCACAGGCAAGCCACAGAATCTTGTAAAAACACCTGAGCTGCAAACATTTAAACAAAACCTAATAAAAACATGGGGAGAAGCTGGACACACTTTCAATTCCCATGTTCTGTGTGGAACGTGAATATATTGCATCGTTGATACCCAGAACAAGCAACAAAATATGTACAGCATATAGAAAAAAAATCCTTTTTCTCCTACAGTTTGCTGAAAGAAATTAGGATTGTTGAGCATTTATTAACCCAAACTTAAGTCAGATAGAGTGTTCAGAAGAGAAGCTGTTCCGACACCTGATCCTGTGTCTGTGTATGTAATGCTCTCTACCTTTTGTACTCAGTGGATCATTCTGAACTGCAAGGACGACTGGTGTTTAATGAAAGAAAAACTCTGTTTTGAAGTTTTTTTGGGGCTTTTTGATGTGAAAAAATTATTTGGGGTTTTTTGATGTGAATTCCTGTAAGCACTAGAGGATATAACAAAACATTAGTGGTTCTCTGTGGATATAAATGATTCTGCCAGATACAGAATTTAATCAAAAAGATCTTGCTGCTGAGGTTACTTGTCCATATGCTGTCTGTGCATTAAGATCACAAGTTCCAATACAGACATCTGAGCCTCTGGCTACAATATTACATTTTGTGTGGATTGTACTGGATGTGGAAAAGGTCCACACTGGATGTACTGCCATAGAATGGCAGGTCCATCTCTCTTGGAGATATTACTGCTATTGCCTTGCTGTTCACACTAAGCTATTGCTATTCCTACAAAGCTACCTCATACTATTCCTTAGTTTTCCAGCCATAGAGGAATCTGTTCTTCCAGGCCAGTGCAATGAGCAAACACAAACTCCCAGAGTCTGGACAGACCAATTTAAATTTTTTAAAAAACACCACTTTTTCTTTTTGTGTTATAACAATTCTTTAACTGAAAATGCAAAAAAAACCCCGCTGGCAGAAGTATATGAAGTGTTTCCAAAGACCAATTTTGGCATGCTGTTAACACACAAGTCTTGTGGTGACTTCACTGTAAGCACACAAAATCACTCTGGTGGAGTTGGGAATTGAGAGACTGGGCTCTGAGTCCACAACTACTGTTTAAATAAACATCTGCTTGTTTCCTCCTGGGAAAGATGGAAAGAGAGGCAGGTTACTCTACCAACCAAGCAAAGGGATCACATCAGCAAGAGCCACCCCTGGGTGAAACATAGCAGTTGTTTAATAGGGCATAGACATTCCATGTAAGAGATTAAAACATCCATAAGATACAGAAGAGAAGACTAAATGATTGCTATATGATTAATCTGTTATTATACTGGAAACTAATTATCAACCACCAGTATTTCTGGTTGTAAATATATAATATGAAGAGAATTTTCCTGATGTAGCATTGATTAACATTGGAGGTAAATTATAATAAATACAAAGAGAAAACCACTTACAGCATATTGAGTTTCTGTGGGAAGTTTGAGTAATGATCCATTATTGTGGACAGAAACTATTTACAGTACCACACTGTGAGAAGCAATGGTTCTGACAGAATTAATATATTAATACAGGGACATTGCCTTTGGTCACAGAGGAAGTTCACAGGCATGCAAATATCAGAGCTTCCAGCAGGCTCCCCTTAGGGCAGGGACTGTGACTTTTTCTGCCTGGCAAATTCTTAGCACATCAGGAATAAATAAATAAAAACAAGACTGCATGGGAAAGTGTTCCTAATAATCTATGGAACATTGAAAGAGTTCATTTCTTCAGTCAGCTGAGCAGGAAGGTTCTTGCCCAGGAGCAAAAGCCCTTCAGGCAGGTAACAGTCCCAGGGATGAAAACCTGACCCCACATTTAGCCCCTGTTGATAATGTTGTGCCCAGAATTTCAGTTTTCAGGGACTGGTAATTTAACTTGTCATAAGTGAAAGTTGCCAGAAAACAGGCCCTGAGCACCTGCCTGTATTTGTCACTAAGGCAGAGAAGGCTGAGACTTTGGCTTCTAGGAGTTCTAGAGTAAGACGGGATGGAAGGAAGAGTATCAAAGCTGCTGCCAAGACAGTTTTGCTCCCAACAATAAAAGAAAAGGACAGCATACAAATCATAGGTGTGTGTGCCTGGCAGGAGTCCACAAAGCCTTGTTCTTGGAAGACATTCTGAGAAAGCTAAAGAGGCATTCTGCAATCCATTAAAAATAATGTATGCAGACTAATGGGTTATAACTAGAAATGCCTGAGAATAGAAGCATCAATTTTACTTTTCCTTCTGGGCCTGTACTAAGTTTTTGAGATGAAGAACTACACTGTGAAAGACCAGTGGGTGACAACAGTCCAGCTAATAAGGAGACAGACATGACAGAAGAGGCTGTATTATAAAGGGGTATGAACTGTCCCCTACTCAGGCTGACTTCCAACAGGTTTTACTTCAGGCAGGTACCGTTGGGCAGACACTCAAACTCTGTCCTGGGTGCTGCTCTCCTGCCAAGATGCACTTGGGTTCAAAAGCGCTGTTAATTAGCATCATTAGCGGTCCCTCATTCATCATTTGTATCAGCTAATCATGGTTCTTAGAGGAACTTAAATTTGATGTAGTGGCACTGTAACAAATTATTGAAACCCAATACCCAGTATTTCTGTTTGAGTATCAATTTATCAGAAGGGAAAAGGTCCAGTTTTGAAAGGCTCCTCACATTCTGTAAACCCATCCAATTTACCCTGCTGAGAGGTAAAGGACTGTAAGACAACAGCTCCTTATTTGGATTGTAGCTAAATGAAGGAAGAAAAATCCCCAAGACAGTGAAGTCAGTCCTTAGTACATTGCTTCATTCAGATAATCCTGCATGAATACAGACACCAGTGAGAGTGATTGTATTCCAGACTGGAAATAAAGTCCCTGTGGCTTAATAAAAGACAGAGCTGAGGGAAATGTCATGGGATAACAATCACCCCACCTTCAAGGCTTCAGTGCAAAAGCAACCCATGTTCATTTGCAAGGGACTGAGAGTTAATTTAACAGCTCATTTTTATTCAGTGGCTTTTGTGGAAAGAGTTGTTGATTTCAGTGATGTTATAAAACACAGCTCTGAAAGAGAAACTGCTAAGTTGGTCTTGTCAGGAAGGTCAAGGAGATAGATGGGGTGAGATGTGCTCACTGGGTTACGGGGTTTCTGTGTGAGGCAGGGCACACTGGTCATGAAACATGCAGATAAACACAGGCAATGCACTGTGCTGAGGAGGGAAAAGGTACTGTGAATTTAATCAGCAGTAGCACATTTGTAAATTGAGCAGTGCTGAGGTACCACTACTGAGGATGTGCTGAACTACTGAAATTCAGTTTATAAATATTGGCCTAACTCCATTAAAGTAGGTGTTCATAAAACACGTTCAGACTGAGCTTTGGAAATGTTCTAAATTTCTCTGATTCTGCCATTCTCAAAATGCCTCTGTTCCACCAAGAGCAAAGTAAAGTCTGAGCACTGATCAAAACTTCGCACTAAATAATATAGTTTTCAAAATATCAGATCTACATTTTTATATTTTTGCCTCAGCTTACAAATTATACAATACTCGAGTTTGAAATGAAGTAGACAAAAGAATGAAGTAAATAGTAAGAAAATAGAGGCCATGAAAGGAATAACCTACTAGCAGAGAGACTTCAGGAATGAGTGCTTTTTAATTCCAGAAAAAAGAAAAGAAACTGTCCAACAAGGAGGTTATGGAGGCAACTTTCTTTGCTGTAGACACGCACCAAAGTGGAAGGCAAAACATTAGGCTGGAGATACTTTCCTAGATCTGTATCCTATTGCTGCCTCCCTGAGACAGCACAGACACCTGTATTCAGAAGTTTTTGAAGGCAATGTAGCCCAGCCAGCCATAAACTCTAGAGACATGGCTGAAGATGCCCCACAGCCGAGCACATCCCCAGCACACATCATAGGGAGCAGGAAGACAAAGAAATGGTCTAACTTAGGCTAGTGTAGAACAGAAATAAACTAAACAAAAAGGGAAGGCTCTGAGAGAATCCTGACAGCAGTACAATTCCCTGGCAGGAGCTGTGGTGTCAGGGCTCCCTCTGGTAGGATAAGAGAGGAGGGAGCACCAGGCAGGACCACACCCTTGGGACACGGACCCAGCAGAGGTGTCCTGGCTGCAGTCCGTGCAGCACTGCTGACTGCAGCACTGCTGACTGCAGCACTGCTGTGCACACCCCACGAAGGACACCTGTGCCACCTCTCAGCTCACAGCAGGGCAGTCCCCACAGCCTCACCTGCGCAGCCTAACAGGACCAGTCCATCCTGATTCCACCCCTGGACAGGTGAAGGCTTTTCCAGCCTTCTCCTCCTGTCAGCTCAATGTCATTCTTGCCTGTGCAACAAGCCCATGATCACGTAGCCCATTAAACCTCACTCCCAAAGGAACAGGGACCTGTGCCTGGCCTACTGCAGTTATTTGGATAACTGTTTTCAGTAAAGACCGCTTAGAAGAAAATATTTGCGTTTTGGCAAAAAGATTGCAATTGGGTGGACAGTTTCAAAGTGTGTTCAGGTCTTTTAAAAGCCACTGAAGTTTGCTTCTCCAAAGCAGTAAGATTTTTTCATTTATTGAGACATATCTTCCTCATTGTTCTTTAAGAGTAGAGGTGTCACTCTGCAAAAGGCCATTAAAATGCAAAAATAGAACTAGGCCATCTTTATGCTGCACGTCAGGGTATGTGCAGGGACGGTATTGATCACAGAAATTACACATAAGAGGTTCCTAAAATAACACGAGGGGAGAGGCAGCAGCTCTCACAGTTGTCTTTTAAGTCTGGAGGTTCAAAATAAAATGGGATCATTATTGAAATGTGAAATAGGAATATAAAGTTCCTGTTGAACACAGGATTGCCTGTGTCCTAATTATGGAAAGATTTTCTGTCCTCCTTTTCCTCCAGTCTCCTATCTACTTGGCACTTCCTTCAAAAGGATATGTACATCATCAATAGAGAAAATCAAATAATCTGAAGGCTGAAGTCACACTTTTGAATGATCCTTAAGATTATTTGTAATATTAAAATTAAATGCTAGCTTAATTTCCTTAAAAAATTGCAATATAAACTCAAATAAAAAAATATAAAGTAAGTCTCCTCTCCTAGTAAATGCCTGGGTGGTAATTCCAAGGGGGAAAATGGACAGATATTTGTCCCCTATTCCTCAGGACAGGTTCTGAAATCTACAATTTTAGGTGTAAAAAAGAGAGTGTATTTTAAAATCAGTTTCTTCATTTTCTATTACTTCTTGTCTCTAGTGCCTAAGCATGAAACGGAGTTATTTTACCTCTTGCTGAAATGTCATCAGCGGCTGCACCAGGAGACATTTGTGAGCAAATGAGTGTTCCGGCAGGGCAGTGGTGTGTGGTGGGCTCCAGCAGGAGCTCTGGGCTGAGCAGCTGCACCCCAGCCCCCCCGGCCTGGAGGGAGCAGGAGCCTCCTGCAGTTCAGGCTGGGGCTGCTCTGTGGGGCAGGGTCAGGCCCTGGGAACACCAGATGAGAGTCAGACACCTCTCCACACGGGGTCTGGATAACCACAGCCTGCAGCCGCTGGGTTGGACGTGATTTACTTTAAAAACCAGAGCTGGACACCGAGTAGCTCTGTATTTACTCACACAGGGCATACCCACTCTGCTTTGCTTGCAGGATTAGATTTGAGGATTCACCTCAGTGGCCAAAAGCAAATGAGATGGGCTAAATCTCAGAGAGATGTTAGGAATACAGCATTCCCCCACCAAAGACTTTTCTTTCTCAAAAGGAGTTATTTGTCTTATGCTGTCTTGCCTAATTATTTTCCCCTGAAACTCTTGTGCATATATTTGAATAAAACAACATTATGCAAATATAAAATAATTGAACTCTAGAAATTATTGCAATAACAATGTGGAACACATCATAACTAAGCAGCTAAATGTTAGGATATTATTCTACATAAAGGGCCAATCCAAATTTCTGTGGCTCACATAAATGCCTGCTTAGATAAGGCTTGGCGTTGATTAAAAGACAACCTTACATAGGGCTCCAAAATACTACTTTAAAAAAATTTATTTATTTTTAGTTATTAGAAGTTAACATCTAAACATTCAAAGAATCAAATTGTCTCTTTTGGAAGACAGGACATCACTATTCACTAAAAAAGAAACCAAAACAATTTCAAGAAACCAACAAAAAACATCAGAAAACCGTGGAGGGATCATACCTGAGGAAAAGA
Organism: Sinosuthora webbiana; assembly: GCA_013397395.1. NCBI lineage: Eukaryota > Metazoa > Chordata > Aves > Passeriformes > Sylviidae > Sinosuthora > Sinosuthora webbiana. The sequence continues at coordinate 1,284,973 of VXBN01003815.1, read as the reverse complement.
GGGGCAGGTTTGAAGAGCTGTTGGAAAAATTATATTCTGTTTCTATTTGTTTATATTTTGTTTTCTATAACCCAGAAGGATTCATCTGCACACTGGGAAGAAGGACTTGGGCCCACCATGTGTCATGATCTTTGAGAATTCACCCAATGGATGAAATTCTGTAAAACACTCAGAAACAAGCTGTACTGTCAAGCCTTTAATAAGAACAAAACACAATTCAAATAATTTAGTATTAATTTAATTCATGAATTAAGGGACAAGGGAAAGGGAGGGAGAAAGGAATAGAAATGGACATGGTCATGAATGACCACTAATGCAGATTTCTCAGGAATAAATGGAGCTTTACCTGAGCAATTCCCTTTCATGTCAACGTAACATGCCCTTTGGACGGGGGAATGCTGCAGCTATAAAAAAATCCTGATGTTTAATAGGCTTTCAGAAGCTGTTTCTAAAAGGTTGGTGCAAAATGGAAAATTGCTTTCAGAGAATAATCCCAAATGATTCCTATTTTTAATGGAAGGATGCAGTGAATGGAGTGATTTCTGTAGTGATTTTATTCTGCCTCCAATATTTTCAGTAATGATGAGGACAATAGGACAGCGTACATATACTTATTAAATTTGTGAACACCATCAAGCTGGAAGGCGTTTCAAAGATTCTGAAGTACAGGATTGGAATTCAAAAGATTGTAATAAGATGAAACATGCAGTGAAAAACAAGGTGCATTCCTATTAAATGTGTTTAAGAACAATCACTGTGAAGAGCGTTCTCACATAAAAGGATTTCTGGGCTTTAGGGAATTGAAGGCAAAAATGGATCAACAAAACTCTGCTGATGCCAGAGAAGAAATTGTGTATTTGGGGGCATAATTAAGTAGACATCCTGCAAGATATGAGACATATGAGAAGACATGAAATGCCAAACCTCAAGAAAGATGTGTTCAGAAAGGCTGGATTTCTGAAACCTCTAATGGTGCTATGTGAGAAGAATTAAAAGACTCATTCTGTGGTGCCCAGACTTCAAAAATACATAAAATGCTGCAGCACAAGGAATAGTCATCATCCTTTGAAAAGTCAGTCATTTGTATTTCCTGTGAGTCTGTGCAACAGGAGAACACACAACCTACCTCATAAGCAATAAATTTTGTTCTCTGCTGTTTTAAAAGATAACAAATTATGACTGTTTATCTGAGAAGAGACCTCTAATTCTTCCCTGACCTTCTGTCTTTTTTCTCTGAGCTTTTGATTGCTTAGCACAGACTAACAACCTGACATTAACAAGATTGCACATGCGGGTTGGGAAAGGAGAGATCCATACCTGGATGTCACAGCTTCGCTGTAGTCCCTGATAGAATTTCCTCTTTAGAGAGACTCTAAAAGAATAAATTAGATTATGCCAGAAAGTAAAAAGCACACTCTCCATGGCTGGGCCAGGTATGTCAGGACAGAAGACGCCCCTGGGATGTGCTTCAGGTGAGATAAATATTGAAGCAAAATATTTCTTAAGCCTCACATTAACCAGATGATTCACTAGAGAAATTGTCCTCCACCTTTGCTGGATGAATGGAAACAACAATGAGCAACTTCCTCCCTCTTTTAACTCTTCCTTAAATCTTACTCCTAATTGCTTTTGCCCTTGAATGATGCGAGAATCCTGCAGGGAATTTGTTACCCAAAATCTACAGGCAAGGGACTGCTAACTTACTGCTTAGACAAAACAGTAAATAACAAAGGCATGAAGTTGGCTTCTATAATTTTATACGGTCTGGTCTTTTCCTTCTAAACTGTTACTACATGGTATATGGATAGGTAATAGACAAATTAATGGGATGCCTGAAGCAAGGCAATTTTTAATGTATTCAAACCATTACAGTTGAAGAAAACAATAAACAAGGCGTATAAATATTTAGAATAACATTATAATGACATGCACATTTCCATTGTGTAAAAGTATATTAATTGCTGGAAAGAAAGTAATTTCATTGAAAGACAAAGCAGTCAAAACAACAGATCTGAGCTGGCTGGTTCATCTCAGCAGACTCTTTATTTCTGGGGAGAGGTACAGGAGTGTTTGATTTGTAAAACAACTGCTACCTTATGGGGAAGTATAAAGAACATTCTTCTGGGCAAAAAAAATTCTGTTGTGTAAGTCAAATTTGCTGAATTTATCTTTTCTTACTTTGCATAGCTAAGGATATTTGCAGTGCTCAAAGAGTGTATAACTGGTGGGTTTAATTAATTTCTCAACTCTGCTACTTGAGGCAAAAGAAGATGAAGAAAACCAGAAACGTGGGCAGGAGTGAGAACACAGCACTGCTCCCTGCCCTCCCACAACTCAAGCACTGGAAATTGATATGAAAGCAGGGTCCTGATATCTCCAGAGTTCATCTGCTTATTGCCTCCTTAGAGGTTATAATCCTCTGTTTGTGAAGCCACAATGGGTAGCTGTAGAGAAGATTACAATGTCACAAATCCTATCAGAGGATTATAAGTCTGTCAGGTTGTGAGTAATTATGATGGAAAAGCAAACCTCCAGAGGACATAAAAATAACCTTCATAAAAGGAGATCCAGTGCCACATAATAAAAGTCTACATAGAAAACCAACCTCAGACTGCAGCTCTTTTGCAAAGCAAGAGCCCAGAAATTATTACAGGGATGTGAGTGTGATGGCACAGCATGGAGCCCAGGGGAAATGAAAAGCAGAAGAGAGAGGCTTCCAGCCAGTTTAGTCACAAGGCCAGTGATATTCCACTCCCACCCTCCTTGGATGGCAGTAAAACAGCCAACTGATTTCACAGAACTCAGCTCCTACACACTTGGAGCCTCACCAGAAACAAGGAGCCCAAACCTGAAACATGATGAATGCCCCATCTCCTAAATCCCTGTGACCACAGAGAATTCAGCACCTCACAGCATCACGGACTTCATCTAAAAGACAGTTGGCAACTTCAGTCTACAGGTCTTGATTTTAACTGATATGCAAAGATGCAGTTGCCTCTTTCCCCATTTGCAACCTGTCACAAAGAGTTCAGAAGAGCTCATGGGCATAAGATTCTTGTGTGTATATATATATATATATAATTCCCATAGATTTTAACATGAAGTGATAGCAGCATATTTAGTAAGAAAAAGACCCATTTACAGGAACACAGAGTGCTCTTCCCTGGCTGGACACAGATAGCAGTGGAGCCTCACACCTCTTTGGCCACACTCCTATTGATTTTCCTTCTTTTATGTTTCAACTCCACTCCCACCCATTCACCCACCCCTTATATAATTATTAACAGAAGTACAATCTCTGACTTTCACATAGGTAAGTGCCTGAAGGACGTAGATAAAAATTAAAGGGGTGGAGGGTGGAGGATTTGTATTGTAAAATTAGTGCTGTCCTCATCTTCACTTCAGATAAAAGTAGTCTGAATGAAGAGTCCGTCTGGTTTTGAGTGTGTGGAGATAGCATTGCCTTCATCTGACAGCAGCAGAGAATTCCACAGCACTGGAAGGAAACTTGGGAATTTTGACATTTAGAAATAGACATGGGGCATTGTTTGAGCAACAGCAGCGCTGTCACAACACAGCTCACCAATACATCTCTGCAGTTCATCTCTCCTGCCAGAGGAAATCAGCTCCTCCTAAGATAAGCAGAGCACCATGGATTTCATGACCTGGCTCCTTGACCTTCTCTCCCATGTCCAGATGTAAGGCATTGTCTCTGAACATCAGCTAATGAATCTCCCTCCCATAATTCTTCCATAGGAAGACTGAACCTTGTTCATGGGTGTCTCAGATGAGATCAGGGTGTCAAGAGCTGCCGTGCTGTCTCTCCTTTGGTGTCACCAGCACTGTGCTCCCTCACCAGCTGCTGGTGCACAGCCACTCAGCAGGGGTGGGCATCCTTCACCTGCCTGTGCTCTGTGCTGCCAGCACAGCCTCAGCACCACAGGGCCAGAGAGAGTTCAGAGCCTCCACTCTGACAGTGTGACTGCAGGTGTTCCTGCATCTCCTGCACAGGGAGGAAAGCTCATCCTCAGAGATCCGGTGGGGTTATCTGTGTGTGAAGGACCACACAACCTTTGCCATGGGAGACAGCAGCAGAGCAAGAGGTTAATTGTGCAGGAAGTGAATAGAAAACATAAAGCATCAGAGGTCAGTGTGCTGAGAGACTCCTGCACTCAGTGGCACCACGGAGAATCCCAACAGGATGGGACTGAGTCCTACAGTGACTTGCTAGGACAGGGAGAGGCAGAAGTCAGTATGTTTGGTGACACGATTTTACAGTGTAGACTGTCACTTCCATGAACAGAAACATTATTTTTTGCTGGATGAAATGCCATCCCAATCATCTCAGATCTTTTCTGTGATTGTGATTAGATGGGTAGGTTGCCTGTGTTACAAGAATGTTTTTGTGATGCGGTGCAGAGACAGAACAGATCACTGACTGGCATAAATTGCCATGAAAAATACGTATTGTCTCAGAGCTATCACATTCAGGGGCAAGACAACTACTCACATGACTTGTGCATCACTGATGAGAAAACAAAGTCTACAGATATTAAGGGACAAAGTTATTAAAGGATGGCTCACAACAGCATTATATACAGAACAACTCAGCTCCGTGGATTACTGAGGGTAGAAGCTCATTCCAGAAGTTGCATTGCAAGGCCACAAGTGTTGAGGAAAGGCAGCAGTAATGATCAAAGACTGGAAAGATTGAAAGCAGTGAAATTATTATTTCAGGTAAGAGACATATATTTGAAAAGTGGTAAAAAAGCACTTAAAATAATGAATGATAAAGAAGTTGAATTGCAAGCTCTGTTCTTGCAAAAATACAAAATCACTTAAATTACAAGGCAGAGAAATTAAGATTAGATGAGAGGAATACTTTTCACTTTAAGACTTGTACTAGACTGAGGGAAATGTTGCAGCAGAATGCCATTAATTTGTTAAGACCTGCAATACCATTTTTCAACTATGTGGAGAATAACGACCATGGATATTTGTAGCAGCAAACAAAAGGGTTCAAGTTTATAAGCTTTTGGGCATAACCTGTTTTGCTGTTTCTGAGAATAACCCCTAGAGTAAGGGATAGGCACAGACCTCTCAGAGATTGTTTTGCATATCAGCACCACGGGCTCCTGCAGCCTCCTGTCCCACATTTAGTGGCTGTTCAGCTGCAGGGACCACACACGTCAGGGGTGTCTGTATGTGCACAAACAGGGCACTGTCTCATGGGCACAGCACCCAGGTTTTGATGCACCACCTTCTGCAGAGCAAATCCTTGTATGGGCTGGGTGTGAGTAAGAACGTCCTTTAAAATACAACATTTAATGCAAATCTGAAGGAAGACTGTAAATAAAGACAATGACAGTGGCATCGCAATACCTACAAAGACACAAAATACCAAAGTAATAAAGGTGTGAGAAAATGCACAAACACAAAACCTCTGTGAGGGTCAGTTCAATTGCAGTGGGACAACCTACAGAGAGGAAAGAGCAGATGCACAGGGCAAAGGCTGGAGTCCTCCAACAGGAGGCTCAGTCCTGAGTCCTGAATGGACAACAGTCTTATTATCCAGGAAGAAACTGAAAGAAATTATTTTACAGCCATAGGCAAGTTGTTGAAATCCTGCAGTCTTCATCATATGTGGGATTTTTCCGAAACAGTATTTGCAGCTTCTCTCGGTGGAGCTTGTAGGAACACGAGTATGGATTCACAATGCTGGATGAGCTGGACTTATAATTAAGTATATTACACTCAAGAACAAAGAGGCAAATATGCTTCTTATGTCAGTGTAGTTATGGATGGGAGGAGAGCAATTTTATACTGATATTCTCCAATCACTCAGCTCTATCCTGTTTTCATAGCTGTTATTTTCAATTTTAGTTAGTTCAGAGCATATCTTTTTCTCCTGAGTATCTGAAAACGCTCAGCTATTATTATATTTTGCTCTGATTTTTCTCTTTTTTCCCCCCTTTGACTTCCCAGACTTCTTTTGTCTGTCTTGTTCTCATTTCTTTTGTATGTGTGTCTGCAGGTGGCTTTTATAGCAAAATCTCATTCTGCTTTCCTGGCCTCCCCCCACCCTCTCCTGTTTTGTTACTGCATTGCCTTTCTCATTTGTGCTTTTCCTGATGCCTGTAACCACTCATTTCCTAATAGATTCCATTCTGTGCCTATGGAGTTTGTTCATTTTCCCTGTCCTCAAGCACTGAATCATTGACTTCATTGTACAGAAAGGAATGAATCCCCAGGCCACTCTGCAGAGCAGGTTTCACTCTCTGGTGGCTGAAGAGGAGGAGGGAAGTGGCTGAGCTCAAGGGATGCCCATGGCAGGCTCTTGGCTCTGAAGCACTGAACAAGCTCATTATTGCTGCAGCCTCCTCACAGCCCTTCCTCTAACCCTGAGTCTCCCATAGCTCTGGCAGCTTTTGGACAAGATTAATCAAACTAGGTGAACACACAATGTGTATAGAAAATGCAGAAATCAAACCACTTAGCTTTTGCCTTGCCTTTGAGGCTTTTGCCTTGTCTTACCCTGTTCATATATGGGACTATGATTGGTTTTACATTGAGTTCTTACTTGTATTTAATACTTGCTAACTGCCCATTGCTTGGTTCCTAAATGAAGTGCATAAATCAGATATAGCACCATCTTAAGTAGACAGAGTGCAGAATAATTACAGTGACCAATAACACTATTGCCACGTGATTCACACAACTAACTCCAAAATTCACAATCAGAGAGGAGTGCCAAAAAGCATTTTCACTTGAAAAATGCAGTAAACAGTTAACTGTAATATCTTCAATTGCTGAGATTTAGGTCAAGGTAGTAAAGAGATAAGACAATGATCAATATTTGTCACCTTCTGGGAATATGACCAGAAGCCAATGCCTCAGACATTTCCAAAGGCTCACTGTTGGTGGCTGGAATATAAACCCCACTTTCTCTGACTAGAAACTGGTTTTGGTGCAGCTTCCTTCCAGTTATTTTCTTCTCCATCTGTCTCCCAGAAGTTTTTCTATACCTCGAGGTCTTAAAGGAATTACAGGCAAAAACATTCCGGCATAAAAAGAACTTCTTCGTTTTTCCTTTTTTCCCTGTCTCGTTTTCTGCCCATCAGACATCTAGCTTGTGTGTGGTGAGCTTTTGGGCTGGTAGCAGGAAGACAAAGAGCAAACCACAAACATTTCATCCACAATAACCCATCAAAGTCTCAGAAGGATAGGGAGCAGGCTGGCATTGCATTTCCTCGCTTCAGCAGAAAATAAGATAGGTTGGGAATATTGCAGGTTCTTTACAATATCACCATTGCTAATCAGGTCTGATTATTCATGCTAGAAGCTGTGGCACAAACAGGTTTTGAGGCTTTGTGATGTTCATACTCTCTGCTTTTTAAAAATAAATACATAACTTGGCAGGGGGACAATGCAGCTGGTTGTATGGAATACTGTGGTGGACAATACCAGTGTCACATTGCCAAAAATAATCTGTAAGCACAGCCTTTCAGGTTAAAGCTGTCCCCATTCAGTGAAGCAGCTATTTGCAAATACCAATCACAGAATATTTGCTTTATAAGTATAAAGGGTTTCACTTGGCACAAGGGGTCACTGGTAAAGCTGGTAGGGATTTTTCTGGTTAAGCTTTCTTCCAATTGAAACCAATCCCTTGTATCACTAAATATTTTGAAGAATCCAAATGATTATTATTTCCTCCCTGAAATGTAACACTATTTTTTTCCAAAGTCAGGGGAAAAAAATCTCAGATTTTGCACAAACAACTTGTGAAGTAGTTGTAGACAAATGTCTTATTTCCTGGGAGAATCCCTATTCAGTATTTCTGAGACTGAAGTAGTGTTAAGTATAACATGACACTACCGAGGCCAACCCCTTTTTTTAGTTATAAAAGTGGATTGCCTCAAGGTAGGGCAGTGCTGTTCAAAACCTCCCAGTTGCTCACAGCTTACTGGGCTCCTGCAGTGCTTAGACTGACACTGCCCATTGCCCAGACTGCTGCAGAATTTACATTGCACCATAGCTGCTTCAGTTATGAACATTTCCTAAGTAGTATCCAAATACGGGTGAATTTACTTACCCACATCGACATGTTAACTACAATGGGAGAAAATGACACAAGTGTCCTGTTTGCTCACTTATTTCTAGAAAACCAAAGGTAAGGAATCAGATCACACACTTTAGTAAGCCTGTGAACACATGCAACATTCAACAGCCAGTTAGACTAAAATTTAGTTTGATTCAGATTTAGACAGGTGAATACATCAAGCTAAGATTTCTCTTGTAGGCCCTAGGAGTCCATTCCAATGGGAGCCTCTTTATAAATAGGAATCATTCTTCAATATGACTAAATGGCCAGAGGTAGCCTTTTGCTTAATTCACTTTGTGCAAATGGCCAGCTGAATGAGTAATTTGAGCTGAATCTTCTATGTGATGACTTAGTCTTGTGTAAGCATCTGGCTTGAGTGAGGGGTTCTGTGCTAGTCTGTGTGGCAGTGTAAGAATGACTGTCTTTAATTCACTTGAAATCCGTAATTTAGAAGAGTTCTGGGCTTTTAACAAGACAGGAGAGGAGTCAAAGAAGATCTAGAAATTGAAAACATATTTCTTTACATCTTTGTAAACACTCAGGGGAGCAAACCCCAGCACCATTAGTAACCCAGCAACCGAGAAACAACAGTCTGTCACTGAGCAGCTGGACAAAGCCCAAGTTCACCTCATTCACCTTCCCCAGTACATTCCTGGGGTAGCTTTCTCCCTGTGTTTAGAGAGATGACTCCCTAAATTGTGTTTAGAGAGATGACTGAATAAAACTGATGTCTAAATAAGAAACACATACAGAAACTAGGCCTAGTTAGCTACACCTTATTTATATTGTTTTTCCATGGGTCGTGAGTGAGTGTGGTGCTCATAATATTTTTAATGCAGTGAAATCATGCTGTTTTGACATATTGAATAATAATTGCCACAAGGGAATGGTAGCATAATGGTAGCATCCATGAAGTACGGATTTTGCTCTACTCAGAAGAAAAATTAATGACTGTAGGGTTAAAAGGTTGACACTTTCCTTACATTGAAGGTCCCACCCATGCTGGTACCTTCAGTGCTTCCCTTCACTGAAATACAGCTGTGCTGGCATTCCTGCTCAAAGATGCAGCCTGAGGAGAGAGGTGTTTGGAAGTGGAGATGGTTTGGAAAGAATGGTCGGCTCTTCATTGGTTCAAACCATTCTATTAAGAGGCTTTCCTGAGCTGTACTCTAGGGATGGAATGGGAATGGCATAGGATTGCAGGAACTCCTGCTCTAAGAGTCACTCACTTGCCTCAGACATGCCAGTACTGGAACTGAACAGAAACATACTTATTTTATACAAAATAAAAATTACTTAAAATAACAACTGTTTCTGTGAAATTGCTGATTTAACCAACTTACCCTTTCAAGGTAAACTATCAAAAAAGATTTGAAAGGTGTTCCAACGGTTTTTGGGGAATTCTGAAGCAGAAAAGTTTCTCATTTTCAGTTCTTCCTTATGAAGAACCAGTAACAGTGAGAAGAATCATCCTTTTTTTTAAATGACAGCACTGGTACCATTTTTGTCCAATTACCTCAGGGTTCCCTCCCAACTTAGGCACAAGTGTATGGGATGGGTGGAGCTCTGACTGGGCAGGGGCAGCCCCAGTGAGAATGGCAGAGCATGCAGCACGCACCTGAGAGAGGGAAGAAGTTAAAAACCACCTTTGGTTCCCTTTCTCTCCCAGCAGTAAATCTGTTAACTGACTTCAGAGCTCCTGCTTATTAATGAGCTGTGGAAAGCCAGGTGGCTCGATTCCCTTAAAATCCTGGCAAACTGCAGGGATATTTGGCTCCTGCCAGATCCTGTGGGCACTTGGAGGATAGTCCAATCCATCCATCACAATAAACCACCTTTCCCATAACTGACCAGCTTTCTGTCTACATGATCTCTGCACTGTGCTTGATGCTGTGGGAATTACTGTATTGTCACCAAGACAGCACCGTGGTCTCATTGCAGGAGAAAAATGCGCTTGTCTGTGATTGCAGAAGCCATGAAAAGGTTCAAGAATTGCCAATCAGCTCCAAATATCTCAAAATACATAGCCTAGAGAAAGACTCAGCAAAAAAGATACAGTGACCATGTTGAAATCTGTTGAAATTTAGGTTTGCAAATTGAGTGTATCATACAATTATGATCAAATGTTTGAGAGGCTGTAATTGAACACTAGAAACAACAGATAAATTTTATATTAGAAAGAAAAGTATACAGGCTGTACTCTCTACTATAAAGGAACAAATCCATTTCAGAAAGGATATAGGGTGAGTGATGGCATAAAACTGTACATAAGCAGTGATTAGCTCCTGTTTTTATGTACGTCTGCTACAGAAAACATGACCTTGGTATGATATTACAATACCCAATGTCAGGTGAGAGGAGAAAACATAAGGATGAAGTGTGTGCTTTGAAGAAATCTAATGATAGTCATGAAGCAAAAAAGCACATTTTACGCTGTGATGCTTGTCTACAGAACACAACATAACGCTGTGCAAATAACGAAGCTGCTCCTGGTTTTAAAAGCAGTGTAACTGTGAAATGTGCAGCAGCCTGAGCCAATTTAAATGAGTTTGGCTCTTTTAGTGCAGAGAACCACTCTACTGCCCTATATTCAGTCTAATTTGGAACAAACTCCGTGTTTTGCTTTGTATCTTAATGCTGCAGCAAACTCAGTATTGTTGGTGTTCAATTGTTTTGAAAACCTATTTTTTAGTTCAAAGATCTTTTTATACAAAAATTATTGTGTGTTGCCGTAATTACTTGTCAGCTTTTAATCATACCATTAACTGTTCAAAGTACAGGTCTGCAGTACTTAAACTCCCACTTTGTAATAAATACTGCTTTTTGCATTAAATCTCAGGACATATTCTGTCTAATCTGTACTCAATGATGTGAAAACCTTAAGAGTAATTTACTTTTTTGCCTAATGCTTGTCGATTTTCTTTAATACAGATCCACCACAGATGAATAATGTCATGCCAACATCTCCCCTCCTTCCTCAGATGGCACATCAACATTCATATCCCAGCCTGGGACAGATCACAAACCCATATGAGCAGCAGCCCCCAGGCAAAGAACTGAACAAGTACGCGTCTCTAAAGGCAGTGGGTAAGTAAGCGGCGCGACGCACGACTTCTCCTTTAGCTCAGCATGTTGCACTTGCTGCTGGCAGCTGACATTCTGCCTCCAAGTTGAAAACAAGTTCTAGCTCATCTGGGCTGTTTCATGACAGAATTTCATATTGAACATCCCATGGTAGAATTTAATGTGGATTAACATGTTACTTGGAAACACAATGAAAATTAAGACTGCAATTAAGGGATAAGAAAACTACATGCAAGAATTGGTGATGGTATGATGTGAACTCATACATCCACACAAAACCACCCCGTGGCCCTGCAAGACATTTTTCAGCAAGTTTCACCTGTGTTGTACACACAGTGTTCAGCCCCAGTTCTTTATGCTCCAAACCTGCGAGGAGCAGGGAGTTGGACTTGATGGTCCCTGTGAGTTCCTTCCAACCTGAGATATCCCATAATATACCTACGTATGCATTGTGATGTGTGTCTCCCACAGCTTTCTACACAAATGAGAGAGAAAACCATCAGCTTCTGATTTAGACACCTGCTAAATACTTCCAAAAAGAAAAAGCACTCATACAGTTCTGAAGTAAGAGCTTTCACATTTCCTGCAAGATGTACATTAGTAGGTCACTGACAGAATGTTCTGAGATTTTATGATTTCAAACAATTAGTGCATGATAAGACTCCTAATAAAGATCACAGTGGTGACTATCTTCTGTGCCTGATTAATATTATTTTAAGTAAATGAGATAACATCCTCAAACAAACAGTTGCGGGGAAGGAAAAGCACAAAAGTGAGTAAAAAAGTCAAAAAAATTTTCATAGCAAATGCTAAGCTCATAATAGTTTTCAGGAGCTGTAAATACCTGCTGCACACCCTGTGATGAAAGAAAGCCCCTTCTAGACTATAATACATTAAGAACTGGGGGGTCTTCCCACTAACCCTTCTTAGCTTTCACATATAGCTGTTAACATCATTTCCCCTTAAATTTAGAGCAATGCCACACTCCCTGTTTCCTGACAGAGATATGTATCTAGAAAAAGAGCAGAAGAGCTCAAAGCTTTCTGACTTAAGAATAGAGTATTCACCATGCCAGAAAGAATTTTCATCACAAACTGACATTCCTTTATCTGCACTTCAGGACACCAGACCTCTAACAAAATGTGCATCCAAGTCCCATCTCAAATAGTTCAGTTTTACTTTAGCTTGTTGGTTTTGTATCTTACAAGTGGCATTTTAAATCTGTTTATAAAAACAAGGGTTAATAGCTTTCTGCTGGCTTTTGAATACCAAGCAGCTTCACAACTCCTTCTTCAAAAGGTGCTACTGTGTAATGATGTGGTGATTATCACAGATTTATGCACTGATATTGAGCTTCTTTTTCAAGATGTCAATTTAGGTCAAGCCAATCATCAAAGCTGAAAGGTATTTAAGCATAACAAAATGAGAGATGAAACACTCTAAAAACTTCTCTCATCTGCCCAAGAGCCACTGAATGTACCTTTCAAAAATATTATGAAATTAGAGCTTAGATATTTCTTGTGTGTCTGAGTACAAGTTTTTAAAGTAGCTAGATTATAACCATACCATTAAATCAACCTTGAAAGATTGTGCACTTCAGCTCCAGAAGTTGTATAATGCCTCTCAGAATCTTAAACTAAATTAAACATAACTTTCAGGGACATTTTCTTCCAGGGGGATTGCACCATCTTCCCATGCTTTTCCTCCATCCGTCCTACCCCTTCTCTCTTTTTTGCCCCCACAGATCTACTGCTCTCAGACCACATTAGCCAAGTTTTAGATGCAGGTGAATTGTCACAAGTACAAAACTGCTGCATTGTGATCCAAACTTTCCAGCAGAAAACAAGAGAGGTTTTGAAACTGTTACACATTCACACCTTCTGTCTGGACTTATGGAACGACAACTAACTACACTGAGTTTTCATCCATTTTCAGACACTCAAAACCCTGATTCCTCCCAAGAGTACCTCCTGAGTACATCCCCAGGTCACAAAGAGGTTTTCCCATAACGCCAGCCTAGGTCTGTCACCACGCTGACATCCAGCTCTCCAGACTGCAGGGCTGGTGTTGGCTTTTGGAGAGCTCTGACAGGAAAGAGGAGCTGGCCAAAATCAAGCCCACCGATACAAATGTAACCTGACAGCATCTTTTGAACAACCAGACATAGACTGAGTTCACCCTGACCTCATGTCACAGGGCAAAGGCATTTTTTTCCTGCCAACATTCAGACTTGTATTTATGGATCCCCACAGCAGGTTAATGAGTGTGTGTAGTCCATTTCCTTTTGCATTCATTGATAGTGGCTTGAGGGTGCATTCATTTACCACAAGAGAAACTTAATAAGGAACGTGTTCTATATTTCTCCATGCATTTGAAGCAGACCATATTCATTTAAGTGCCCCTTAATTCTGCATGATCCCATTGTTTGGGTATAGTCCACTGTGCTTAACCCTTTTCTTTAATAAGGGAGTGGAGGTCTTCCCTCCATTTCTAGTGTTTTGTAGCAACTGTAGCTATAGTACATTAATATCCCTCATCAGAATGCGGCCATAAGTGCTAAAAAGTTTAGATAACTGAAAAAGTGAAGCTTTACCAGAGGCAATTTTAAATTAATTTCTACACAGCTGCTTTCTTCTGAACTACAGATGTCCTAAAAAATTGGCTAATTTTAGAAGTGAGCTACTCATTCCTCAGTGACTGTCTGCTGTGAAAATTGAGTTTATGGAAAAGTAGCGAGTCATATTAATTTCTCTGTTTTGGTCATATTCAGGTTCTCCATTAACTTCAGTAAAGATTCACGTGCTTGTGAAAACAAGAGACAACAGTGCCCTTGCTATTAATTTGCATTGTGCTGCTAAGAATGATCCATACCTTGGTAGTGAGAGCGAGCTGATCCCCAGGAAGCAATTCTGAAGCTACTCCTCATACTCCAAGGGACAGAGCTTAGCAGAGTGTGGTTGGACGTTGGACTGTTCATGTGTGTGTGCAGTGCAATGTGTGCATTGCAGTGTCTGATTCAGCACCACAGGGGAGAAGAGAGTTGAAAAGGCTGTGTGGATGTATTTTATTTAAAAAGCTAAACATTTTTACTTGAACAAGGTCTAAGTGCACAACCAAACCCTTTAACACTCAATGTAAGAGGATGTTTTCGTCATTTCTTGTTAGGAATCCCGTTATTTGTTGCAGCCTCCAGAATTCCTTAAGTACTGACCATGGCTGTTGACCAAGTTCACCTTTTTCCCCTTGCTACCTGCTGGCATTTACATCTCTGAATGATGTGAGGACATTCTGTGCCTATTTTGTGTTCTCAGATGAGTGCCTGGAGTACAGCAGTGTACTGGTGAGTTGACATGTGCTTACTGTTTTCCTCACTGCACCAGAATTTTACTCTCCGCACACCACCAGGGAATAATCAGCAGAAGGCATAGGACCACTTGGAAGTGAGATAGAGAACACATATTTTCTGAACAAATAGATAAGAAAATTTCCATCCTAGCATCTCTAGCCTATCTGGCTGACTTATTGTTAGGTACACTCTGTTCATCTATTATTTTTCCATTTTCAAGCCACAGAATCTCTTTTACACAGTGCAAAATTTTTCCCACCTCAGAATGTGAGAGACTGTCTGAGGGAAAAGGGTTAATGAGCTCCAAGACCAGTCCCAGCAGAAGTGGTCATTGAATGTCATGTAGCAATTAACACCCAGTGTTCAGAAATTCCAATTTTTTGGTCACCTGATTCTACATAATCCTGGTTTCCTTCAGTGTTTTGATTATTTATGTAAAAAGTGCAGAAAGAGGTTTTTTCTGCATAAATTATTCTTATTTCCAGTTCATCAACCATGTTTTTACTCCATGCTTAAATGGTTATTGCTCACTTAAGCAATACTGACATGCCTAAAGCTATAAGTGGATGGAGATCTTGTAGCTGAACACCTCCATGAAATTCAAGTCCCAGGACATACAAAGGTAGCTCATCACAAATTTTTATGCACATCATTTGGACATTCATTTGGAAAACATGAACAATCCAACTTCAAATTCCACTCTGCTAAGCTGTAAGAGTTGTAGTCCATCCTGTTGCTTAAGAGTTTCCTAGAGCTCAAAGTGGCCTCATTATCCTGAGTTATTAGTTATCTATTCAGTCACACTGTTCTCAAGCCTGGCTCAGTAATGGTTAATTTTCTTTCCTGAGTTTCAGGGAGTGCAAAGTCACTAAATATCTTTAGACTTTCTTGCAGAAATGAAAAAATTACCCCAAATCCAACTTCTAAATCTCTGGAGGACTGGGAAAATGATCACTCAGCTGCTGGAGAGGTGCACAGACATGCAAGTAAAAACTGAGAATACAAATATTTCTACAGTTTAACATGATTTTCTATTTCTTTCATAAATTTTCTTCTTCCCTTCTCTCTCACACACAGACACACAAACATCTGAGGAACTGACTGGACATTGTCAAGAGAAAAAGAAATAAAAATACAATGGACAAAATTCCTTCCTGAAACACAGACCCAGAAAGCCTTCCCTGATGCTGGGAGTTGTTAGTCTCCTGTGGGACTAAATCAGATCTAATTGATTTGATATAGTGAGCTAGGAGGATATAATTGGCAGCAGACCCACCATCACATCTCTGAGTCTACAGCTCCCAGCATTTCTTGAAGCTGCACGGTTCTTTGATCCCAGGGGAAACATTAGACAGTGATCCAGCTCTGCTTGCAGTTGCAAAACTGCAAAGTGAGATTCTGCAAATACAACACTCAGAGAATAAATATCTCCTGGTTAGGTCCCTGCAGAAAGTAGTGTGGCCATAAGTGTGCCAAAGCACCCGGCAACAACTCCCCCAGAAAGGTGAAGCGTATGAGCAAACTGACCTGGTCCTGTGTCCTCTGCACACACAGAAGGATCCAAAGGGAAGATCACCCTAAGGTTACCTCTGGGCTGTTATCTTTGAACTATCTTCTTGTCTGATGGGAAATTTGTTACTGCCTTCTCCTGAGCTTCAGACCTTCAATTTCCATGGAAATGACCGTGACTCTGTGCTGGTACAAGATCTGCCTCTCACCATGGGACTCGGTACCATTCCCTGTAGTTCATTGTGCTCTGGCCTGGAAAGAAACACTGTAATTGGAAAAATGGAAACACACAACATGCCTGCCCATGCATTCATAGGGTTGATACGGTCCACTTTTAGAAAAAGCAGAACAACAAATTTATTGGAGACAGTATGTTTGTATTAATTTACTTTCCTATACCAACCACACTGTTACACTGAGAGGTAAATATTCATGCTTCTTTCGAAGGCTTAAAAAGGAATTGTGCTTTCTTTTCAAAGACAAAAGAAATTTTCAGTTACCACTTCCATAAGCAGTTACACAAAGATGGATCAAAAAAAAATCTGGGACATAGGAGTATCTCACTGGATTTAACACCAAAAAAACTGACAGGGAAGCACAGATTAAAGCATCACTTGTAATATCCAGAGGGTGATTCAGATAATGATTTCATATAACCAGAGGTATGTGCTGTATCATAAATAATGCTCAACTAGGGGATCTGCCCAGCTTAACATTGGAACTACAGATCTGGCTCAAGGAGGTGTGACATAAAAGCTGGGTATCTTATTATTATTATTATTATTATTTACTCAGCCCAGTGTGGCTGGAGAATTTGAAGCTTTTGAGTGTCCATTTGTTAGGGAAGTTTTTCATGTTTTAATTCTCGCTTCTAGTTCAGGCACAAGAGAAAAGCCAAGCAGCACTCAGGAGCAAGGCTTGCTTTAGCAATCCCCTTGCCAGCACCTTCCCTCAGCCTCCCCATGCCCCAGCCAGAGGAAGTGGAGCATCACTTGTTTCACTCACATCTTCTGATGAGACCCAGCAAATTTCACAGCCTGCCCAGTGCATGCAGATGAAATTACAAGACTTTTTCTTGCTTCCACTAAATCATTTAATTATTTTCTCTGTTGTTTACCCACTTGGCTTCTGATACCCACAGGCACACTGTCATAGGTAAATATAAAATGCTTGGAGAGTCTTGATCAAAATATTTCCCTGTTTTTTCATCCAGAACACTCATTTCTTCTTCCAGCGAAGTGCTCATATTTTAATTATAAATATGGCATTTATGCAGAGCCTCAGTATCTTGAGCTAAATCATCTGCTTTGCTGACATTCTTTTTTGGCTTTTTAAAAAACAACATTTTTACTGTAAAATCTACAGGAGGACAGTCTCTCTGAGGATGGGGAATTGTGCTCTAAGCAATCAGACTTCCAAGCAGCCACTGCCCATTCCATCCTTTAGCAAACAGGCGGATTTGTGAACTTTTGGGGATATGTTGGTCTTGGCAGAAGTGACATCGTGGCAGGTGGAAGGAAACTGCAAATAGTCCTCCTTTTACAACAGTTCTAGCACCAAAATAGGATTCTCTTAAACACTGCCATCTATGTTGGCTCATTTCTTAGACATTAGCAACACAATGAACTTGAGGAAGAAAGAAAATCTGACCTTGAGGTGTATTTAGTTTGGGTTTAAACTTTAAACTTTTAATTCTGTGGGTTGGACTCACACATAGTGAATTTGTTTTTTCTGAACTTGGTCCACTCCCTGGTTTTGGAATGGCTGAAGAATATTCATGAGAATTTATTAAATTTTAACCTATTTTTCAGGCCAAAAGAACAAATTTAAATCTGTTCATTTTAATTCTGATCCTGATGTTGATATTCTTTGCATCTATGCTCCCTACCACAGAAAAACAGCCTCTTTTTTTTTGTTATCAGCACATTAAAATAGTGAAAACTAAATCTTCACCAGTCATTCATAGAAGTTCAACGTATAAACACCACTCCACATTCCATAAAGTTAGGCACCATAGAGAACTCAAGCCCTTTCACTGAAAATTAGGTTGGTTCTCTGGAAACAAATTGATTTTAAAAATCCGTTATTATGCGACCATTAATCAAAATGAAACAAAAAGTTATTTTCTCATTTTTTTGAGACATAATGGAGAGGATCTAAAATAAAAGTACCAGAAACCCAGCTCACTGCTAGAGAATGGGGGTTTTGCTGTCTTTTGCTTGTCTTCTGGCCTTGAAGGTAGAGCCTTCAGAGGTAAAGAGCTTACAGTAACCAGGCTTATTTCCATCCATTGAGATCAGTGGCGGCCCCAGGAAGAAAACAAGTAAATCTAAATCAAGCATGGGTTATTCCAGCCTATTTCTGTGAAATGCTGATGAATTACGCATGAGATTTTTTTACACATTAAGAGATGTGAAGACATGAGTGAAACTTTATGCTCTGGCAATAAAAGTGAGCCAATAAAAACAAGGCTCAGCTCACGTGATGACAAAGCCTAACAATGCTGAGCATTTTCACTTGCAGCCCTTCCTAAAAATCTCTCTCTGTAACTATTTTATTTTGCAATATAAACACACTTCTCATTCTGCAATGCAATTTTTTTTAATCAATTATTTAAGCGTGGAGATTGATCTGAAAGATACGAAAACAACTGTGAATACTTGCAGATAAACAGCAACACTGTGGGATCCCAACTCAGATCTAGATTTAATCTCAAGTGTGGCTTATAACAGTTCCTACCATGGAGCCAACATATTGCACTGCTTCCTCTTAACATACTCCACCCATTTTCCCCTCTGAACTATTAGCTTTGTAGGTAATGTACGGCAATGTCTTTGCAGGAAGAGTTTCATCCCTGTGTTCTATATATGATGTCACGTTTTGAGACATTTCAGCTTTGTACGTGGATAAACGTCAAAAGCAGAGTGCAATGCTCTTCAGGATTACCCACAAACACAAAAGATAGTAACACAAGTGATAGGAATGAATCCCTTATTAACGATATCGTATAAATAGCAGCAATTATCTGTCTGCTATTTTGATTCTGCAAAGGGGGCTCTAAAGACAGTAAATGTGTTTTTAAGAAATTGTACACATAAAAGTCACAGAGACCTTATTGCTTTATTCCTACACATTCATACTTGAATAACAAAGGCCTTGAGGCATGGAGGGACGAAGAGAAGTAACATGATTTGAAATGCACAGTTGATTTCTGCAAAAGTCCTTCCCTAACAGCTTATTTGAAGAAGGATAAGGGGGAAAAGAGAAGCTGGAAAAAAAAAATCTGATATGTAGTAATGATACTACTAGCATTCAAAAAAAAAGTCACCACGAAGATATCATCTTGCTCCATTCTAAGGGCAATATGAAGTACAACAGGTAATTTTTGTAGTGGAAAGGTTTGCAAAGCTTTCTAGGCTATGGAAGGTGCTACTGTGGAGAGCAGCCAGGGCCCTGCCACAGGGGAGGAGGCAGAGCTGCAGCTCAGCAGCGCTGCTGCTCATTTCCCCAGCAATTGAGATGATTGCAGTTCCTGGGGAAAAGGGGAGAGAGGAGCCGTACACTCCCCTGTGGCTGCAGTCTGGTGTGTCACTATTAACTATTCATGGCAGGGAGCTGCCTTTCCAATTCTTCCTGGGCTGGCTGTCAGTCATTGATGCTGCTGCCTTACGAGAGGGCTCTGCTCAGAGCAGGCATCACTTCTGCTCCGCTTGGACTTGGCCCAAGCTGCAGGAAAACTGAAGGCATTCATTTCCTTCTGACAGGGCAAGTTTGGGAATTGCCGGGGAACATGAGTTCCTTTCAGTTTGACACACATCTCTGCTTTGGAAACCTCTGGCAACCATGCTCAAGAGTTTAGTGATACAAATGCCATAGAGTCTAAAAAGAGGGAGACAGGAAAAGAAGAAAAGGAAAAGAATAATCCAGAACTCAATATGTATAAGTATAGCTATGAAATGACTTCATTCTTTTTCTTTTTCCTCCAGAGAAGAGAATAGAAAAAGATAACTTTCTAATAGAAACATCTTATGCCAGAACTATTTTGGAAAAAAAATCAATTAAATCCAGAACAATTACTAAAAATCCTTTCAAATTAAAGCAGTTAAGAAACAGATCAAATAAAAATAAATTAGGCAAAAAATAACTATTACATCACTGGGACTTTTTTTTCATTTAACCAGTACAATTCAAAAAGCCTGTAGGCCCTTCTTCATGTTGAGAAATAACAGTGTAAGTCTAGGATGATGGCAGTTGAAAGGCATAAAAATGCAAGTTTATTTCAGCACTAAAACCACATTTTAATTACATGTTCAGATTCCAAATTGGGTTCTCTGTGTTCTCATGCAGCTTTCTATGTCATCACATCTGGTATTTTCAGCTCATCTGTACCTGATTCAGACATAGGTGTAAGACTTATAACCAGCAGTATACTAAAAGAAACAAACGTATCAATCAAAAGTATTAGAATTGAAAACAAAATTGAGCACACAGAAAAATGCCAACAGCGACGTGTGAAAAGAAAATTCAATTATGTTCATGCTAAGAACAGTTATTACAAATAAATGTGGTCAGGAATAGCAGAGCTTTTTCAGTCAACATTAGATAAGGTAAATTGACACCTGAAGGAAAACCAAACAGGCTTTTTTAGATGCCAAACCCCCTGCAGAACACGGTGAAAATTCAGTTCTGCTGTGCCCCACGTCCCCTCTGTGTGCAGCCCCCAGGAGCAAAGCACCCCTGGGCAGGCTGCTGGAAGCCCAGGCTGCAGGAGCAGGAGGGGTTCTCAGGGCTCTGGGAGCTCAGCACTGCACACTGCTCCTGCAAATGCAGAGGCAGCAACCCCTGCAATCCTTAGGAGGATGCCCTTAAACAAACAGAAGCTCCTCACCAACCAAAATAAGGTTACAAACAATTTCATATTATTGTTGATGTATGGAAGCAAAACTTCTGACACAATCAGATTTATCCTGAGAAGCATTAAAAACCACCCAGTGAAAAAGCAAGCAAGATTACCGGAGGAAGAAGTGGAAGAAGCCTTTTAAGCAAATCTCTTAAGTGTTAACCTCTTTGGCTTTGGACAGCATTTTTAGAAAGCAAGCCAAACCCTCCTTTCCTAAATCAGTTTATACTGCAGTCATGCTTTATTCAGAAGTTAAGCATGACAGCAAGACTCCCTGGGTAGTTTCTATTTCGAAAAGCAAATTTTCATACCATATATAAGGTTTCCAGTAAAAAAACCTGATAAATATGCTTAAATGAGATAAAATTAAATAAATATTTCACAGTAGAATTTTTCATATTTTTTTGCCATTGTAGACGCCATGAAAACCACAAGCTTAGATGCCTTTAGGAAAAAAAATAATGAAAAAAACAGATTTACAGTTACAGGACAGCCACTGGCTGCATTTTCAAAGAAAAGTCAGAGATTTAAATACATAATGCTTTTAGACTTCTTTTACAATTTCATCCCTTGGATCAAGAACAGAACTGGTGCTCTTAGTTCCTTCTAAAATTTATCATTCACTGTATGACACTGAACCAGCAGTTTAGCATGTTGGTGCTTGAATTGAAAATGTTAAATCACTTGAGGATACAACCAAGCAGTGTGATCTTTGTCTATCTGCATGCAACAGATTTCAGGTTTCCTGAAAACATTTACAATTCTAATGTTAATTTAACATGAATCACCCACCATTTGTTTCCAGCTTAACAGAGCCTATATTCTGGTTAGTCAGAAAAAGTCTTGTTTTTCTTATACTGGTTAGATTCAAGCATCTGCATGCCACTGGTCCCTTGGTTAGGCAGAATGTGTGCGTGTGTCTGGAGTATTTTGATCAAAACCAAATCACAATATCACTGCAGCACTTTGCAAAATTGAATCATAAATATTGCAATTTAATACTATGTAAATCAATGCAGGCAAGTATACAAAGCCCAGCTGGAAAATCTGTTTTACATGTCCAAGGAGAAACCTGCCCAAACTCACAGAGTAAATAAACATTTGGAAAAAGAGGAAGAACAAACCAGACTTTGCAGTGCTGTGCTTTTTGGCACATTGTCAGAAGAGGGGCACTGCTGCTCCCAGACATGTGGCTACTCTTGTGTTCCAGGGAATGGCAACCCTGCTTCTGAAGCACACATCCCGTCTGATGCCTGAGGAGTTCATCAAAATCTGTCTGTGTTCCCAGCCAGGCAGCAGACTTTGCTGTGGGGGTTAAAGAGCATTGCTGGGACTGGAGGCTTCACTTACCCAGTCTAATTACATTCCTATCCTAAACCATTGCTAGGTGTCTCAAAACCCAGAAATATTCTGGCCTCCTCAGCCTTTCATAAACTGTCATGAAAATAATCAAAATAAGAGAGGAAATGTTTGGGCCTGCATTTTTATCTTTTTTTCATGTCTCATATCTTGAAATAATTTTATTTCACTGGGAAAACAAAATGTAGTCTTGTGTCTGGAGGTGGACAAGCTCTTTTCAAACAATGTCTGAGAAGAAAAGGTTGATATGGTTTGTCTTTTCGTGCTTGGTCTCTCTCCAGATCACTGTAAGAAATCAGTAAATAGATGAAGTGGTAAAGGGGGCCAGGAGAGGAATAACACTGAGCCACAAAAAGTAGGTTCTACAAAACTTATGTGGGGTTCTATGCTTTATGTGTTTTTCTTTACTTCTGTCAGCAGTAGGAAATAAAACCCATGGGAAAGAATCCAAAGAGATAAAACAGTCTTCATTTTCAGAATGTCTTGAATAAAGGCAAAATGGTATTAGAAGAAAACATCAGAAGAAATATTTAGGACAGAAATCAATGCAGGCCACAGGCTGAATTCTGAGTCTTCAAAACTCAATACAAGAATGAGAAGGAGGGCTGCAAAAATGATTTTAAATGGCATTTGCCCTTTCTTTAAATTTAGTATGGTTGAAAATTGCCACCCCAGTGCCTATGAGATGAGTGACCAGCCATGAAATAACCACACTCCCTTCTCTTGGCCTCAGACAGATCTCTCACATCATTCTGCTCATTCCCCATTCTACCAACAGAATCCTATCTAGCTGAAATTTCCCTTGCAGTCTTGTTTTCCAACCCACTTCATACTATGCAGAGCAAATTCTTCTATGGTCCATGATAGTTGGTGAGCCCCTTAATTCAAAACACAGGTCATTAGTTATTTGTTTTACTGTATGGAACACATTTTCCTGTGAATTTATTGGATCTAATTCATACCTAGGGGCAGCTATCACAACCTCTGTCTGAGTTTTTTTCCCCTCACCCAACAATAAACTTGTGCTAGTGTACAAATGATACTTCTTTGATTTTCAGATGAAATGCTGCAAGAACTCTCACACAGAGCTGGTTTATGTCCTGGAAGCCTTTGAACATACTGTCTTAGATGCTAGCTTGGAAAAGCAAATGAATAAGCAATCACACATTCTGAAAGGATCAACAGCACCACCAGAGGCAGCAGCCCACTATTTCCCTGGGCAAAATTCTCATATTGTCTCTGAGTCAGGATTCATTACCCTTCTGTCTTTTCTTGAGTTTTCACTTCCATTACTTAGAGAAATATAAGTTTCCCACAGCTTCAGGTAATGAAACCATCATCTCAGCAAACTCGTGGTGTCTGTGGAAGCAAAGCCTTGTTACAAACTGCTGTATATTACATAGGGACAGCCTCACAGGGAAACCTCCCACGAACAGGCCTCACTTCATTTCAGCTGTAATCTGGTGTGTCACTGTAGCAATTCCACTGCCGTCCTGTCCTCAGCACTTTCCAGTGCCTTGCTTTCTGCATCTCTAGCCCTTTGTGTGAAATACAGTCTTTTTGGCTAGAATAAAGCTCTGCATTTCACAAACTAGTTCTTAAAATACGTTCAGATAACAAACAATTCTGTAAACATCTAGTGAGAAACAGTGTCCCTGTACATTTTTATGGCTTCTGACTGTGACTGTAAGCTCACACAGTTTTTTCTTTGGGTTTTAGGTTTTGGTTTTTTAAATGTCTTCAGATCTTTTATAAGGGCTCACGCCTTTGTGTATTCTCTCCTCTCACTTCAGAGGCTTCTTCCCACTCCTAGGTGCCTATTTTCACAAAAACTGTAGGACAGAATAGTCTTTCAGGATTCTGTGTTCTCCCACAGCTGTAAGAAGGGGTGCGAGTCTTCAGAGCCATGTTATGGACCCAAAGAGATAAGAACATTATCAGTAAGGAAAAGAGTTAAAACCTCCAGTAATATTTTACAAGAAAAATAAAGCGTTCACAATGATAAGGCACGACCACATGACTCTGTGCCACAAGAGCTTACACAGTGATGTTGAAGACTATTTAGGGTGGGGAAGAGAACATTACATAGTTTCAGGGCCACCTCACAAACACAGCTTATATTCAAATAAGCTCACTGAGAAATTTTGGCCCTTTGGCAGCCACAAGGATTTTTTCCACTGATATTCAGGAAAACACATTTTCATCCATGGTATTTACTTGGCAAGCTGGTTTCCATGCTTTTGTTACACAACTATGGATCATGAAGAAAGATGTGAAACTTCCATGTCGTGCCAGGCTCACACTCAAGGTTGGGAAAAAATATTCATATTTCAACATTTCTTTCCAGATGAACAGTAAAACAGTAACTAAATTTATGGGTAGAGTACCTTAAAGAAGTAAAAGGCTTACTGAAATATTGAAACTGAGAACATTTTTATGATTAGCTACAAAGAAGGAACACAATAATACTTAGAATTAAAGCCCTTCTTCTATTATTATTTGGCAATGTTGCAAGTATAATTCTTTACTCCTTTTTCAAACATAACACTGATATCTTTAAATCATATTTTTACTGATCAAGATAGAGAAGCCAATGCAAAAGGCACTTCTATAGCACCTTTCATCTAAAATCTCAGAATACTCTCCAAATAGAAATTCAAATTCCTAACACAACTACCTCCTCCAATGTGCTAACAGCTCATTTTACAGCAGGTGAAACCGAGGCAGAGGGAAGTTGAGTCATGTACCTAAGGTCACATAACAAATCCATCCTCTAACTCCAAAATATCTCTTAGGATGGTTAAAGTCCACAAAATATTTATAGGGTCTGCTTAAGAAGAAAAACAAACTCCCTCAGATTCACAGTTGATTTTTAAAGTGGTTGGCTTCAGGATACTATTAATATACTTTTCTTGGTAAAACATTTGTTACAAAACCGTGCTCAATATTACTGTTCTGAATCTTTTCTGCTTTGAAAATGAAAAGTAAAAAAACCTGTTTCTACTCTGTAGTAGCATCAGGTCACTCTCATGGGGTACAGCCCACTGCTATTATGAAACCTGCATGAAAGAACAAGGATGGTGCTAAGAGTTGCCAAAAGCCCTCTTGAACAACTGAACAATTCAGTTTTATCACTGCTGGTTTTGCTCATAGTTGCTACAAGGGTATCTCCTGCCCCCCATTTTTGGTACCTGTGCCTATGTGCACACCTGCACATGCAAGCAGGAAGGAAACAGGATTAAGGGAGGTTAAAATGCTCACTGCAGGGTTGCCTTTCACTGCCAGCACTGAGCTCTGAGGCACAGGGAAGAGTCCTCAGGCAAAGGCTGCAAAGCGTTCCTGGGTCAGGACAAACACAAACAGCAGCTCTCCCACACTGGCACTGCCACACAAAACACGAACCAGCCACTTGGCAGCTGTTTGCCAGCTCTCTGATTGACTTTGCTGATGAGGACTTACAGTTCACATCCCGGTTTGTTCTCTTCAAGCCCAGTTTCCAGAGAACAGTTGAGAAGTCCCTAGAAAGGGACTATGTGGACTATATTAGTTAAAGCAACTTTATTGGAACCAAATTTACGGAATTAATCATTTCACTTTCTGTGTGGTTTTCCACAAGAAACAGAATTGAAAATCTGATGTTATAACATGGCATAAACCAACTTCAGACATGTCAGAGGCACAGTCCTTGTGAGGCTGATTTCTTCCTCCTTGTTTCAACAGTGAAGGTTTTCTTTATATACACCAGAAATACAATTTACTCTTCTGTAGGACATCCTTGATGTGATTGGAGATCTGAGTATCATATCTAATGTCTGATCAAATTCAGAGACCCTGGACCACTGCAGTGGGAAAACGTATAAGTGAGAAAAAAATTAACAGAAACTGAGGACGTAGCTTGAGCTTGTTGTGGCCTCAAAAAGAAAAATGGCAGGAAAAGCCAGACAATAAAAATATCTGCAATTTTTGGTCATTATTTACACAGCTGCATCACCACTGCTATTTCTAGAAAGAGAAGTCATTATTTACCTTGCAGCTGATTAAAGATCTTGGCTACAGAAGACAAATTGCTGCAACATAGCTAAGATAAAATTAAAACGACAAACTTACACATTTACTCTAGTCTTATGTTAGATTAGCTAAATTTTTAATTTTTGCATGCAAATTAAACTAATTTAAATGTGAAACAGGCATACAAATGTATCTCTATTACAAGCTGGACATAATTAACTGTGCTGAACTTAAATTATATAAGCTAGTGTGACTTTTCATAAATAGCCAAGGTCTAAGTCATACGACGTGGAAACTCGCTCTCCTAACAGCTGGCCTGCAGTTCCTTTGATGTAAAAATTTATAAAAATGAAGACTTGTGTGAATATTCACAGTGCCTTTTCTGCAACCCTTTTTTTCAATTATTGATAACAGATTAATGAGATAATAGTAATGCAAATGCATTTCCACCTCGTTTTTATTCATAATGGTTCTGTGACATTCAGAGAAGATTAACGAATTAGAAGGACAAGCGACATGTAGAACTGGAAACAGTTCTTTCAGGGAGAAATAGGTACAACTTGATTATTCAGATTACAGCTCTCTAAATGAAACAACTCACTCCAAAATCAAAGCAGAACTTCACAGACTGTCTCTGTAACACATGACAGGTCAATCAGCAATCGCAACTGCACACCCTGGGCTGAAATGAGAGCAGG
This sequence comes from Sinosuthora webbiana, assembly GCA_013397395.1. Taxonomy (NCBI): domain Eukaryota; kingdom Metazoa; phylum Chordata; class Aves; order Passeriformes; family Sylviidae; genus Sinosuthora; species Sinosuthora webbiana. The sequence continues at coordinate 1,257,968 of VXBN01003815.1, read as the reverse complement.
CCATTATCTGCATTCTGTGATTTGTTTCGAGCAGAAGACACCTGTATGCTATAGAAAAGCATTCACTCAATGACTGAAAAAGGAAACAGATGGAGTTGGGTAAAACGCACAAAGCCCAATTTGACAGCACAGAAAGGAGCAATTTCAGTCCATTGGAGAAGAAACACCTCTTTAATGACAAAATTAAGGATTTAAGAGCAGAGTCCAGTTGCACAGTCATTTCTACAAAAAATGTCATGAGGTAATAAATAGCAGTTGCCTTTGGTAATATTCCTCCCTGTGGAGGGGCCAGGACAAGGGGGATGCACAGCCGAAGCCTGATCTTGAAGATTAATATGATGCTCCTGGGAATTTCCCCGCCTTGCAAAAAGATCCAGTTCAGAAGCAGAGACAGGGAGAAAATTCAAAGTGCAATGAAAGCCTCCTAGGAATACTTGGGCGAGAGCAAAAGAGGGAAGATACACAAAAAACAGTGCAGGGAATTAAAAACCTCATGAAGGCAAGAGGGGCTGAGCTGTACAGAGAGCTACATGTACCAGAGTTCTGCAGAGAGGCCTGACATGGCATGGCTTCAAGGAAAATGGATGGATCCAGCCAGGGCACAGCAGAAGTCAAATGCAGGCTGACACAATATATATTCTGAGCACACCACTGCTGATTAACACAGTGCCAGCTGATCTACGTATTTGGCGCTATCTTAAATGAACATCTAAATTTTTGAAGGGGGAAAATAAACACTACATAAAAGGAAAGATCTTAAAAAATGAAATTCAGTTAAGCTTCCCTTAAACCTCAGTCTCAAAATTGAAATGAGTTGCTGGATTACTGCAGAATGCCTTTAGCTGTCTAAGCATGGTTCATACTTTCAAGCAAGGCCAAATGAATGCCAGCAATAACGACAAACTTGAGCAAAAGCATGCACTGGAAGACACTTGCCTAGGAAATCACAGAGGGAAAAATCCTGGTTTGAGAACTGCAATGCAGTATTTGTTGACAGGGCGGTTGCTGTATTTCTTACTAGCACTGACCCCAGAAAATGATGTCAGAACCTTGAATTTAGGATTTTCATGGTCTGTAAAATCACAGGGTAAATACCCAACCTTCAACAACCCAAAGTATTTTCAGCCCCATAAAGCATAAGTGAACTTCCAACCATTTAGGAGAACAGATCCCATTATTAATATTGCCTTGAGGCGTTATTGAACAAAAATGGGTCCACCTCAACACACATCACCAGACCTTACAGCTGGCTGGGTTAAACCCCCACGAGTCACTTTGCATTTAAAGGGATGCTTGGGTTGCTCTCACACAGCAATGCAACCCAAGATGCTGCAGTATTCTCAGGAAAACCTATGTACATCTGTAGACTTCCCAAATTTCCTGTGCTATGTGACATGAACAGTGATAAGATTCATAGGACTTCTCCCCATAATGTAAATGTCAGCACAACCTCAGTGATTTGGGGCAGGGACAGTCTTTTCTTCAAGGGCAACAGGGTTTTGTCTGCATGTATGAAAGCTTGGCACAAAGGCATTCAAAACTCTGCCCCAGAGCAAAAATAAGGGCTGGGAGGTGGCGTAGATTTCCCTTACTGACGTACCTGTAAATATTCTGGTCTGCAGATGGAACTGGGTAAGACCTACTTTACTTTACTTTACTGTTCACCATTTTTCTTGTGCCAAACTGATTCTTTTTTTCCCTCCCCTTTTGACCCCAACTAGCTGACAAAGTCAACGATGACTTCTACACCAAGCGCCGACACCTGGCCGAGCTGGCGGCCAAGGGGAGCCTGCCCCTGCACCCGGTGCGCCTGGACGAGGAGAGGGCCTACACCATCGACAGCGGGCTCACCCGGCAGAATGGCAAATCCAGGATGGGCAAGATACACACACACCCCCTGGGCTACAACGCCCACTACAAAACCTGGGATCCCAACGACCCCTCCCTGAGGCGGCAAGCATTCACAAACAAGGGCAAGCACGGCATGGGAGACCCGACGCTAAGTGACCCGCTGACCACCCGGAGCCAGCACTACTTGGGCCCACAGCCATACTTCATAACCAACAGCAAGACAGAAGTAACTGTTTGGCTTTGTTTTCTTTCTCTCTTTTTTTTTTTTTTTTTTTTCTAATGAAATCCTTTAAAAAAACACATGCAAATGTATACACAACACAAACACTCAACCGAAAGGCAAAAAAAAAAAAAATTAAAAATATGAAATAAAACAAAAAAAGAAGAGGAAACAGAAGGAAGGAACTTCCACCTGGACACTCTTGGTATCCAGCCAGCTGTAGGCCGAAGAGTGGGTTAATACCATTCAGCAATACACACTGAAGGTTGAATTATAAACTCCATTTGTATTTCACAATGGAACACAAACCCTTGTGACTAAATTTTTTTACTTGAAACTAAAATCCATGATGAGAAGTAGCACAATCTAGAGAAACTTTATGTCTGCTTAAACATTTACACTATGTTCCTGCCTTGAGACAGAGGAAGAGAGAGAGAACAATATACTGTAATATATTATTTCAGAGAGGAATTTTGTATAAAACCTATTAATAATCACTAGACCTGTGAAAAACCAAGAGCAAACATCTTGGTATGATCCCTAACATCTATTATTGTTCTTTCACACCATCCTATAGAGAACGCAAAAAATATATATACAATAAGGGACAAAGACAATTTCACAAGGAATTTATGAAGACTGTTATGATTAAGAGCATATGGGACCTTTCTGTCTGGTAGAGAATTCTGCAGGATGATAACAGCAGATTTCATTTCAGTTTACTCTGTTTGATTTGAAATTTTTGGGAACCTCCAAAATAAGAAGAGATGCTTCATATGACACAGAAAGCTGCTGGGGGAAAAAGGGCATCAGAATATTCCCTCTCAGTCCTCCTGTTTTCAGGCAGATGGTAACAATTCTCACTTTGCAGACTGTCAGGATTTTTTCTTCACCTAAATGTTTTGCCTATCTTCAACTGCTTCAGACTGAAATTAAGCGTGGGTGGTGCCTTTACTGTATTACTATTGTTCAATGACAGTCTTGTTCTTCAAAGTGACCCCTCTGTTCCTTTAAGCTATTTCCTCATGTTTTGCTAAGGATGACAAGGGTTCTGCCCTGTTCAGCCTCCTCTGTTTGTTCCAAAAGGAAACTGGACTACATCTCCATGCAGTGGTTGCACAGTCAAGACTATTTAGTTAGCCCCTTCATTTTCCCAATTTCAACTTTTCCCCTCTAGTGTCTCATTTTGTATTTGCTTTTAGCCATGGTAGTTCTCTGTAGTTCAAGTAAATGTTATCTGGTATATTGTCTCTATCGTTTGGCTTTCTCTAGTGGCGTTCCCTCTTGGTGGGCTGTGTGGTGGAAGAGGCTGGTCCAGCCTCAAACATCAGAGATCTGGGGTTAAACTAAACAAACATTTGGACTCGTGGTCTTGACTGTGGTTCTGATGAGCAGGATGCCTTGTTTGTGTGAGTAAAACCACTCTTGAACTGTGCACTGGTAGCAAACTCACAGTCCTGAGCCTGTAAAGGCTTCAGAACATCCACAAAGAGACAGAGTTGGGATGGGATGGCAGGCAATGCATTCAGTCTTTCAGTAAATTCCTGCCCTTCCCCCAACACAAGTCACTTGACTAAATCCCAACTAGCTGTCCTACTACAGTTGCATTCTCACCAGCTGTCAATTCTTCGGGAGATTAGGTTTAGAAGAATATTCAGGGAGGAGTGAGAACTGTCGTAAGAAGAATTGGAAGTGGCATTTCTTACTGTACTCAACTGACTGTCAGTGCTTCTGCTTAGTCAAGGATGCAAGGGCTAAGATTTTGAAATCTGGTTAAATAGAGATACCATTTTTTTAGCTATATCAAGATTGATTTGCATCCTGAGAGCACCGGTATCTCTCCATAAGTGCGCTGCTAAATTTTATGATCATATGTTTTAAGACTATCAGAAGTGGACAAAGCCCACAAGACAAATACTTTGCACATAACCCAGACTCTCCACTATCTTACTTTTATTCCTTTAATCTTTATTGCCTTTCACAACTGGCTGACTTAATTTGACCCTTTATGGAATGTTGCTGTTAATCCATATGCTTTAGATACACATTACAGCTGCACTCTAATTCACACAGGTTTCGTGTAACTTGAGCATATTTTATGTGGAAATATTTTAGTAACTGTATGTTCTGTAAGTAAACCCGTGTTAATACTTGTTAACTACAGAGTTTATGATACCAATAATACTTCCTACAATAAAATGTTTGTTTGTTTTTTAAGAATGTTTATTTGTAAACATATGTATTCACTATATTACTATGAATTTCTTACCTGGCAATAAAACTGATTCTAAGTGAATCCAACTTGCTGCCTCATTCCTAAACTTGTATCAGTGGGCCAATTTTTGAGTCTGAACTGAACTTTTGGAGCATCTCACTGCAGCCAGTGGGGTTCATGCCAGAACAAAGGATGGTTTGCCTCTGCCAGTGTGAACAAGGGGTTCTTTGAAAATCAGCTGCATGTTATCTGCATTACAGAGAAGCTGGGTGATGTTTGAGGCTCCTTCCAGGCCTAACCGTTGTGTGATGTTATGACTGCCTGTTACATGCAATGTAACACAAGATACACAGGGATCGCCAGCCTTGCAAAGCTTCATGTGCCCTGTAATCCTCCAGGCACCACACACACACCTGGTGCCACTTGATCAGTTAATTAATGTTTTGAGGAACAAAACCAAAATGATAAGCATGCCCAAGGGCAGAGGCTGATCCTCATGAATGTGAATTTTGCAATAAGCTTCAGACATTTTCAAGGATTGCAACTACCCAGCGAGAGCAGATGAAACACTGATGTACACTGCTTCAAAACTTTTATATGTTCATTAGAGAAGATCCTGTACACAATATCTGTGTACCAAATCTGCTGGAAAAGAAAGAAGTCCCTACAGGCTTTTAGCAGTGCTAATGGTTCATAAAGCTGACAGAACCTTGGGAGAGGGTCTGGGCAGCTTCTTCTCATTTCTTTATTAAAATGATAGTGAATAAATTTAATAAGAGGAAATGGAGTCAGGAAACCCATCTTCAGAATCCACTTACTGCATGACCTGGTGCAAATTCTTTAGACAGTTTATGAGCCTTTGGAAGCCATGACACATTATCAGAGGGAAAACATCAATTCAAAAGTCTCCAGAGTTAGCCTTTTTATACAGTAGAAAAATCTCATTTTCAATATACACATTTATGAGTGCCAGGAAATAGTTTGTAAAAGCCCCATTTTTTGTTACAGGAGCATTTCCCTGCCTCAGGTACAACACAGTTTGGTCAGTGCCAGGAACATTCTGGGCAGCCTTGGACCCACAGGGAAGCCTGGGTAGCCCAGTGGAACCCAAGCCTACCCTGCAGTAGACACAACTTCCTGTTACAGCTCCACCACAGCCCATCTACTCACAGGTTGTTTCTAGCAGCAAATTCCTGACTGGAATCACAGTGGCAAAAGGGTGCTTTGCTAACTTGCAGTCTCTCAGCATAGCTTTTGTTCTTTCAGGTACATTAAAACCTCCAAAGAAAACCCACTGGAATGTGATTCTGTGTTTCCACATGTTTTTTTTCTCTTATGACAGACTGATGATCCTTTTGACACCGCTAGCAAGAACGGCACTGGGCTTCCATCAGAATTTCTTCCATGAGGCTCTTTGATCTTAACAGAGATGCACTGACTACAAACAGAAAAGTACACTGCCAAGAAAGGATGATGTTCCTGTACAGAGCTATGGAGTCTAAAGCCCAAAGGCTTTTGGTTTAGAGCCCTTTACCTGGAAACATCTCTTCTCATGACTAAATCTTTAGAACATGATCCTTAGCTTATACAAACTGAAGATGTGATGGCTTATATAAATAGAGGATCAAGTCTCATGGGATTTCACACTACGAGGTGTCTCCACGACTCACAACTTTAGATTTTAATAGATCTGGGAAAAGATTCATGCTTTGCTCTGTTCTTATAGAATGGTTATTGAATTTTCGGTACTAAATAAATAACCCTAGTCCACAAATCCCTTTTGCACACAATTCTGAGCACTTTATTTAATCCTGGTCTCTATACTTGAATACATGAAGGACTTCCAGTGATAAATACAGTCTTCACTGTAATTATATCATCTTTCTATTTGGCATAGATAATTTTATTTTGCTAAAAACAGTTATGAGAGGCAATATTATTGCATTAAACTATATAATCTCATATATCATCTGCTGCTGAAAATGTGATCATAGGTGAGTACCACATTACCAAAAAGTGAACACTGTTATTTTTATGAGTGGGAAAGTCATACAGTTCTATTTTGAAAAGTGTCTGTAAAAACAATCTTGGTATTCATGCTTCATTCTTTAGACATTTCCAGACTCAAATTTTGCTCAGCCTCCAAGCTAGGTGAGTCCTACACCTGACAACTTAATCAGTAACATTAGCACAAAACCAGGCCTTTCCTCCCCTTCCAGGCGCCCCAATGAAAGCCAGAACCAAATTCAGGTACTGGTTATACCCCATATCTGCACAAAACCTGCTGTCATACAAATGCAACTGATGGGTGCAGCAAACACTTCTGCAGAAGATGCACCATGAAAAGTTTGGCACAACTCATTCAGGTGCAGGCCCTACCATGTTAGCAAAGCATAAGACAGATGTATTTGTCCCCAATGACAGCCCTTTGTGACAGCCTGATTCTAGTTCTGGGCATTCTTCCTATGTAAAAATCTGCCAAATAAACAATCCTGAACAGGCCATGCTCCCTGAATAGGCCTTTCTCATCCCACAGCCACTCTTCTAACAAGATAATGGTGGTGTTCAACAACAAGGTGTTCTCCTTTAAATTTAATTTTTCACCTTCAGAGCTAAGGGACACATTCAGGGAAGGGGAAGCTTTCAATTCAGGCTAACCTGAGGCTGAGACAAGTTCATAATCCTCATCTATTTCTGCTGCTCCCATTTCACATAACAGAAAAGAATAAGATGCAATTTGTACCTAGGTTCATGAAGCACTGCTGTACTAAGTCAGGTCCTTCACGGATGCATGAAGAGGCTCTGTACTTCTCTTTCTCTGCAGGGAACTTGAAGATAATTTTTCATCCCCAAGCAATCATTCTGTAAAAGGTTTTATTTTTATTAATTAAGCTAGAATTCAGAGTTAGAGCTCAGTTTTTGTCTATGCATTTTGTAATTCACTGCTACACACAGTTGCATCTTGTCTATTTAAGTCAACTCTAGCTGCCTTCACTTGGCAACTTCTATGTTTACATGGGAAGAGGCATTGTTGCTCTTAATAGGGGTTGATGTGCTGGCAGAGTTCATCTTCTGAACCCGCACACCAAGCCTTGTGTGCATCTCTCACAAATATATAAAGCTGGGAGAACAATATGTAATCAAAAGTGATGATTTCAAAACAAGAGAGAACGTCAGGTAGTGTTGCTGCTGTTTGATCTGAGGTTGGGCTACAAACAAGAACTAAAAACCAGAAATAATCACAAGCCTTTCAGTGGTCACTGAACTATGTGGCAGCACTATTTGACAAAGAAACAAGTCCTCCCCAGCAGCAGGTGTGTCAGCAAAGCCACTGACACTCCCTGAGCAGAAGCCCATTCTTTTTACTGCAGTTGGCCTCAAGTTCACTCTCTGGGATTTGGGCTTACACTGACATTTTGATCACAATAGCTGTTATTAGAGAGACTTTGGCCAATTTCAGTGAATATATTCCTTGAAGTAATTGATGCCCAGAGAAAAGAGTGCGTTACCTGACACTTACTGTTCCTTTAAGCAACAGAAACATCGCAAAAACTTGGATAGGGAGTTGGAACTAGATGATCCTTAAGGCCACTTCCAACCAAACCATTTTATGATTCTGTGATTAACTGTACTTTTTTTCTCTGCCACAGGTGATGAGAAGCTTGGCTTTGCTTTGTCATTACCTGCCTGGGGTAAGAGAGCTCAAGGATGGCTGCTTTTCTGCCTCTTTTCAAGGCAGAGTTATAATTCAGCAGGAGTCTTTCATACACATCCTGCAGGAGACTGCACTGGCTACTGAGCACAGAGGCAGCCTGTTGACTCCCTCATGTACTAGGAGTGAATAATACATGCAGCTGAAAGACATAAAGGTAGACTGGACTACTGTGGCATCAGTACTGGCTTTGCAAGTTGGCAGCTACTTTCTAGCACCCCTTTGAAGAGGTCAGGAGAACTGTGTGGTATTTTCACTACTGATGCTCTCAGTGAACTTCTGCAGCCTTCTTGAGCACCCCCTCACACACAGCACCTCACCTGGGCTCTCACCTTCCATGCCAAAGTAGCAGTTGTTCCTGGGGAATAAATAACTTTGTGCACACCTGCATGCACAGACACATCTTACATCACTTGAGCTTTGGAGCTTGACTCCCTACATCATTTGTGTTTGCAACACCATCAAAGGGCAACACTGATTTGGAAAATCCACCTAAGTGCCTCACTACATTTCAGTTTTGAAGATGGCATCTATATCCCTAATTTACTTTACTGCTTTTGAAAATTAAATACTAAAGAATATGACATTCTAAAGAAGAGACAATCTAAAGTTTAGGGATGAGAAGTGTCCTTTAGGGCTGTAATGTATTTTGCCATTACTGCTTGGGGAATAATACTAAGGATGATAGAAAGCAACTTGACAGGATTCATTAAGGCAGAGACAGCATGTGTACGCTGTGATGCACAGGACTCTGCACAAGTCTGCCTATGCAGAGCAAACTGTTCTGGTTTTTACTAACAGTGATTTATGAGTTTGTTTTTGTGGTTTTGTCTTTCTTTCCTTTTTTTTTTTTTTCTGTTCTAAAAGATGAATCTAAAAAGCACAATGCTGAGAATGCTTATAACAAAGGTGCCCTGTTGAAAACAGCAAGTGGCACAATATTGTACAGCATGACTGTGACAGCAAAGGCCCTGAGCCCACACTGCTGAGTTAGTGGCAGGATTGTCAGCATGTGGAAAACCAAAACCCACAGACAACACACATTCACTCTTTGATATGCAGAACTTTTAGACTCCACTACAAGTGATTTTTCTCAACCTGACACCAACTAAATGGTATAGAAAAGGAAATGCAGTAGATACACCACAGGACTGCACAGATCTTCTAGACTGAGTTACAGCTGAGACTGCAGTTCAACAAAATAATGGCTGCAACATTGCCTTGTAACAAACCACAGTTATCCTGCCAGCATCTCATCTCATCTCCCTGGATGTCTTGTACCTTTGACACAGCTCATAATGAGTAGGGAAGACTCTGCTCTCAGGCTGTTGCTTGGCTTCAGTGTGCACATTCAAAGTCCTTGCGAAAAACAGCTACTCCAGCCATTAGGATACTGAAGTCTGCATAAAGTCAAAATCCAGGGATAAGTCTTATAACTTTCTACAAACAGCAGCAAAATACATTGAATTTTGAGTCTGAGATATAATTCCCTTGTGAATTTCTGCCTAGGTTCTTCAAACACTCCCATATTACACTTTAGCTTCTTTGACTTTTAGTTAATATTTAGCTGCTTACCTACTAAAATGTTTTTCATGTTTCTACACAAAATGAGCATCACAAAACATACTGGTATTCTTCAGGCTGTTAATTCACTGTCTGCAATGTATTTTCTTATTAAATGATAATTTTATTAGGTGAAATATTCTCCAAAGACAGCAGTACTGGAGGGGTGTTAGCAGGAAATTTCCCTGTCACCCCCAGATCTACTGATGACCACTGTTCGGTTATCTTTGGGGTGGCACTTTCTTGACAGGTTAGTAATATAAAAATTTACTTTTTAAAAAGCTCCTATATACACTATAAAATCTATTTTCCCATTTTAAACACATTTCCTTTCAAAATAGGAAGACAATACACATATATTTTCAAACAGATTGCGTTTTTATGGACTGTGAGTAAACAGGTAGAAGAGAGGAGATGCTACACTTCAGTAAAGGGAAAATACTGAGTGTTTCACCAGCTCAAATCCCATTCCCCATATCTATAATATTCCAGCCACAACCACTGTATAATAATACTTTCTCATGCAAGAATCCTACAGAGGTTGAAGCGCAGCCAATGCATTTAAACAACTTCAGGGAAAGATGAAGTCGACTTCCCAGTATGTTCTACTACATTTGTTCGTTCTTCAATTGTGACCTTTGAGGATGGGTCAAGCTTCTGAAAAAAAACAGAGAGTTACAAAACTGCATAGCTATTCTGTGTAAAATATCACAGTAATCAATAGCCTTATTGTCTAATCTGGAAAACATGGGCAAGGCATCCTGGTGTGCAACTCCTCTTGTTAACACTGTCAGTATCATGGAACGCTCCCCAGGGAGCAGCTCACCAACACCAGCAGAAGCAAGCCTGCATTGATACGGTTAATCAGCTAGAGGACATCACTTCATAAAGATGTAATGCTGTTCCTTTGTCCTCTGCACTGCCTCTGGGGATTGGCTGGTTGGTTCTGTCTGGCTGGTAAATTTTGGGTTTGTTAATGTCAGAATGGGCATATTCCTCCCATCAAACAAACTAGAGGAAAAACCAGATTATCAAAAAGAAACCCACTAGATAAAGAGAAAGAGTCACTTCAGAAGTGACTTGGCTGCAGTAAGGAAAAACATATAGACTTGATAGTGCTGCCTGCTAATAACTAGAGAAGTTTTACACCATCTGCTAATTTCCCCTTTGTCAGCTGCACAAGGGAACCACATGAGAGACACCATAATAAACAGAGGTATTTTTTTCTCCCTTGGAGATCATAAGTCTCCAGAACCTGTGGCATATATGTTCACTTACACCCAAGCTGTTAATATATACAAGTGAGAAGAGAACCAGTATTTTTATCAATGTGGAATAGCAGCTGAGACAGACAACACAACCTCCGCAGAGGGACACATCCATATGTTACACAAGAATAGATGCCAGAAAAATAATAGTGGTTGTGGCTTTTCTTGGAGAAAGGCATTTTAACTAGAGGTCAAAAAACTATTGTCCTGTAACTGGGCAGGACTATACAAAACTGTAAAGACTCTGCAAAAAAACCCCAGGGATCTTAAGAAAACAATCCCAAAACATCTGGAAAGTGCTTGCTTTACATTAAGCTCTGCTTCCATTATTCAGTTAGGACATGCACTTGGTTCTGCCAAAAGCCCTGCTATGCATATACTATATTTCTTGATCTTTTCTGTTGCCTAGTAAAGGTTTTCGAATTTGCTGCCAATTCAACCCCTGAAGCAGAGATGGGAATAAAAAGCATCTTATCTCCTAGCATACTATTCCATATCGTGTTTTCTACTATTTTCAACTGTACAATCTCTCAAGCTGCATGACATGCCTGTTTCCCTTGGGAGACTATTTCATATACACCCAGAATCTTAATTTCTCTGTGCATATCCCTGTATGTAAGGCCTGAAGTTGTAATGGAGAGGAGCTCTATGCTCTCGTATCTTTTTTGTCTTGGTCTTTCAGCAACAGGAGAAGAATTGCCAGAAAGCTGTTTCATAAGGTTCTCATCCAAAACTTCAGACCAACTGGAATGTTAGCAGGAGAGGCACTTCTGGGGCTTTGTTGGTAAGCAGAGAGAATTTCTCCTGAGCATCCTGATAGAGGTGCATATTTCTGCCCTGAGTTCACCCAGTGACATCTTAAAAATTGATGGCTCATTTCTAATGGTAAGGTCTCCAAGACAAAAGATGCCAAGTAGCAGTAGATATCATACACTTCCTCAAGATTTCTTATTCTGGCTTGTCTCATTTTCATAATAAATTAGGGAAATGTGGGTTAAATAAACCTACTCTAAAATATGATCCTAATGGAAGAACACAATTATCAGTAACCTTCTGCTAAACCACACAGAGGAATCAGGCAACATTCTTCAAAAGTTTGCTTTAAACTATCAAAATGCATTTATGTTTCATTGTCTAAGTCAGTGAGGAAAAGTATTAAATTTACATGTACCTCCTGTCAGCTTAAAAAAAAGGAAAACAATATAGGAATCCAAAAGTGTTCAGCACATAGCATGGAGGCATGAACTAAACAGGGTGGAGCACTGAGGATATTGCACAGTATCATATACACACTGTTATTCTATATGACAGGTAGGAAAGAGAACACAGACAAACAAGTTTCAGAATAACAGTTCAGGCAGCAGAACAGCAAAACACAGGGCTTGGAATTCTAACACTGTAAAAGCTGCCTATGAGTCAGGAGATTCAGATAGGTCAAACAGTAAAATCACATAGTCTTACACCCTGCTCAGATGTAATAAAGCCTCAGGTAGAATATTGTTCCAAGCCTTGGCCATCGTTATTCCAGAGATACAAGGGTCAACTGGAAAGTATCAGGGAAGAAAAAAATCAGTAAGGTTGTGAGAATCAGTTATTACTTCAACAACCAGTATGAATAAACAAAGGTGTAGAGAAAACAAATTGTGAGGAAAACAATGGAAAAAAACTGCTGTTGTTTATGCTGCAAAACAGTTAACTGAAGAGAGGTGCAGATTACATATTTTGCAATAGAGCCACTGAAAAGAGGATAAAACCGTTCATGTCTAGAATATGGAAAGAGTTAGGTCTCATCCTAGCCTTCCCTGAGAAGGAAAGGCTCCTGAAGAACTTCATATTCTTCCTGTACTTTAAAGGGTCGCTAAAAGGGATGGATGCTCTCTGCTCACAAGGAGCCACACGGAGAAGACAAGGTGCAGCTGGGTGCAAGTTGCATTGGGAGAGATTTCATCTCAGTAAAAGAAACTTTTTTTTTTTACAGTGAGAACAATTAAACACTGCGGCGACCTTGCCAGGGATGTGGCAGAATCCCCATCACTGGATTTTCAAGACCTGAGTGAACAGGCTGCTGGATCATGTCACCTAGGCTCCCTTTCCTATTAAAGGTTGGACCAGAAGTCTGCTCAAGGTCCCTTCCAGCCTGGGTTATTCTGCGACTTTTCAGCTTCTCCACTTACATCACTGGCAGTGCAGGTAAGGAGTGACATATATAAACATTGAGGCTGACACTGATCCCTTGATATTTAAAAAACAGAGGATTTTTTTTTTTAAGAAGACAAAATATAGTCAGCAACTGACAATAAATCGTGTTTTAGAAGACATTATTATATCTATGCAAAGAGCTGCTGAAAAGAATAAGATAATGTACAGCACTAGAGACAGGAAAAAACCTCTTGTTGGTGTAAGCACTATTTAGTCAAATATTAAAAGAAAACCCTTTTGAATGGCGTGGAATGACAAGCAATGAAATGCATTATATACAGAGGCTGTGGAGTTTCCATTGCTAAATGATTTTAAAGAAACATTGAACTGATTCTGTCAAGAATGATTAGATATTTTTGAATTCTTGAAGAAAGATGGACCATTCAAAGGCCATTACAGCTCTCCTATTATTTTCTCTTCAAGGCCCAAATCAAAGATGGGGCAGAAAGTCTTTTTCCCCAGGAATGAGTTTTTTCTCACACCCTTTTATCAGTTAGCAGCAGATGAAAGCTGTAATTAGAAGCATAAAGGTATCTGCTGTTTCCCCCAAAATCAGTGTTGTTACACTGCAATTGCAAATCAGTGCATAATGTTGCCTAGACAGATTTACACAGCAGCTAAAAGCACATATATTCAGACATGCTACAGACTGTCTGGGAACAAAGAATCCTGAGGCACAAACTACTCCAACTGTCTTATTATACATTATCGATATCAACTTCATTTTACATTGAACAGTAGCTCTTTCATTGCATGTCCTTCCCTGGCAGCCAGCCACAGATTTTAAAAGGTCAAAATCCTCATCTTCAATATAACATCCCACACAGATGATGTGATCTCAGAGGTAAGGAAAGAACCTGCCTCGGCAAGTCAGCTTAGAGCTACAATCTGAATAAATCATGACTCTGAATTCCATGAAAGCACTTGAAAGGGCAGAAGAATAGAGAAGGGAGGTAGGACAGTCTTTAAACCAAGAAGCAAGATGGGGCTTCCAAAAACCACAGGTTCCATTTCCTAGCCTGAAATAGACTTCCTCCACCGTTTAGGATGAAACAGTTCATTCTCTGTGGTATCAGTTCAGGTAAAAAGTTAATTAGTTCAGTTTAAAAGATCAGTTATTTGTATAAAACAACATATATCCCATCTGACTGTCAGTTTCCTGGGAGAAATAATCTAACCCATACTATTTAAGGGGAAAAGGTAAGGAAAGGAATACGTTCCCAACTGCTCCCAGCAGAGTTCATAAACAAACTCTAGGCAGCCCTGGGATGCACACAGGGTTAAAGCTCCAAACAGATAAATTCACTGAGAATTTAGGCAATGATGTCACCATGACCACAAGCTGGCCTTAAGATAAATAAATGGGCTTTCACTATTCCCTTCAGGCATTTGCTGTCCCTTGGCACCAAGATGAAATCATAATGCTTTGTAATTACAGATAAAAGGGCTTTGACATGAAAGCTCTCCAAACAAGCCAAACATCCTGAAAAGTGAAAAAAAAAACCCAACAAAAAAACCCCAACAACTTGCTTGCATGCTCATTCTCCAGAGTCAATAATAACCATCAAGACAATTTTCTTATTATTAGCAGCTGTTCAGAAATCAGTGCTGGATTCATTGGTTAAATCAGTGGGCTTTCCCAGAAAAAAAAAAAAAAGAAAGAAAAAGAAAATTATGGAAAGAGGAGGATTTGAGAATAAATTAGTCAGACTGCAACAATGTCAAAAACATGAAAATCTATAGCTCTGGCATGCAAAAATTACACAAACCCAAATCCCACTAACAAAAGATAGATTCTAAGTGTAACTGAATAACTTAAATAAAGTATAATCACCCATTTTTGAGTCACCACAGAGGATCAACTCATCTACAAAGACTCCTCTGAGAAAGATTCAAGGGATAAGGAAAATGTATAAGGAAAAAAATCAGAAACCTTATGCACTGCTATGCCTGTAACTTGAAAACAACTCTAAATTATAGTTGATGAAATGTTGCCATCACCCTACTAAGGATAGCATGAAAAAGTCTTTCTGTTTTCCTATAACAAGATCATAAGGCATATGAATAAATTTCTTAAAATGACCTCTGTAAGCACTGGTACAAGAGTGCATGTCAATAGCATGTTTAAAACTCCTGCATTTGTTACTTGTCCATGTGCTCTGTGGGGAACCCCCTGGGGGTTCATTCTGCAAGGATTCACTTTTATGACCTGGTTTGGAGCTGTGGGCTGCTGCCAACGTCAGACTCTCAGCTGCACAGAGACGTTTCTAAAAGCCAGTGACACTCACAAAAGAGACTTCTCTCCCCTGTCAGGAAACTCAGCAATCCAGGTTATTGGTATTAACCCACTATAGAGAAAAAGCACTATAAAATAAGTGCAAGTTGCATTTATATCAACAATACAGATGTGCACGTAAAGAGCATAGCCCAAAGCCATACTTACAAAGCCTGTACCCACTTTTATTGATGAACTAGAAAAACTGCTTAAAAATTTAATTGCAAGGATCTAACATTTGCAACAGAAAAACCCCAAGCATGTTAATTCTTTCCTCAGTGAGTTCACCATTAGCAAATGAAGACCACTCTAGGAAACTCAAATTAGCAGCAGCAGTGATTATTTTAATGCTATCTTTTCCATCCCTTAAAGCCTTTTCTAAAAAATTAAAACAAAAACAACTCTTAGGCTGAATTGTTCCTTCAAGGTATTTTATCTTTAAAATGTGAAACACTTTGGCCTAAATAACAGAAACTACAGATGTAATTGCAAATGTGCATCTAAAAAAAAAAAAGTAATTATCTAGTGAAAAACTTTGTATAAGTTTGGGCCACTAATTTTCTACTTGCTCTCAATACTTGCTTTGCTACTGTTTTGTCCTGCTAGTGCAGGTTGTATGAGAATCATTGTCTTCAGTTTTGTAAACCCATCTCATGGTCTTTATTGATAAAGTGTGTGGTGTGTTGAAAGAATAACATTGAACAGGATTTTTATTTTCACTTCTCCTGGTGAGGATCCCTCTCCCTTGACAGACAGTGCCAAAGAAATGCCACATATCTTTTTATTTTGTGCTAGTATCACCATCCACCAACAACCATACTCTGTAAACACTCTAGATCTGGTTGAATAAAATTATATATAAAATATAAATAGCACCGCTACAATTCAGTCTGCAATGTAGAGATAGCTTGTCGATCTCATTAAACTATGGAATAGGTCATTTAGTATTTATAAATGTAAATGTAAAACAATTATTCAGCTATTTCACAGGGAAATTGGTGATTTTTGTTGAATATTGCTTGCAATCATAATTTGAAAAGTTTGTATACACAAGCTTGGTTCTTGAAGAGAAACAAACTGCTAGGAGTATAAATTGGATCAATAGTCTAAAAATCATTGTAAATTCTAGAAGGAACAAGCCAAATGCTTCAGCACAGGCAGCAGCAGGATCCCTTCAGAGAGGTTAAATTCCAAACAGGGCAGCAGTATGGCCACATGTAATCCTCCAGGCACTGCCTCCCTGGCGGCCTCTGCCCAGCAGGGCACTGGAGAGGTCTGTCCATGCCTGACCCGCCCCTGACACCTGGGGAGGGCTCTGAGCTCACACCTGAACTTGCTCTGAGCATCTCATGGCACGGGGCTCAGGGCCCAAACACCTCACTAAACCCAGGGGGATATCTAAATCCAAAGGATAACACCTGAATGTGCTGCATTGCCCAGCCCAACACCACAACCTGCTAAGCACGTTCTGCTGGAGCTGTTCTAATCAATACTGACTTCTGCAGCAAGATTCTTCTCTTGCAGCAACAGTTCCAACCTCAACAAAAAGAGGAATTACCTAAAATCTTTTATTCTGTAGCCTATCATGCTAGCTGTTGTTCCATTAGTTTTATTCGTTATTTACATAAATTTATATAAATGTATGTATTTATAGTCTAAAGTAGCACATAGTAGAAAATCCTAGCTTGCAGATGAAGTTCTGCATTTCTAATGTATCATTTCCCTTCCCAATGCTCTGCATCTTCTAAGCAAATGAAGTTACCAAGTTGTAGGACAGTTGCAGACTTATTATTAAATATTTTCTTTTTTTTTTAAATAAAATTCCATTCCTTAAACATTCTGAAAAGGTAAAAAAAAAACAACAAAAACAAAACAACAACAAAAAATTGCAAACAAAACCAACCAAACAAAAAAGGGAAAACAAGTCTCTGACTGCAAAAACAGAGAGCAAAGTGAAGAACCTTTTTTCAAGCTCTAGCAATAGCTAATGCCAGTTTTTGAAACAAAACCAGTCACTGGTATCAATTGGTGAGATCTGAATGGCTTGAGCAACTTCAAGCAACTTGGGATCCCTTAGCAGATATTAATAGATTTTCATAATTTGTTAACATTTTGTTCCTGTTTCTATATAGTTGTCAATTTGTCTGAATTTTTCATTTTGGTAGTAGCAATTTAATCTGAACAAACCTATTTTCAGATTGGAAGTGCAATCTTTACTTCTTTACTGGAGAAAATTGTCACTACAGCATTAATTAGTCTCTTCATTCTCTGTTAAACTGCTGCATTGTAAGGGGTTTATTGCTAAAAAGTATGTAAGAAAGAGAGTTTCATTTCAGCATGAGATTTTTCTAAAATTCTTTTTGGCTACTGAACTGAAAGAAAACCTGTAGTCTACTGCTGGAGGGAGCTCCCTCAAGTAAAAGTCATGAAATCATGTTCACTCAGGCCATTTAAAAAAAAAAAAAATCTTTTCTTTTTTTTCCCTCTGTAACTAATAAGAAAGGTAAACAGCTTGGTTTAACAGTCCCCTAAGAATGACTTAGAGCTATCTGAAGCTCGTGAGCTTTTAGATATGAGATTCCTCTTGATTTCAGTATTGGTTCTGTGTTTTAAAAGGATGAAAGGTTGCCTGTTTTCACTTCCACACTTTATCTGTAGATAAGCTCTTTGTGATTTTCTCTCCATTCTTTAGTTTTCTGTAAGTGATTTTGTGCACCTCCAGCTTTGTAAGCTGTGGCAGAATACACGAATGGATAAAACATGATCTTCAGTTAATGGAAGGTTGCAATGAAGACAGATATTTCATAAATGTGTAAAAAAGATGGATTGCAAGTCAGACAGAATTTAAAAAAAAAAAATAGGCAGCATCAATCTACATCATATCGTTCCCTGTGAGGGAATGGGTGATCTTCAGTGTGTGTAAACAGCAATATTATTCATGGTTACACCACAGTGCAATTGCTTGCTGGATTTGAATGAGGTTTCTCTGAATATAAATGAAGAGACTAAGAGAAGATAAAGGAACCATCTGAAGCTAGAAACAAAAAACCCCTAAAATTAAAATGATGAAGTCAGATGCACTTCCTTTTATTGTGTGTATGAATAAGAATGATTATTAAACCAGCGGATTTATAACAGTAGCCAGAATGGAGCACAATGGAGGGAGAAAAGGGTTTCCCAGTTCCATTCTGCCAGCGTGCCTCAGCCTTGACACCCAGCATTATTGCCAGTGGAACCCTAAGCCTCTTTTAAATAGAGTCTTGAAATTGCTTCAAACTGTATCAGAAAAACTGGTGATTTTTAGGAAGATAGATGATTGCAGAACCCTCACAAATCCATATCCCTTTGTGCCAAGGGAAATCTAATACCAAGGTCACTGGTGCTAAGAGGCATCAACCAGGCCTGCCACATCTTCAGCATGTTGATTATTAACTGAAAATTGTAACAAGGAACAGAAGGCAATTTAATCTGCCATTGTCAGCGTGTTGCCGTGACTTGGAGCAAACCCAAGTGAGCAGCAACATTCAATGTGTAATTCCCTGGTGCCAAAACCAGAGCCAGAGGATCAGGCCTAAACCCTGTGAGATGAAAATGCAAAATACCAATACATGGTGTAATCCACCTGAACTCCCGCCCTGTGTCAGGCTGGGACCTGATCCATAACACTGGCAAGGCAGGCAGGAACCAGGACAGAAACTGTCAGGGAAACCTGGCAACAGAAAATGTGGCCTGAGGCAGCTTGGAATGAGGAGGGAACCTGTGCTCCAGTATCCAGTACAGAGGGGATGGGAGGCTCAACATGACAAAAACAACAGAGCAGCCCAGAACAGGTGCAGTAAACACTACCAACGAAAACAAACCACAAAAAGACACTGTTTGTCTTCTTCCAAATAGGCTTCTCTGTATGGAGCAGATAGAGTTTGGGTTCCTGGGCTAATCCAGGCTGTCTGCCTCCCATGTGGCCATTAGGACAACGCTAATAACAAAAGACAGCAGCAAAGTCTAAGGTGCAGGAGCCAGAAAGATCTTGCTCCACCCCCAGAAAAGCAGACTGGAGTCTGCAATGGCAGGCCCAGAACAATGGATAGATATATTGGCGACCTTGTCAGTCCATACCACAGCCACATTTCTAGAGTTTAGCTGAGCTGGACTCAGCTGTCCCTCTACTCTTCCACCTCCACCAGACAAAGACCAGAATCCAGATTTTAAGAAAAGGCAGACTCTAACATTTGCTTATGAAATATAATTACTTATGATTCAATATGTTAGAAAACTTTTTAAATAATTTTGAAATGTTTCTGCTCCAGGCATTTAAACTTTTTAAAGTATTTTAATTTTCTAAACGTAAAAATGAAAAGTTATCATACGATAAAATTAGATGTTCCTTTCTCTGCTTAATTGAGACTGATGAATCTGAACTTTAAAAAAAAACACCTGAGTTGAACAATTGTTCTTAAACAGCATTTCCCCATGAATGTTCTGTATTGATATCCAGGCAACATTTGGCTATAGTTTTTTTTTGATAAATGCACAATTAACTGCAGCTCCTGACACAACAATATTAATACCTGAACCTGTCTCCAGGGGCACACTTAGTGCCTGAGCAGGGTACCCATTTCACAGAGTAAAGCAGCTCATACCCATCTAGACTTCTTTCAACCCTTCTGAAATACAAGAAAACTTTCCAAAAGAATCAAAGAATTCTAAAAGCTTTAATTTATAAATATAGGGCTCAACTTATAATTTTGTTTTTACACTTTTTTAACTCCAGCTGTAGTTGTTTCCCTATTTATTTGTACGGCAATCTGGTTCACACTGTTAGATGTCAGCTGAGGTGACATTTTGTATTATTTAAAACTCCTTCTGCAATGACAAAAATACTTATTTAGAAGATTCTGAGAACCTGTTTCACAACATGCTCAAATGTAGTGGGGGAAAAGGAAGCCAAAGACTTTTTACATCAATATTTGCGGGAATTATTCATTGTATTTCAGACTCTCTATCTTACAATTTTGATCACAGCAGATTAGTTGCATAATGTCATCTTCCAAAAGTATAAATACAGCTACAAGTGGAGCTTAAAAACATCTAAGATCAGTAAAAGAAAAGAAAGGAAATTACACCAATCTTAGGGAGCAAAGTCATAAATTTGGCACTTCAATGCTTTCAAAACTTGCTGTGCTTGAAAACAATTTTATGGCAGATGGGATTCCCAAACTTAGTTTTCAAATGCTGAGGTTAATTTTAATTTTATTCACTCAAATGCTAAATCTTGGACAAACATTGTTAAAAAGATTAAATCAAATCAGGCATAAAAATTTCAGCAGAAACACCTGTGCCATCTAGAGTACTAACGTTTGAATGAATACATGCAGAGTAAAACCTATTATTAAAGCATTATAGATGGCAAATGTTTAACCAAGGAGATAATCCAGAAGCAGTCCAACAGAAAGACAGGGTCAAGGGGAAAAAGCACTGAAATAGAAAAAGAAGCATAATACAGGATCACCCTGGATCTCGTCTGTCACAGTGGGTAAAAATCTCAGAAGTAGGAGAAAGAGCAGGTGAAATGAACTTGTACTCCCCTGGCTTCCAGCACTTTGCAGTTCAGGCTCTTCTGAGCCAGGTATGGCATCTTCCTATTTAAAGATCCCCAGTGGATTATTTTTCTTTCATTATATTTCCCAGTCACTTTTTACACATGTGAAGTTTTAGAACCCTCAATACCCTCAGACAGACATTCTGTACCATTTTGTATCATATGAAGAATAAGCTCCTTTGCATTTACCTCCTGCTAATTTCATTTGATGCCCTCTGAGTATTTTAAAAGATCAGCTGGATTTAGGGTAAAATGAAGTTGTGAACACAAGATTAACTGCTATTTATGGGACTTTTACATCCATTTATTAGTGTGTTATCCTAACATTTAACAGTCAGTAAATGAAAATTTGTGTATTTTGTAGGGTAATTGAATTAAAGCTTAAGGTCACAGAAAGAGGAGGAAAGAAACACTAGTACAGAGCTGCTGAAGAAAGCCACAGAGAAGGGGAGAGAGACAGGAACATGCTGGTTCCTAAAGTCCTCCTGTAGGATCCTAGTCCAGAACTTTTCCTCTCATGGCTTGCAGACATGCAAGGGCCCATAGGCTGCTTCTACAGCCTCGGGAAGAATTCAGTAAGAGGAGAAAATCTCATCAATAGCTTTAAATCTATTATGCAGAGGTCCATTTATCTTAAAAAAATCTAACCTATGACCTGAAAAGGACTAAAAACCCCATTGCAGTCAAAGAAGAGCAGACAACTGTGTAGAGGAAATAGCCATCAATCTGTTGAGCTACAGGGCACTCATGAAAAATATTGTACACCATTGTTTTAAAATAATAATAATAATAGCTAAAAGACCTTTTTTCTTATTCAGAAGGAGACAAACTTTGACAAATCAGGCTGCACAATGGATCTTCCCCAATGTCAGGAAACTCACAGGGCTGGTAATGATTTCCTCTTCATTTTGCTGCAGGTCCCCTTCTGTTCTAACAAATGGTCAGCCCCTGGACAGTGTTTGAGAACCAATGTGAATTTAAGCTTCAGAGCAAGGTATGCAGAGCAAGAGATACAAGTTTAAGGCTAAAGTTCCACTGGATACCTTCCTTAACTTCACCATTACAAGCAGAGTCAAGTGGCTCTTCTAGAAGAGTCTCTTTTCCAAAGCAAAACTGACATGAATGAAAGGAAAAATAAGACTGTCCGAGTCAATCTAAGTTAATTACCTTCTAAAGAGCTTCAGGATATTTAAACTATTAAGATAAATTTTATCCCTTTTCATTAAAAAATAAAAATCTAACGTCCTTGTTTCCAAGGATCTCTGATGGGAATGGGAATTTGGCAGTAGTTCTATAGCTGTCAGCCAAATCGTCAGGCATAGAATGTTGCTTTAATAAAGGATAAATGGCAACAGATTTAAAGTCAGCAGGTACGTAACCTGGGGACAGAGAGGCATTAATTAAATCAGTAAAGGCAGGCAGAAGCTCAGGAGGAAAAGCCTAAACAAGAATTTGTGAAGCACTGATAAGACTTGATTTCCTCTCTGCATAGCTTCTGCCTCCAGCAATTCAGCCCTTAAGATGCAAAAAAGCTGTGAAACGAGCTATCAGAACCCTTGTCAATCACTGGACAAGTTCTATCACGGTCAAAAGGTACTTCTAAGGCCTGCAGGAAAATAATGGAATTAATCTACGATGTGTGTTTATCAGTGACTCACTGCAGATTTGATTACTGCAGCAAAGAGGCTTAAACAGAAGGGGGACAGTGATAATGGATCCGTTAAGGATTATAGTTCTTACTCTCTTTTCATTTCAAAGACCAGTTTATTGTTCCAATTGCATTTGCTAATTTGCATGTTACGGGAGACTTTCTGTGTTATGGGGAAGAGGGAGACAATTCTGCAAATTGTTCATTGAAATCATATCAGGTGGTGCTCTTTTTAATTCCAGGTTCAGGGGGTTGAACGTTCCACTGGCAGAGATACACACTTATTCCTGGAGATGCCCGCTCCTCTTTGAGGAAGATGCAATACACAATGAGAGAATAACAGCCTAGACTCAAACGAAATTTGATAGTTGTATATTTTATGCAATTTTCAGTAAAAAGAAATTTGAAGAAAGTCTTGGGAATACACGAAGTGCATTCATACATATAAATATATAAATGTGTATATATGGAGATATAGATATATAGATATATAGCATTTATGAACTTTGTGTGGAAACTACTTGCTTTACCTGTGGAAATAATATTTAAAATCCACCAAACTATCAGTTAGTTGCCTGGAGTCTTTGTTATTGGTCTGAACAAGGACTCACATGAGAATTAACTTCCAACTTTGGTCTATGTAATCTGTACCTTATCAGTTCAATTTGGAGGCAAATTAAACACATCAGTACTCATTCCCTGGATATAAATCTGTCACCTTACTATCAGGTGAAGAAGTGTTTTCTGCCCAGTTAATCAATATGGAAGATTAATGCTGTCACCTCCTTTGTTTAAGTGAAATTAAATTGATAGTTAAATGGAAGATACATGGTTGATGATTAAATATGTTCTACAGATCCAAAAATACAGCCTGGAGCAGGCGTCTGTGTATTTCTACATATTTTTATTATATGAATGTAACAATTTGAAGGGATCTGGCTTTGTATCAAATTTCAGAGCAAGAGCAACACAAAGAAGATTGTTCCACTCTTTAGAAATGAGGTGAAATGAAGAACATGGAATGCAGTGATCTAGTAGTCAGAGAAATGTAACATTAGAGAAAAAGCAGAGATTTACAACACAGCAGCTGAAAATATAGTCCAATTTTTAAACGGTCGCTAAATCAGATTTGTTTAATTACCAATAACAGATAAAATATACAACCAGTTTTCCAAACATTGTGTCTGACGTTGTCAGTAGGTGACCTCATCCTGATCTCCATTCTTGGTGGAATGAAGCCAATCCAGATCCCTAGTGGAGAACTGGATCCTGTTCCCTGCTTTTTGGAAGAGCTGGAACAGGGTGTAATAGGCAGATCAGGAAAGGAAAGAGCTGCCTCAGAGTGCCGACTGCAACCACCTAAGGTACCAGAAACAGACAACAGATTTCCACAAGGAACATTTTCTAAGATGTTTGCAGCTGTTCAAATGACAGGTATTTTCCATTTGCTTCTCCTTATCTTAATATGCAGCCTAAAGAGGATTTTTTCAGCGTGTCACTTTTCTATGAAGCCCTCAAACTGAGGGAGAAGTTATATGCTTCAGTTATTTAATTTCTTCATGAAATATTTTGCATTTCATAACTTCTCTCCCCTCCCCCCGAAATTACCCCAAGCAAAATCAGCATAAAAAGTGATGTTTGGAAAGGTATTTCAAATTATTTGCACTGCACTGAGAACCCAGCTGAATAATGACATTCACTTAGTTAGGCTTTGATGCCAGGAGTCTTAAAGAGCTTTCTCACCAGTAGAAACCTTCTATTAGTGAAGAGTTTACCTAGAGAAAACTACATCAAAACAATTCCAAGTGCTAATTATGTTCTGCATATGAAGGTGCTCCACCTTCATGAGCACAAATAATGAACAGACAGATTTTTTAATAAACAGCTTCTCTGACAGGAAATTAGAAAGGTACATCCCTACTGAAGAGAAAATAGCAGCCGAGCTCATTTTTAATTCAGTGAAAACAATGCAGCAGTTTAGTCAGAATGGAAGGACAGATCACTTACAGGGGACTTGTGCATTAGTGACAAAACTAATCTGCATAGGCTTGTACAGTTCTCTCCAGAGCCCAAGAAAGAGGAAATAAGATGTGACAAAATGGAAGCGCTGCAAAGGAAAAAAACTGAAAACATTTGTGAAAAGGCTCAGTACTTCGGCAGCAGACTAATCAATCACCAGCTAAGTATGTGATCAACACACATGGGAATTCCCAGTGCAATAATAATAACAACAGGTGGATAGATTACGTGATACAATTTTGCTAGTTCTGCTGCTACCACTGGGAAGCAGCCATTCATTCTGGGGATGACAGTTATACCCTCTGGCCATCACCACTAATTAAATCCCTATCTTTCCTATTCCATTTTCCCCCAGATATATATGCGATCAAAGACAGAACAACATAAGGAGGGAACAGGAAACTAGATTTAGGTAATAATTTTAAAAGCAGAGCAAGATAGTCTGAGATATTAATTCACTCCCCCTGGAAAACAAAGCATGCTTCTGGCAGGAAGGCAGGTGCAACAGTGTGTGAGGTGATGTGTATATGACCATAATGTTATAATCAAAATCTTGTGCCTCTCACAGCTCGTAAAACTGCTGGACAAACACAGAGCACATGCACATGGGAATCGTTCATGGATATGCTCATGTTTTCCGCAGTGTGGTTACAGCATTGGTGGGTAAGGGAAGAGCACCTGGTGTCATCTACCTGGACTTGTGCCGAGCATTTGTCATTGCCCCACAAGACAGCCTTGTGCCTGGAGTGGGCAGACATGGGTTTGATGGGGGGTCACTTAGATGAGGAAGTGGCTGGATGGTGTCACTCAGAGCAGCTCACTGTCCAAGTGGAGGGCAGGCCATGGAGCACTGGGAGTCCTCAGGGACCAGTGCTGGGGCTGGCGCTGTGTGACACCTCTGTGGGTGACACGGACACTGGGACTGAGTGCGCTCTCAGGGAAAGGTGTCAGAAGGTAAAGTTGGAAGGGGTTGGAACAAGACAATTTTTAAGATCCCTTCCAACTCAAACTATTCTATGAACCAGTGATTGTGGCATTTCTTTATGATTTACTTATTTTTTTGAAAGATACTTCAGATTTTGCCTCCTCATTAACAAACTTTGCCAAACCAATGGCTCAGCAGATCTTTGTGTCAGGGTCCAACAGGGAGTCTGGCCATCATGAAGACAATCTGTTTGCTTCAGCCTCATGAGCCTGCTCTAGTACAATTAGTGAGGCTTCAAGGAAAAGGGGCATTCTTCAACTCCTGAAGCATTTTATAATGGCTCATTATCTTTTATAACCTGCAATACTACAGCTTATGTTTTAATGTGGAGACTTATCTTGCTGCCTGCTCCTCTGAGGAAGAGAATGATGGCTTCTATCCATGCTTTTTTTCTTTAAAAACAAAATTAAGAAAAACATGCAAAAGCTCCTCGCTGCACAAGGATGCAAAATGTAGAAAATCAATATAAGAAAGCAGAGCTCCAAATTAAAAGTGGGACTGCAGATCACCACTGCAACTTAAAATAAAAAAATCCAGTTCTTAGGGAGTAATTGAATCCCACACTTTAGTCATATTAACTTGCAAACTGATGTCCTTGCAGGCTTTGTTGGGCTAGATCCTGGAGCCCAGATTCAGCAGAACACCATTCCTTGAGCCTAAGCAAAAGGTACAAGGCACATTCTAACTGCAAATGCTTGTTGCTGTGCTGGGTGTCAAAAAGCAGGGTCTGAAAAATATGGAAAGGCCTTCCTTACACAACAGCCCTCAGTCTGCAACTCTTTGATCACTCATATCTTTCCCTGGTCGTTCTCTAAGTACTGACACATCCTTGGAGGAATTTTGCAGCTTAAGACATTACTGCCCCAAGCTGTCAACCCCAACCTTCCACAGAGGTGTCTCCCAAGCACAGCTTTAACAGGAGCTGCCAGCCTGTCACCAGAGAAAGGCGCGATGTGCACACACACCCTGCCCTGTCAGTGCTGGCATGGGCACATTAACCTATGGCACGGGAGATGGGGCACAGTGCCAGAAACTGCTGCAGCAACATTCCTCAGAGGATCTCTGCATCCTAAACACCAGCCTTATCACAGAAGGGGATTTAAAGCATTTTAGCTTTGGTACAGCAAGTTATTATACCTATGAACAATATGGCTGAAATGAGAATGACTGCACATATATATAAAAGAAGACACTTGTTTAAGTACTGTGCTGAACTGGGGTTTAATACCAATTCCATATTGCTATTTCTGCAGCAGTTAATGAATAAAAGCTAGGACATACCAGCAGAGCTCCCCTGGGAGCCCACATTAACTGAAACAATCATGGAGTTGACGTACGGTTTGTTTCTAACGAGGCATGCCAACTAAACAAAGAGATACAAACCCTGGTACTTCCAGATATAAAATAATCAGTCTCAGGATTGAAAGCAGTTACCCTGAGAGCTGAACACCCAGTGGCTCTCAAGAGGTGTCTTGTACTTAGTGACAGCTGTGGCCGCAGGGGACACACGTCTGAGCAAGTCTGACCCTTTACAGCAGCTCCTCTGTTCTGTTTCTTTAAGGGATGTGTTTATTATATGGCTTCATAATTCCTATTAAAGTGATAGGGGGGAGTACAGACTTCTGGAAGACAGAAGGTTTGTCTAGGTGCAGCTATTAATAATCACCCTTTGTCAACTTGGTGCAACACTCCTGGGGCAGAAATGCACAGGAGAACAGGGCTCAGGAGCTGGCCAGAGGATGGGCAAACACTGGGCAGGTGATCGTGGCACTGACACACAGAGCTATCCCAGACTCAATTCCCTGCTGCAAGGGAATACAGTCTGGTATTTCCAGGAGTAGCTACAATACCAATAGCTTTTAAGACATCCATTTAGTATTTTTTATTACCCTGCAGTGACAGCAGCAATAATTAATTCTGAAAGAAATAATGCCTGAGGAGCTGTAGAACTACACTGAGGTTTCACTGATCCTCAGTATGCTTGTTATGATACATATCTATATAGGTACATATCTATGCATATATTCAAAAAGATATCAATCTGCAATGCAGATTTCAGAAAATGCAGAACTGAAAGATAAATTGAAGTGCACCTAAATTTACTCCCATCCTGAAAGAAGCAAAATGTAAACATATTATTAAAGGATGGATTAGCATGTCTAATTCCATGGAAATTAGAATATAGATAAAAATTTAAAACTGTAATTAAAAGAATGAAGAGAGAACATTAATAGGATGAATTATACACTCTAGTGCAAAATGGTATGTAAAATTGTAGGCCTGTTTTCAAAACTAGGAATTGAGGAAAAAAAGATAGAGTCTGTTCCTAGGAAAAGATTGGTAATGAGCAGTTAAGAGTTATAAAAAAACTGTTGATAGGTTCTAAAACTTGTTAGATGTCTTTATTATTCTCAGGTATTTAGAAGGTTTTTCATTCTGAATTTTACAAAAAGAATGAAAGGGAGTAATTTTTTTTGTTACAAATACTGTTGAATAGATTGAAAATGATGGTTTTTGTAGTTCCCTGGCTACAGATTAAAACTGCAGCTTTATATTACCCATTTTAGTCAAAATGGGTAGAATTTTGAATTTCCATCTCTAACTATAAAACAGTTTTCAATTTCAAGTTAGAAGTACAGACATTCCTCTGTTTCTTCATGCAGTACTTTTTGGCTGAACTTCGATTTCAGTTTAGAGTATGATAAAATATTGTCATGTTATAGAATAGTTTGGTTAAGAGCTGTCCAAATCAATCAATAGTGAATAAAAAGAATATGAAAGGTTTTTCTGTTCCTGATGCTGAAGGGCACCTCCTGGAGCAGAATCATCAGCTACAGTTCTAAAATAATGAAATCTTTTTGTCTTAAACTGATGTATAAACTCATTTCCATGGTAACTTTGTTTGGCATTCCACAAAGCCCTAGCCCTGGAATTTCCCTGTTGTACCCAACATATGATGATAATCTGCCTCTGAAGTCATTGTCTACACAATGAGTTGCAAGAACTGTATTTCGTGTATTTACAGGTGCAAGAGCTATGAGAAGATTTATATCCTTTCTCTACTTTGCAATTCCCTGCTTACTTCAGTTTTGTTTCTCTGCTGATTGCTTTTAATCAAGATTTCATTTTTAACTAGACACAGACATGTATTCAAGTGATTTCCACAGTAATTGAACTCTCTGCAGTACAATAAAATCCTTTCTGTGTGTCAAGTCGGTTTTCTTGCTCCTGAGCAAAGAGGACAGGTTCTGATCATTATCTAGTTAACTCCATTTAACTCCAGCTAAAAGAGCACCCCTGCTCCTACAGACAGGTATATTCACAGCTATGTCTACAGTCTCAGTTTTGGAATCACTTTTGGGAATCATCAGAAAATACAATCCAAACAGAAATGCTCGTGTGCTTACACACCCAATCTACAGCCAGACAGGAGGAAGGTGGGAAACAAGCTATGATTTCAAGCACAGCAGCCAAACCATATTCACTTGCAATGCTCAGGAAGCAGAACCCATTTTATGTTTTGATAACTATTTACTTTATGGAGAAAAATGACTGCTTTACTGTACAAACTAAAAATACAGTGTTTGGGTTTGTTGTTTTTTTTAACCCACTGAAGGAATAACTTCTGGTAAATCTTTTACTGGTTACTGCTTTGTTCCTAAATAGATTTTTCTAGTAATAACCGTTTACATGGATATTCACAGAGATATTTCAAAGATAAAATACAGGTGATACCTCATAATTTAGAGGTCACAACTAGATCTCATCAACTGGAATTGAAGTTTTTATCACTGTATGTTCACTGTTCTACAAGGTACATTATTTAAGCAGCAATTTCCTGGGTACAACTTCTTCCAGCAGACTGAGGAAATCTCTGGATTTATGAGCCTAAAACCCAAGGAATTGTTCTTAGGTGTAAGAGAGTTTCGGGGGAGGTGTCCTGACATGCACCCCACTAGCAGTGAAATCCTCCAGAACAGCCTTAGGGTCAGAGGGAAGCTCCAGGCGAAGGGAGCACAGCAACTCCCACGGTTGGGTGCCGGGGCTGCCGTGGGGACAGGGGGGACTGGTGTCATTTGGAGAAGCTCAGGGGATGGCGACCTCAGCACAGGAGCTGCAGGATCAAAGCTGTGCCTTCAGGCCAGGACCAATGAACCCATTTCATG
The DNA here is from genome assembly GCA_013397395.1 of Sinosuthora webbiana. Taxonomy (NCBI): domain Eukaryota; kingdom Metazoa; phylum Chordata; class Aves; order Passeriformes; family Sylviidae; genus Sinosuthora; species Sinosuthora webbiana. Next base: position 1,228,248 of record VXBN01003815.1, on the reverse strand, counting down.
GATGACTTAAGTCAAACTTTGATGCAGAAGTGACTCATTAACTCGGTCTCCCTGTGGCACCGGGATTTGTAAGCCACCTCAGATAGACCACAGGATAATTCAGGCTGGGACCCTGAGAGGATCTAGCCCAGCTTCCCATTCCAAACTTCCTTTTTCTCCCCTTTCCACACCTTATATAAATATATATATGTAACATACAAACACATTTCATAACCGTATGTTTAAGCAAAACCAGGTCAAAAAGGAGATTACATTTAATGACACTATTTTGCTCTGAGTTAAGGAAAAAGCAGACCTGCTGTCTTATGAAAAAGAATAAAACAACCAAACCTCAGAGGCAAAATAACATGGAGCATAAAGAATTAACTTTAAAGCCACGTTGTCTTTTCTGCTAGCAGCAAAAGTGCACATAAGAGTTAACATTAAAAATTAAAATGAAATAAATATGCTCTCTAATGAACTAATATACGTGGGTAAGGTAACATCTGCTACTTTGTTTATAACAAATGTGTCAAACATTAGATTTGCCAGCATTCATGCACATGTTCTGATGGAAGTTGGAGAATTTGCTTTATTTGCCCAGCAGAAAATGGAAGATTTTATGTCATGGCAAAGTAATGTCAGACCTGAGAGCACTGGGAGAGAGAGGCAGAATTTTCTTCTGAAGCAAAGAGACAGCCCATCCAATGGCTCTGGTTAGTTGGGTACCACAGAAAAGAAGTCTTAATTGATTTGGGAACAAGCAGAGAAAATATTTTTTTAAGAAGTTCTGACCTACATTCTCTCTCTAAACCAGGATCTAAGCAACGAGTGATTAGTAAACTGCACTAGGTCAGGATGGATAATCCCGGGAGATTTTGTGACACTGCTGCTTCCTTTGTATTTGTCTTCCCTTACCAGGTGATGCTAACAGGGAAATCCCAGCCTTTCCCAAGGCAATCCAGACCTGCTCCCAAAGAACATGGTCAATTATTCCCTACTGCTTCACAAGCATCTCTCTTCCTTTACAGAGGCTGGGCACTGATGATTTGTTAGTGCCCACCTCAGATTCTCCACCACAGCCTATTTCCTATTTGCCACAGTGGCAAGTGAGAATGTAGAGTGTAAAACCTCAAAGGGGCCCTTGGAAGGAGTCCCAGACTGATCTAATGCTGTTTCTTCTGTAACAACACAAACTGTACACAGACATTTCTTTGGGGCAATGGATAACAAACCTTGAAAGCTTACTACATCTAAATTAAACATTTAACAAGGAACTAGACTAATTCCTCCATTTTGTTGGTAAAGTTCAACAGTTCATGTTAACTGAAAAGTACTTTTAATTTGCCTGCAGTCCACAAAACAGAAGGTTGTTAAATAATAGAAACCCAGAACCCTAGGAGTCAATAAAAACCCCCACCATTTCCATCCACTTGTTTGGATTCTTTGATGAAAAATCATGTCTAGGATTACTAATATGGAGTAATTTTTGCTTTTTTTCTTTAATCTCTTTTCACACTAAATATTTCAGATGTTTTACTCTGTGAAAACCTTTTCGTTTTTTTGGTTGGTTGGTTTTTTAACATTGTCACCTCACTTTGCGTAATCACAAAAACATAACTCACTGTGATAATCTATCATAATATCACATCTACTTATTATTGAAGCACTTCTATATGAAAATACAGTATTAGAATATGCAAATATGCTAAAATATAGAGTATTGAAATTGCTGATTCTGTAGCATATTCCAAGGCTATTGAAAGCTCTTCAGTGGCAGGAGGATGAGGAGGCCACAGGCACTAAAAATTGCTATTTAGGAAGCTTCTTTGACCAGCTCTGAATATTACCTGGAGTAGGTGATTTCCACTCATCAGCCCAATTCTCACTTCTTGGGAACTTGACCCTCCCACTGCTTTACTGACAGTCTTTTCAAGTTAATGCTGGAAATGCCTACAAGCTCCCAGTCATTATGCTGTACTTCAGCTCAGCTTCTTCAGGGAATTTTGTAATCAGTGGTGTTTTCAGAACACCGAATAGAAATTTTCCTGACGAAATATACCTAAGGAAATATTACTAAAATTATTTCAAATATGCTGACAGTACTAGAATACATGCTTTCCTCTACATCTAAGCTGCACATGGAAACTATTTTAATATGAAAATCACCCAGTCTTAGTTATTAATACAGAAATCTCTTTAATAGTCCAAACAGTTCTGCGGATATCACCATTCTTCTAATCTCCAAACAGCTAATAAAAACTTAAACATGAAGTAAAAAAAAAAAAAGTAATATGCTGATTATAAGAGAAAACCTGTCATAATAGCAATTTACTACATATCTCCAGGAATCTTATTAAATCATTTATGCTGCTATCCATAGCACCTTAGCATGAAATTGTACCCAAATAAATTAGTCCAGGAAGTTTGTTACAACCTCAGGACTTTCAGCTGTCCAGCTGTCACCTCCCCTCTACTTCTGCACAACAAAATGGAAATTAATTTCCAAAATCTTTTTCAGCACTACAAATCACACACAGACAGAACTCGGTTCACAAACTATTTCAAAGGAGAAACACAAAATGTCTCATGCATCCTACATGCAAACACTGCATTAACACTCAGAAAGCTACCAGAAAGTTGCTTAAAAGTTTAAGTGATATCATTTAACATAAGATATTTAAATGTTAAAATGAAATTGGACTGCTGTGAATCATCTATAAACTGTATTTTGAAAATACTAGATCAGAATGAATTAAAAGATTATTGCATACAGTGAAAATGAGATAAGAAATAATATTTTTATAGCTATGTTATAGTATTAGAAATTATCCACTAATTCTCCTCCTCATCTTGAAAAGGAGACTATCAATGAGGAAATTGTAGGAGTGATAGACTATGGCTTCAAAACAATTACCTAACTATAGATGTCAGCACAGACTCTCATTATTATTATTATAAAACCATTCAAAAAGACATTTTAAGCTGTGATTCAGGAAAATTCTCTGATATTCAGCATTTCATTACATAGGTCCTGAATATTTAATGGGGATGCCTTTCCCAATCTTCTACTGCATTTTCACGTAAAGTTCCCAGGATGATATGCCTAGCTCATATTTTCTGTGAGTGTCTCCGTCAATATCCAATAGGCTTGGGTGATCTGCAGCTGGTTGGCCAAACAAGTTTTAATTGCCATATGGCAGAAACAGAAGTCTGCCGGTTTATGCCAGGGCTGCTGTGTTAAAACAATTTTTAGACTCACTTCAATGATCATTTGAAAGAATGAAAAATACCAAAGACCTGTGGGGAGAGTCCGTGTTCATCTCTAGTGAATTATTTCATAAAACCTGGATGGATGGATGGAGGGGTGGAAGTCAGTCAGGTTATCACTGGAATGAATGATCCTTGAACAGCTCTGAGGACACTTGCAGATAATCCAGTACACTGGACTGCAGGGAGGAATGTGTTTGTCTAATTTGGACTGCCTCAAAGATCACAGACGTAACCTGGCATTGTAACTGCAGATTCAACACAGACACTAAAGTTTACTCCAACACAACGCTTGTGAAATGTTAGGTAAAAACACACAGAAAAAATATGCATAGAAGCACATCAGAGATTCAACTGGCAGTTGAGTCTGGCAGAAGTCTATCACCTAGTGACAGCTTCCTTTTCTCTCAGCTGTTAGGATGGTATAAAGAGAAATGAGAGCAACTTCCTAGGCTTCATTACTGTAAGAAGGAAATGGTTCCCAAGAGAAAAATGATCAGCACATTCAAGTATTTTGATAAAATGGTCAAAAAGTCATAAACACTTTGCAATGTTTTGAGGCCATTCAAGTCAGCTGTGTCCATATTATATTAAAAATCAAACTTGCTGATATAGACAAAAACCCACTCAGTATTAGGGACAGAGAATATTTACTGGAAGTGTAAAAGAAAGGACTGAAATCTAACTCTGACCTCTAAATCAACCATTGCCAGGTTAGAGGAAGGGAGATTTGTCTGGTGTAAAAGAACTGTAGTTGCAGTATCCTCCTTTGAGTTTGGTGTTTATGTCCCTAAAACACAACTGTCGTGCTTGGCTATCTTAGTCACCGGGTATTTGGGAACACTGCACATGTCAAAAGAAAATATCACTGATAGGAACACCATAGGCAGCATATGAACATCATTACTGGGAGGTAACACGCACAGTGGGAAATCTTAACTCAACTATTGGGAATCAGAACTCTGCAAAGACTTGAGAAATGAATCACTCTTTCAATGTTTTCTCTTGTCTAGGAAAAAAACTCCTCATATCTCTCTTCTTTATGGTTGAATTTCTCTTTTGTTTGTTTTCACTTGCTGATGCAGGTTTAAAAACTACACCAGTGGCTTAACACTTTCACTGTAGAGTGTTTGTTAAGGAAACCAGAACCAAAAAACCCCTGTCTGAGCAGTTAGCAGGTAATACCTTCTGATAGATGTCCTTGCAAGAGGTCTGGTGGCTTTTATAAACCAGCCAGGCAGGTGCACAGTGTGGGCCCATTAAGACTATAATGACATTTTGTGAGCTGCAATATGGAGAGCTCAAGATAGTTTTGAATTTATTTCCAATATCAGATGGGTGAAACAAGCCAAAAAGAGAAAAAGATTACACAGAACATAGTGGGTTCGCTGTTTAGTTTATGAAGTAATTCCTTCTAAGGAAAAACATGTAAGCACTAAAGAAGTCTCTGTTCTGTTCTGAGTCTTGTAATGACTGAACTCTAGTGTGAAAAACTAGTATGAACTCTAGCCTGCAAAACAGTGATGTAAACATTCTGCAGGTGTAAAAGCCTCTAAAAGGTTTCTATTTGAAGCTTACAGCTCAGATAACCTCTCAACACAAAGGGCTTTGGAAAATACTTTCTCAAAAGGAATTTCTCACTTGGAAAAAGTGCAAACATTTTCACAAAATAAAGCAAAGTAGGACTACTGTGAGATAACTAAGAGAGAGTCTACAAAGATTCAGCTATTAGTCACTGGTTTGAGCAAATCCTTGCTTAAAAAAACCCAATGTCTCCACACATTTCATTACTCACAGGGACATTGCGAGGACACTTTGGGACTGATACTCAAAAACATGTATATCCAGTTTGTAGCTCATTCTAAGTGAGATTTCTGTACACTGCAAGTGATTTCAGTAGTAACTGACTACCCACACGTGCCCTACTCCAACACTCTGGCATGAAACAAGGTGCCACAGTAAAAAAATGAAGTAATAAAACTTGGGTTTGAATCCTTTAAAATAACACTTGTCAAAGCACTCAAGTTGTTTTTACCATAATTTACCTTCTCATTTAAATTATCTTCCCTTGGTGTTTTCCAATAAAGACTCATATTGTAGTGACATTGTTGAGACCTTAGCAAAGTTCCCTGAAGCAAGAGGAACATGAGGAGAGAAATCAGTTTTGTGCATGAGCAAATTCCTGCAGAGTCCCTGTGAAACCTTGCATCATAGACTTAATTCCATTTTTTTCCCTTCACCTTGTTAAGTACATGCCCTACAAGTGCTGGAATACATTCAAGGGGAGAAAGGGAAAGAAAGAAGAAATGATGACAACGCAGAGGCAATTAGTTTCTGATTACCACATATAATAGGCAAGGGAAGGAGGCAAGGGTCAAGCAGACAATATTGGAAGTAATTTTAAATTTGCTACATTATAAAAAAATCAGAAAACCTATCTGGTTAAACCAAAGCTCTATATCAAAGGGAAACTATATAATAGTATACATTTAAAATAATTTTTTATTACAGAAACCCTCCTGCTTCTGAAAACTGAGAGCTCTCTGCATTTCTTGAGGATATAATTAAATGACAGACCTTTCTTTTAAATCTAACACTGAAGTGTATAATTCAGTTCGGTTCCAAGGAAGGAATCAAAACATTTTTAATTTTTATACTTCATTATCTTGATCTCTTAGCCTTGGCCTGAAGCATTGCCAAAAAATATTCAGCCTTGGTAACAGAATTCTACTCATTCCAAACTACAATAAAATTCATCAGAAAGCTTTGCACTTGGTGTGGACACAAAAACTTCTACTGGTCATTTTCTCTGGGTGGATAAAAAACAGTGTCTGTCAGCTCACAACACCTTCATTCATGCCTTGTTCAATATGACATTTGTCTGTAAAGATAATATATGAACTATTTAAATTTAGCCAATGTGATTTTAGAAAGATATTGCCTTTGTACTCCCCAAATACTGCACCCCACAAAAGTTTTCAGACTCTAAGTTCCAGCAGAGCACTTGAAGATCTTAGAAAAGCTAACTATTTTAAGCGTCTGAATATGAAGGACATTGATTAAATTGCATAAAGTGATGTGGTTGGTTTAATTCAGAATTTAAATAACTCATTTCATGTGTCTTAATTCACCTTGACTGTAATTTAGATCAAACCAAATTGAGACCACTTTAATAATGAGTAAGGTTGTCTATGCAGAGATTAAACGTTGTTTAAGCTGCTGCAAAGAACTCAGTGCTTGCATTGCCATTCTTGCAGGATGTGCTGACACAGCAGCTGCTCCCCGGTGGCAAAACCACTACGAAATGGCCATGTCCCTCTGACATCTTTTGCCCCAGCCACTGTACTTGTCCCCCACGCTGCAGTTTGTCACACAGCTGAAGTGATTCAAAGTGAAAATAACTTTCTGGAGCAAAGTTGCTGCCTTTTGGCAAGATGTAAAACAGCCTCAGATGTGGCAGTCACACAGCACAGCCAGACGAGCTGGCTGACCGTCCACTGCATTTTCTTCTCTGTCCTGACTTGCTTTTTCTGGTTGATGTTATCCCCCTCCGTTCTGCTGACGGCTTTCTCATTTCACTCAGCATACCTCTGTGATGTATTGGGAAACAGAGGAAATGCTGCCCTGTTGGGCTCACCTGTGTTCAACCACAGCAACACCACAAACTGTTGTGCTGATGATCTGAGCCACTTTTAGTGCATGTGATCACTGGGAAAAATATCCAGGGTATGATGCTCCTGAAACATATTGAATTGTCTGAACACAATCACCTGTGGTTGCTGTTAGCATTACAATTCTTGTGTGCTTTCAAATCCACACAGTTGAGGACCCTTTTACACAGAAATAAGTCATGACATTATAACCTGTAAGTGCCGAAGATGTTTCAAAGGTCTGTTCAAACCCACTGGTTTTTTTTAACTGGGGTACCTACTAAAGTCCATGCAAATTTCACTGAAGTTATATCTGATTTTAGCTCACAGCTTCACGTGGAGGACAAAATATATAAGATATCATGCTTGCCAGATTATGGGCTCCTAACTAGAGCTAAAAGAGTCAGCTCAAAAGCAGATGGGAAATACAAATGCTAAGCTTTGATTTCTGTTGGAATAGGTGCAGGAACTAATCTACATTCATAGTAACCTCTTCAGTTTCATCTCACAGTATATTCTACTATGCAGGAAGGTTCTATATTCTGCCTCCTCATGTTTTCATATTTGAAATCTGATAAGGAGAAGCATGATTATGCTGCTGCTTCTGGTCCATGTTGGATGAACTTCAGGGATTTTTATGTTTTATATTTTGCTAGAGTTGCATTCACACCTAAATTAAAAAGATGTTTTTCATGCAAACTTGGAGGTAAAAGTAATTCTAGTAATATACACATGAATGCCTGAACGTTCATCCCACACAGTTTTAGACTAGACCAGGCACAAAAGTACTTTATGGGAAGCTATAAGTTTGCATCAGGGCCAAGTGTTTTCTTTAGGCTTAAGTAAGTGCCAAACTCTGCCTGTGCTATTCAGAGGCACTGAAGTTGTTTATAGGCTGAATGTGAGGGGTCCTGCTTTAAGCAGAGTTGGAAGGACCTCCAGAGGCCCTTTGCAGCCTATACTGCTCTACAGTTTTACAAATAGCCATAACTGATGGCAGTATGTAATTAGAAATCAGAAATGACATCTCTCAAAGAGCAGCTTCTCTGAGTTCATGATCATTCTGTTAATGTTAGTTCAAAACTTCAGGTAAAACAGCACCACCGAGTCTCCACCTGTAGGTACTCATGCCATTTCCCCCCGATGGATCCTGCCACGCTCACTGTGACCCTGGGGATGGTCCAGGAGCTGTTTGTTCCACTGTGCAAAGGAGGCCTTGTGGCTTTCACAGATATCAGTGTCAGGTACTGCACAAACACAAGCATTTATAGCCATAAAGAGAAAAACGTCCAGTGTTGCTGTTTAGGTTTCTCCTTGTGCACGCCTAACATCAAAGGGTCAAACAGTGTGCACAGAACAGCACCACAATAAAAAGAATCTTTAGTACTTTCTGTGTCAAAGTCACCATGATGCTGTATCTATATTCCTTTACTTGTAGCTTTTACAACAAAGTGGTTATTAAATCTGACACTCTGCTTCATGGTAAAGGAATTTTTAACCAAGCCCCTTCCTCGGGTGGATTTATTCCTCAGCAATGATGTGAAGATGGATACACAACAGCCACGCTCAGGCTGTAATGTGAAAACCCAGTCAGATTGTCTAGTCTGAGTTTAGATATAGACACATGAAGAAGGCTCATCACATCTCTGGGGGGTTTTCAAGTTTTTTTGGTGAAGTTTCTTGGGAGTTGGTTTGTTTCTTCTGGCGGTTGGGGTGCATTTTTGAGTTTTTTGCAGGCATTGTAACATACATGTCCAAAGCTCACATTTTTCAGATAAGTGTTTGCCTTTTCATTAGCATTTTGTTTTATGAGAGAACACACCTGAAGATAAAAGGACAATAAGAAATTTGAGATTTTGACATCTCTGCCAATACTGGTTCCTTATTAAGTGCTCTCTACATACCTAATGTGTAATAAGCATCAAAGGAAACATTACATTGCTCAAGTTTTCTAGAGTTTCTTCAGTTATTTTTGCTATATACTTCAGTCAAGTTGAGTTTGAGAATCTGTTTCCTAATCAGAAATCCAGACATCTTTATAACAAAATAATAACGAGGAGAACACACATAATTTAACTGGAGAACACACATAATTTAACTGGAAGAGAAAGACAATTCAGCTGAATTTTGAGATCTATTTCATGTACTTTTTAAATGAGCTCGTTTGCAAGCACTGATGTGCCAGTTTTTCCTGCTTGTCCTTCATTTCTCTGTCACCCATCAGAGTGAAATCATTAACAGATCAAAATTTAATCACATGGAAATTAAGGTCACTAAGAGGCATATAAAAGGAGCCACTCCTTCAAGTGAATACAGAGGCTTTTTATCTGCTAGGTTACCATGTTTGAAAAAGCTTATCACTTGCTCACAGAAAAAGTCACAATTTGCATGAAAGAAGGATCTCAGCATGCAGTGTTGGTAGCAAGGTTCCACAGCTGATCTCTGCTGCAAAGCTGCCACACCAGACCAGGATAAAATTTGATTTGGCTGAGAGCTGGCTAACCACAAGCCTGAACATTATCTTATTTTATAAGAGCACACAATTCATTAACACCAAGATTCAGCAAGTAACAGGAGACGTTGCTGCCCTCCTTGTACTGCAATGCCTCGACAGCAATGGGTTTTCATCAGGAAAAACCCCAGATTCCCGAAGTGTGAGAATTCCTGTGTGGCTGTCACGTGCTCCAATTACCACTACTGGAGTAGCTTCACTGCAGTATAAAGGGGCTTCCCATTACTAGGAAGGTACAATTCCTTGTGCTGTTGCGTATGGCTACATAAGAGGCAGTGAAAAGAAAGGTCTGATAGTTAAGTTTAAAGTATTTTTAGTCAATTCAATAAAAATACTTTCCAATAATAATTCCTTTTTTTTTTTTTTTTTTTTTTTTTTTTAAATAGCCTAGTTGGAAAGCAGAAATGGCAAATATCAAATTCCAAGCTGAGAAAGTTTCTAATTCAGATGTACTGATTTCTCCTTGCTGAGCATGGCAAGTCACTAGAAGTTTTGGAGAAGTTTATAGGTCCATGCAAAAACCAGTTTGGTTTGTCACTCCAGGCTACACCTCAAACTGAGCTTTCTTATTTTGTACACCACCAGGAAACAGCAACAGACAAAACAACTGTATGTTCTGTAAAATTAACAAAACATCACATTTACTGAGTGAACTCAATTATAAAAATAGGTTCCTTTCAGTCACAGATTTGTCTTTCCATCCCAAATAATGATTAGGAAATTAACACAGATATAAAATAAAGTTTCAATACACAGCTTTCAAACACCAAAACTGACATCATCCAGAAGAGACCTCAGGAGACATTGCCCTCTCCACCTGCAGAAATGACTGTAGTGCAATTCTGGGTGTTTGCCAGTGAAGGCCATCATGAAATTGGCAGAGAAGTGGCAGATCCTGACATTTTAAATTAGTTGAAAACAGAGAATGAGACTAATGAAGAGGTGGAATGTGGGCAATAAAAATGTACCCACACCACATATGCCAAGTAAACAGAAGAATGCCTGGTACCTCAAGCTTTGGTCCTGAGGATAAGGAAAATTTGCAAAAAATTAGCTGGTGTGTTCATTGCAAAATGCAGCCTAAAGCTAGCAGCCAATTTCCTGGGATAAATAAAGGTTGGTTACTGCTAAACCTAATTTAAAATAAACCAAAACCTGTCTGGAGCAGAACTAGATAAGCATGTGCATGAGGGAGGTAGTTACAGAAGAAAAAGTGCAATATACTTGAAGCTTACAGAATAGAGTCTGGGCAAATGAAATATCCCTGAGGAAACTAAGAGCATCCCTGGCTCAAGAATTCGAGACTGAGCTTAGCCAACCTCCTTAAAATGGAGAATATACAGTAGCAGGACCTCAGGGTGACAAAACAAACCAACCACCACACAACTATACCAAGCACCACTGCCCCATCCCTTCCCTCCTGCCAAGCGTACATCAAATGCGTTATCTGTGAGGTCAGTCCCTCTCAGTGAGGGGAAAAAATACAGGAATTGCAATTGTATCACTACTTGGGGAATGCAGAACCCCTTAATAACAGATGGACAATCCCAGATTCACATCCTTTTTGCCCCCAAGCAAAGGTGCCCTTCACTGAACTGCTGGAGACTTGGGTCTGTCAGGGCACACTCACAGCCAGGACACCCTTCCTGAGAAGAGGAATTCTTTCCTCTCACTCTGACCAGGGCTCCAGTCATCCAAACAGCCGAGGTCTGATTTTCATCCAGACTGCAACACTACTGCTCTCCTTGAAGGCCTGCAATAGTGACAAGGCAGAAGCTCTCCTCATAACAGAATGCTGTTTATTGAACTTAGAGTAAACATTGATAAAGGAAAACAAGTGAGTTTGGGTTCTGGTGGTTTGTTAGGTTCGGGGTTTTAGTTTGGGTGTTTTGGGTTTTTTATTTAATTGCTCCAAGTTCATCTGGCTGTGCATGAATTTATGTTTTCAACTTCAGAAATGCACTGAACCTTCCTCGCATGTAACCTCTCACAAAATGAGATAGATGCCTTATCACCTCTTGGAAACAGCATTTTTGAATGCAGCTGATAGAGTTCTTTGGAGTTGTTTGTGTTTATTTTTTTAAACTTTCGTGCACATACAACCTGCCAGGCAGTCACTCTATTGCTATTGAGCCTTTCGTTCTTCTCTGTACCCTAAAGGGAATCAGCAAATTTCATTCACATAGGGAGCTCCTATAGAACAGAACAGTCTTTGTTTGCCGACCCTATTACATAAAATATTAACAGAAGGGAGGTTATTGCCAATCAACATCAAGTTACAACCAAAGTTACATAGTTCTTGTTGATGACTTCTAGTACTCTGTAATTTCACCCATTTCTCTGCAATGCATAAAATTCCTAGGCATTAATTCATTCAAATAATATAAAAGTCTTCCATACAGAAGTCTTCATGTGAAAATTATTATTTATGAGGCATCAAGTGAACAGTATTACAGCTGTAAGAGACTATTTGGTAGAGACACGGGACAATTAAATTTTAAAAAACTAACACACCTTGTTAATTAGAAATGCCAACATTTGACATTTTTATTCCCAAGAAAATGGATTTATTATAGATTCATTTAAATTTTGGGAGAAAGCTGTACTCTGGAATTCTGATTCACAGAATCAGAATTCTGCGATCCAACCACAGGTTTCAGATCACCTTCTGTAGCACAAATAGGTATAAATGAAATGCACTGAGGCCTCTATATCTAAAACTCTGAATGAGGACTGCTGTGCCAAAGAACTGATTTCCATCCACTTTCTGATTCCTCATTTCCCACCTGGGACTGTGTAAAGCATTTTTTAAGCAGTCTTGCCAGTAGCTGGAAGAAAATTAATGATTTCAGTGATCAGTAGACAGAGCTATGCCAGTGACCAGCTGTGGCGTTTTTTGTGTTTCTTTTTGTGAAAGTAAAACAGATGATACAGGAATACAAACAGAATAGACACATTCCTGATTCTCAAAATTATTTTTATACCTGGAAGTTCTATCCAGTGAGGGCAGTGAGCAGATTCCCTTCTACAGCTTCCCAAACCTCCTGTCTTAGAAGTTGGGTTTTTTCCCAGAAAAATAATAATTCCATGTACTGGGGCACTTACAACACCAGAGAAAACTGCCTTCAGCAGCACTGCACAGAAGTGGAGTTTGTTTTCTTCGCTAACCCAGATATTTAAGTGTCACATGACCAACCTACAGCCTCCCTGGAAATCAGTCACAGTGGCTGATAAAGTCACACAACACAGCAGCTGAGCAAACAGTGCCTCACGTGTCAACACAGACTTACAATAGGCATGAGACAGTGAGGTACATAACCTGCCACACCCCTGACCACACACCTGGAGTAAGAGGCTGAGTTTTTAACTTTTCAGGGCAGTGTTTGGAGGGTTTCAGGCCAAAGCCCATCAGCAATACTCCTTTTAGTCTGAGTAAAACCAGTGCTGGCTTATCCACACAACCATGTCACAGTTCATACAAAACTTCATGCTAACTCCCAGCGTGGTCGTGAGTTTGAGCTTCTTTGTAACTTATGCAAAACATGAATCCTTCTGCAAAACCTGTGTACCAAAGGGAATTCTCCTTTTCAGCTCTTTGTAGCAGCTGGTTGAATAGAACAGGATAATTAGATTCCAGCACTCAGACGGCTGAGATTTACTGACTGTGAGAAGTAATGTTGCCCCCAGTGAAAGAAGCAACATAAATAGCTCTGGCTCAAGGGGTACCTTGGACATATTGACATTGGCTTCACAAGATATCAGTATGCCAAGTTCTCCCTGTGTGGGATGCACAGGCAAACCTGCTGGGGTGGGGTTAATGTGCCAAGAGAGTCATGGAGAGGCTATTTGAAGCATCTGGAGCATCTCTCAGTTTGATTAGAACACAAAAGAAGAGAGGGTTCAAAGGAAAAATGCAGTAAGAAAGGCATAGCAAAAAGAAACAAACAAGTCAAGGAAAAAAAAAAAAGAAACCAAGCCTGAAAAACATTCTAGAATTAGAAACAAAGCCTGCAATTAGTAGTTTACAACTTTTTAAAATCAAAATCACTGTGGACTATTCTATAAAGAACTGCTGTGCTATGGCTGTATCCAGGCTTTAGGTTTCACCTGTGTCCCTACAATATTTTTGTCCAGATTACCTACAATCCATGAGTTTATTCTTCTAGGGCTTGTTGTCATTGGAAGACAGGAGTTATTAAATGCCCTTCTGTATTTGGAAGGAACATTCTCCCATGGCTTCCTGAGGGGCAAAATAATCCTTGGACATTTGGCACAGAGAATGCTGCAATCCATCGGCAGAGACGCAGGTGAGAATAGCCCAGCAGCCAGGTGCCAACAGGACAGGATCTGCTCAGAGTCCCTGCCAATCCCACAGCCTCATTGTGCAGCAGACTTACCTTCAGCTGTGTCACCTTGGTTATTTCCCAACAGTTGCTGTTGGAAGAGGTGCAGAAAAATGTTACAAAAATAAATCTTTTGCAAGAGTCTTTCTAGACACCACTAGTAAGTATCAAAAATTGCTGAAGGTAAGTGGAAGATAAAGGCAACAGAAAGAACAAAAGGCACAGTGTGTCTATTCTTCCTACTGATGTTGAGATGCTGTTTCAAAAGGGGTTATCTCAAAGAATACACACACATACTAGGGGCTGGGCATAATTATTTTGACTGACTGACTCAGAGATGTCACCTTTAACTGGTTTGTCAGTTGTCATGCACTGCCTGACAATCCTGCTCAGAGATGAAGTACAAGCAAGGCTTCTTATGTACTAACAACAGTGCTGCACATTGCACCAAAGGCACTGTCAAAGACAAATCTAAAGAGCAGCTCTTCAGGCAGATTCTTACACAGTAAGACATGAACAGAAGTGCCACATAACTCACCCATGAGATACTGGCCTTCTGCTTTATGTGTACTGGGGTCCAAGGCCAGAGATGTGCAGGGCTGAGGTGCCAAAGCTGTGAAGCATTCAGAACCTTTAAGAATATTTTGCTCTCAGAGTATGAAGTCATATCCAAGAAACTTTTGGACAAGTCTGACCTCAACAGACAGTTAATCTAATCTTAACAATGTGGGGATTTCAAGTCATGATGCATTTATAAAGCTGTAGATGTCACTAATCTAAAACAGTTTGAAGACACTCTGAAGGGACAGAATAAAAATTGTTTTGAAAGCTGTTCACTGGAGAACTGTATTCTTTCCATGTGTTCTGTGACAAAAACAATCAAGACTGACAGACTGGAAAATCTCGGCCTTTACTGCAAAAATATTGATGCCCTGTATCTGCTAAATTAAGCCCACCTCTGCAGGTGTTTGTTTTGCCCACTAGCAGGACATAAAACAGTCAGTGACATGTTCTAGGCAGCACTGAACTGTATCTCAGTACATGCAAGGTTAGTAAATACAAAGTCATTAACTAATTATTTTCTTTTACAGTTGATATAAATCTTTACAGTGACAAATCAGAGGCTTGTTAGGAAGCACAACAATGAGGCATCACTGCCTGTGACAAACAAGGGGACTGGAATAGTACAATATTCTTGGGTCCATGTAGTGACCTCAGTTATTACAAAACAGCACAGTACAGGCACTTACACAGCTGTGTTTGGTCATGGCTTCTAGGCCACTTGAAAGAATTTCAGAACAAACACTTCAGTTAAAGAGACAAAGGAAAATCCTACCTATACAAATTATATTTACAATCAGGACCTACACTGCTTCTGCTATTGTTCAGACTTGAAATGACAAGGAGTAGAATTAAGTGAAGTTTTAAAGAACTTGCATGTAATCCAAATATAATTCCATGCTTCTCATCTATTTCCTGAAAGAAGCTCTTGAAATATTCTTACCCACTTATTTAACACTGCAGCTATGCCTAGTCACTATCATTAAGGGAGATAAACATATTCAGAATAATTCAGCTCCACTAGCTCCCTTAAGGAAAGGAAAATGAAATTTAAAAAAAACCAACTGCATTTTGAGTGCATCAGCCCCTAACATATGTTAGAAATTAGAAAGTAATTACAGTTGCTTAGAATGTCTTAAATACTGGCTGAAATATTTTAACTTCATTTAAGACACCAAATAATTGAAACCAAATTCTCCGCTCAGAAAAAAAATAATTAAATGTCTCTCCTTGAAAACAGGGCTTGAAGGTGATAAAAGGGCATCCTTTTAGCCTAACAGTTATGCTGCTTAGAAATTTTTGTTTAAGAGAGAAAAGGTTTGTGAAATTGTGGCTGAGATAGATAGACATATCAAATTAGCACAGTTAAATTTTTTTTAAAGCTTTGAAATGTGTTGATCAAATCAAACTTGATTCCTTTTTATTTGACTTTAGATTTTAGCTTTTCCTGTGTCAAATCAGGGAACATTTCTATAAGCTACATTTTTCCAAAGACTGGTCTCTAATGCCTGAGATTTACATCTGCATGGAGGGCAGACACAAGGCAGTACCCCACAGAGGATTCCTGCTACCAAGCAAAGAAAACACAATGACATTACTGGAGCTGAGAGCAGAAAACAGGGACACTGAGGTTCAAAACTAGCAGTTTAAAAGTAGACAAATCAAATGCTTTAACAGAAGTATGGGAAGCCTGGGCAAACCCCCAGATTAAATCCATGAGATAACTACAGGCACCTCTGGATATGTACCTGAAGGGGTACAATGCATCAAACTACTGATCTATGGCATGGAATTACATTCCTTCAGACCATGACTGGATCAGGTGGAACCGTCTGATGAGAAGAAGAAAATTGTTCTTCCTCTGCAAGCTACCTCATTTTCAGGGAGGGAAGATTCAGTCTTGTATAGAGGCAGGCAGAGGAAGAATTAGAGAACAAAAAGAACTCAGCAAGATCTGGGAGCCTGTAGTTTATTCAAAGACCAGGAGACAACTGAGAAAATAGAGCTATTAAGGGTAACAGCAGAATATCAGCTCTGGGATTGACCAGCACTAATGGATACCAAGAACTATGATGGAAATTTGAAAATACCAACCCCTGTAACAAACCTGGAGAGAGATAGCACAGAATTAAACCAGAAAACATCCAAAGATACAACAGGAAAGCAAAGTATCAAATTCTCACTGAAAATGTTTTGGAAACAGGTGCCTGATCCCAAATGTTCCCCTAGAATACCTTGTCAGCCTGTAGTTTCAAATTAACACTTAAACCAATCTCTTCTCAGGACAACCTCAGATTAAAATAAGGCCCATCCTATTTCTGATTGCTTCCTATCCCCACCTTCCTTCTATTTAATCAAGTGAATGTTACCATATTTCTGATGTAACACAGTCAAGAAAGGAAAACAGAACTTGTAGCTTCATCTTTATTTTACCTTAGGCTAAAATTTCCCAGTCACCAGTGATTTCACCTGCTTTGCCCCAAAGAGTATTTACTGAAGGAGAAAAATCCTTTCTGATGACATCTGTGACAATAAAACATTGGTATGCATTAGAGAAGCAACAGGACACAGAGGACATCTGCCAGAGGCTGTTTCCCCCTCCCTGCCCACCAGTATCAGCCGTTCCCTTTGCAGACCTTAAGCCAGGCTACAACACTACCAAGCTTTAAATACAGATGAGTTCTTCCCAATATGTTTTTTGATGTAACTTCTAGACTTATTTAACATTTTAATTGCAAATTCAATTCCCAGAGGAGCTCAAGCATTTTGGAAACTACGTGCAGGGCTGAACTTCAACAGACTGTTAACGTTTGGAGTAAGAGGCAAAGAAATATTTATCAGCAGGTGGCTCCAAGTACGGGTGAAGGTAACCTGGGACCAGGACTACAGAGAGGGGACTCCCATAGATGCAACTTCATTAAAATGGGATTCAATACCACCAGCATATGAGTCCTGGATTTTTTTTTTTTATTTCATACTTCAGCACTTACTCTTAGACATTTTGTAACCACACTGAAGTTTCACACTATGAGTTGTGAAGTTTAATGTGTTAAACACATCCACAACATACCTTACCTTACAGTGCCACCCTTTGCCTAAGTATGCTGGGTTCATAAACAAAGGTTCATTTAAGAAGGGTAAGAATTTTACCCACATTTGAAAGTAATTACACATTCTGAAGAAATACTTAATACATCCAGTCTCCTCATGTGTGACAGGTCTTCCTCTAGCTTTCAGTGGACACCAGCTCCCAGTAAGGATCTCAGCCAGCTGACATGATTGCTCCTTTAATATGAGCTTTGTCCGTTCTCTGCAGCAAGACATTCAATGCACCCAGCCATGCTGGAGGCACCTTACAGGTATTATTAACACTTGAATCATCACAAGGTATCTTTGGATGGCTATATAAAGACCCACTGCATGAAAATTCACAAGCCGTTTTCAAATTTTTAGAAGTAACGAAGTATCCCACAAAAGAGCAAGTTAAAAAAGCAGATGCTTCCAGCTGCACACCTAAAATAATAGTTCATCCTATGAGCCTCATCGTAGTTGGAGAATTTTTTTTTAACCTAGGAATTAATTTTGTGTCAATCTGCCTTAGTTCTAATGCCACTGCCTCTTGTGGACTGCTTTTTTATAAGAAACTTCCAGTTCTAGGAAGTACAAAGTCTTCATGATAAAAAAGTAAATAACTTAAACATTTTATTATTTAAGGTAATGAAATAACGCTATATTCTGACAATGTATTTTAAAAGACCAGTAGAAAAGTATCCTGGAGGATACTTGAAATGTCATATCAAATTAAATTGAAATGCAAAATCTCTCCTTCTGCTTTCTAAACACAGAATGATTCTGTGCTAAAAGGAAAAAAAAGCTGACACAGGAGACCTATGCCGGGAACAGACAGAGAGAACAGCCAATTAAAAACTTACAGATTAATCAAGATTGGGATGATTATCTTTGGGCTTTTCATGAAAAGGAACATATGGAGAACCAGTGTCAGGTTAACATCCACATGTGATGGGATCACTGAATACTCCTGCACCTTTCAATACAGTTTCATCACATCATGCCCAAGAGGTACCTTCCCAATAATTCCTATTAGAGAATGAACTAATTCACTGAGCAGAAAGACAGCCACAATCTCCTGTCAGTCTAAGACAAGGATAAAATCTGGCAACATGGCTTTTAATGTTTTTGAAAAATAGTTAGGTAAGATTTTCCATTAGTGTAGATCAAGTAGAGATTTACAGATTTCAAAGGCTTTCTAACACTTCAACAGCTGTTTCAAATCTTCAGTAAAGCATTATTTGAGAACAGATATTAGTGTCCTTTGTTTCTAAATCCAAAGGCAAGGAACAATGCCTTCCAAAACAAACTGAAAGTGTTTCAATAAAAAGCAATGGGATAAAAGAGCTTCCTATTCACAGGAGCTGACTGATGATGATGATTACATTGATTTAAAAAAGAATGAGAAAATAAAAAAAAAGGAGGAAAAATCTGGAAACTACTCCCAGTAAAATGCAAATAGTGGCAGCAAGAGATAAATAAAGACCCAATAGAATTGCTTTTCGGAGACAGAGAATGGAAAAAGAATAAAAAAGTTGTTTTTCATTGACACAGAAATAGCATTATTACAACTACCCAATCAAGAGATGCAGAAAATGTGTAACTAGAGGAGAGTGGCATAACCAGATTTTAGTGACACAGTGATAAAAAGGAGATTAAAAAGCAGGAGAAATCATGGAAGCAAACAAGTATTGGTAAACAGCAGATAAAGAACAGCTGAAGGCAGTAACTCAGGCTATAACATGGCTGATAAAGCAGCCTTGCAGCTCTCTAATCACCTAAGTCCCAGGACTCCTGGTTTTGTGAGGAGCAAATAACTCATTGTTTTCATAGAGCAGTAAATCTCATGCATAATTTTGAAGTACTGAAACATGATGCATCCCTTAGGAAAGCAAACAGTTTGCAACTAATGGGGAAATGGACACTGGAAATGGAATACCAGTGCAGTTTGGATAAACAATTCCCATATGGAGAGACTCCTGCAGAGCAGGGTGCGTTTGTTATCAGACTCCTCTTGGTGCTCAGAAGCAGCATCACTTGTACTTACTTGACTGTGCACTGGGAATTTCTGATCATCCCACCTGTGCCAGGGAAGAGGGGATGTAACATCTCCAAACATCAACCAGGAACAGGCTGCAAGAAAGGATGCCTCCCACAGCCATTTATGGAAACACAGAAACTTCAGCAGACGATTCCCAGAAGGGATTTTATACACCTTTTGGTACTAGTAAGATTATAAAACTTAACTTGCTTCCTTGCTAAAAACCAGGCAAGTCTTAAACTGGTTTTACATATCACTGGGCTCCCACCCATTCCCTTTGCCTAATAAGACCCTCAGTAATCACGAGAGCACATGTATCTGACTAATGAAGAGCATGGCCAAAGCCCAGAATGAAATGTCACTTCCATGCTATTAAAAACTGTCTGTATGTATTTTATTCATTGTGTTTAAGTGACCCTGAAGTACAAATATCTGGAGGGACCTTAGGCCAGTAATAAATCCAACAGCAATGAAGCCTGAGAATGTGACTGGATGACAAATGTGTGGGAAACAAATTAGACACAATAATCAAGTAATCAAACATTATTCTTTGTATAATTGTTTTGTTACTAACTGCCATTGATTGTACCTATCCTTTTGGATTTCCATGAAGCTGTTCTTGATCCCAGTTTCTAACTTGCCTAAAGCCTTGTGAGGAAGCAGCATGTGCAATAACACAGGGCAATACTTCCTGTAGCTCCCTGCTGTTACATTCTAAAGGATTCCTCTTTGCACAGATTAATCCCTGTTTTCTATACATATCTGTTAGAACATTTAGACTTGCTGAAGGCATTAGAAATCTACATACTGTATATTAAAAGAAGATTAAAGTTTGCATCAGGAAAGAATCAGAATTCAAAGCTTTGAGAAGGCACTCTAGATTTTGCTGTACATAAAAATATCCCTGCAAACTCCTATTAACAATAACAAAAAATACAAGTCTCCTCTTGAGCCTTCAGCTCTAAGTTTGTCCCAGATTCTGACAAACAGCATGCAATTAAAGATCAGAACAGGAACGGAACAGGAATCAGATTTCTAAACCTCTCTGGAGGGTGCCATATCTGCACACATGTTGATAGGACTATTCCCTTTACTTTGGTGATTATACAGCAAACTGTTTATAACTCCGTCCTAGAGAGTAAACCCCACACCTAAAGAGGGCTTCACCCACTGAGCACCTTTAAGCTCTTTATGCACAAACTTTCCCTTTCAAAAAACAGATTCCTGTTTCCACTGGCCTGATTGATTGGGGCCTTTTGTGGGGTTTTTTTGAAGCTATATATGACAGTAATATAGTTTAGTCTACATCTGACAAAAGTGGATCAAACATTAAAGATGGCACAAGATGAAGTTTTTTTACCAGCTAGAGCTATGTGATATTTTGGTCACCCAAAAACTCTTTATAAGTTGACAATCATGCTCAGTCTTATGAATTCAGCCTTTCACTCCCTTAGATGTAATTCCTTCTAAGATAAGTCACGTGAAACAATTAGATGGCAATAAGTAAATTTTAGGGACTCATTAATTTTTTATTTGAATTTTGATTCTTGACTGCATCTAGGAAAACTGAGGAAAAACCCCAACCCATAGGGGTGCAAATTTAGGCCTTATGAAACATCAATTACTTATAAGGAGAAGCTCTGAAATATTGCAGCAGGATTTCCTCATCTTGAACCATCTGGACTGACAAAAAGACTTGGACATGGTAGCTACTGTTGTTCAACAAGTATTAGTTTATAGGGTGCTGTGTACGATTAACTGTTCTTTGCTACCTTCGGTATTTTTCTGTAAGATTTGTGCCAATTTATTGTGGTAGCTCATCTCCTGCAGAAACTGCAAATGGAAAAAAAATCTGTACCTTCTTTCCCCATCGGTACTTGTTAAGCTCCAACAGAAGAGAAGTCAGTTGAGAGAGCCTATAACAAATCAAAAATTCAAACTCAAATTCAAAAGTGAAACCCGAAAATTTGGCAGATGTCAAGTCTTAATCTACTGAACCTGCATGTTTTAAGGTAAAAGTGTGGGGGCAGAAACCTTCCCCAGTTCTTTTTGAAAACCATCCAATTCAAATATTTCCACTGGTTATCCACCATTTGATCTGAATAATAATTTTTACTGTTTCAGCTGAAGTTACATTTTCCACAGTCTCTTGAGATGTGAAGATTTGAACACTGCTGAGGCCACAAATCATTTGGCCTTAGTTACAGTTTAGCTGTGGCTTAATTTATTTGTGAAGGATTTACTAGAATGAGAGGTACACAGTAAATATTTCTATACCCATTGGAGCTGGGTTCTGCCACAATATTTAAATCTTTGGCACATTCTTCAAGTATATATACAAAAAATTTAATAGGTTTAAATACTTAATCAAGAATTGAGACGCCCAACTCAAACTTAAACTTAGCAGATATTAAATGCTGGGTTATTCAACCTACTATCTGTAAAACCTCCAGTTTCTTTCTTGATATCTAATCATCATAGCTTGAAAAAAACATGGAGCAAAATAAACCAAATATCACTTGTTTGATTAGCAAGCTACTTCATCATTGGATGTACACATTGCTTCATCCTGTTTCGGAACACGCAGATCACAATGATGCTGTTTTCCTATTGATCTGACCCATGTGGGCTTGTCTCTAAAGGCATTCTCTTAATCGTTATGTACAGCAATGTTATAAGAGTACCTAAAGAAAAACATGAAAAGAACCTGAAGTAGTAGGCTGAAATCACAGAAAAGGTTTTAATAAGGTTGAGAGAAAACCAAAAACTCTCTTCTGACAACTGCTACAACTAGGAGCAAAAAAATCAAACCCCCCCCCCCCAAGCTATGAAGTACTGGATGCTTTTGAAGTTATAACACAGGTGAACACAAGACCATTGTTCTCATATTGCACCTCAGTGTCTGTGTGGGTTTTCTCCTCACTGACTGCAGGTGTCCCATACCCTTGTAATGAAATTACTTTTCAGGCCTTTAACCCCTACAGATATTTGCAAAGTTTACAAACAGATACTAGTGAAATTTGTAACAATAATAAATTTTCACCTAGCATCAGACTAGCAATACTAAAGCATTTATTGCTTGTAAAACACGTTATTCTAAAAAATAACCTTCTGACATTCATTCTCATAACCTGTGCTTCATAGGTATTTTTTAAAAAAATTAAATCAAATTTTACCACAAGGATGGCACTGAAGAAAAAAGAACTATGATCATTGAGCTGCTAAAAAATGCTTGAATATTTTCAGGTACCTAGGCCTGAGTCACTTAAGCATTTAATTCCTATTGATCTTAACAAAGCTCAGGCACCTTTACACTTTCATGCATCTGAGACTTGAATTCTTAAGGCCTTTCAATCATGTTGAAAAAATGTACCCTATCACTTGCTAAATAAGTTCACTCTAGGTTGTATTTATGTCAGCTTTCATATGGGCAAAGAGAGCAGCAATCATTTTCATGTAGCTTGGGGCTTGAAACAAGCTCTCACTTATACAGGAGTAAATTCAGGGTAATTCCATTTACTTCATTTGATTGGATCTGGCCTCTTGCTTCTGACGCTGCCTGTGGTAACAAAAATCTGTACTGTAACATTTTTTTCCTCTCCAAAATAAGATTGCATTTTAAGGAGAATGCTTACTAAGAGGAATGTCAAGGTTTTGCACCACTTTCAGAGATTGCTGGTCTCTCTACATGGCTATTTGAGCTCAAGCAACCAAGATTATTTTTTGTAAAGTGAGATAGCGAAGACATACACAGATATAACAACTGCCACAAAATACCTTCCCCTTACACACACAATAACTTTCCAATCCCCACCACCCAGAAAACAAAATGGAAGTCTAAACACCTAAGTTATGGCCCCACATTAACTGCATTCAAAGGGCAGAAAGATCCATGCTTTGGACTAGTACTGCGGTAATTAAGAGAAGAAGATAGGTCAGATACATAAACTTCTTTTCTGGCACAGTAAATTATTTTTACTTTTTCCATTTGTTCTGGCATAGCTATTCCTAGCAGTCACCTGCCAGGCAGGAGCAGGTGTACAGCTGCTACTCTGCTAGGTAACACATCACTGAAAATGGGAGCCAGTTTCCAGCACTTGCAGAACATCTTCTATCAGGTCTGCAGCAGAGTTTCAAGTCTGGCACATCTTTGCGTCATTACTCTTGAAAATTTTGGCTTTTCTATTTAAATACATAAATAGTCCATTATAACCTACTTACAGTTCCCTGTGATCATTATTCTTTCCACTGAAAATTACGGCAACTGGAATCCTCTGCAGCGCAGCACATACCGTGCACACCCAGAAAGAAACCAAAATGTGTCATCATTGTTGATAGAAGGATAAATATAGTTGAAGTCAGATTAATATTTCCAAGATTACTCATTTCTACTTCAAAAGAGAAGCAAAGATCATGTGCAAAATGACAGCTACCCATCTGGGACTGGAAAAGTCACCATATGGATGCCTTTTGCTAATTATAGATAAATTTTTGATCTAAGGGATTTAAAAGTAGGGATCTGTCAGTTCAAAAATATACTTCCTCTCCTCCCTCATTCAGGCAATGCTTTTGTGCTGGTTAATCAATTAAGCAGAGCACTGGATCATACAGATTTGCCTCACCTTCAAGAAGGCACTTTTCTCCCACTTCATGCAGTATGCTGTCCCATTTGTAGCTCAGCTAAAGAAATATGTTGCAATGGTTCCTTTTTTTTCCTCCCCAGATCAGAGTAGCCTCTATAACTTTTTAGCCCAATGGCCCACACATTCAGAGGCCATGAGACTGCCTTGTATTACTGATCCACATATGATATCTCTACTTGAACTACAGCATGTACTCCTGAAAAAGCATCCTAAGTGGACTACAAGATGTTTCGATAACATAATTATCACCCAAGGTAAGTTCTTCCAAGAGCAATTAATTTACATAAATTATTAAGTATGTATTCCTAACTTTGTGCAAGTTGCTTCCTATTAGACTGTAAAATTAATTTTTTCTTGTATTTTGTCTGCTGAATTGACTGATTAGTTCTCTATCAAATTAGTCAACTGACTGCATTTATTTCTAGACCGCATTATTTTTTTCAGCGTTTGCTTGGATACACTCTTAGGGTGAGTTTGTCCTTGGGGGGAAAAAAAAAAAAGGTTCCTCTAAACCCTCCAATTTTTGGCCTCCTAGAACTGCAATCACTAGCTGATACTCCAATAGCAATTATATCGCTGCCAAATGCAGAGGCTGCAGAGTCTTTTCATGCCTGCTTAGCATTTTATAGCATTTATACATGGACTGCATCAGCCTTTTTGTCACTACAGTAGAAATTCACTTCTGCATGTAAAGGTGGCTAATGTGAAGAAAACTGCATCCCTAATCACTGGGAGAAACAGGCTTTTCCATAAGACCATTGAGAACACTCACATACATACAATGAAGCCTCCCCTCTGCTGAGTTCACTGAAGGTAAGAAAGGGCACATGTGTCAGATGTTACCCCTCTGCCTCAGAGGTGGTAGGGGTGGGGAAGAGCTAAAGTGCAAGGAAGTTGAATTCAGACCAACTGTTGTGTATTCACTCCTCTCCAGAGGAGTTTTAGACACATCATACCATCTCCAACTGTACTTCAGCCACACAAACCCAGTATGAGTTCATGCCAGAGACACTTTTTCACACTCTTCCTCTCCTGTTCCAGCAGAGTCTCATATTCTATCCATAATTAAACCAAGCACCTGCCACTGTTATGCACAGAATTAGTCCCTGTACCTGCCATTGACACACCTGAATACTTCCTGAAGATGACCAACATCCACCTTTGGCATGTACACTTCAGTGAGACTGAAAATGCAGATGGAGAGGGTTAATTTAACCATTTACACCGAGAAGTTGCTCTGTCCTCACCACTGAAGCCGTATTTCCAATCACATTTCTAGGAATGACTTAGTGGCTTATATTTCACCCATGCCATGAAAACTTTAACCACTCATAAAAGCCCCTTGCCTGCTGCAGTCACAGTCGTAAAGGTAGCGTGTCCATTCCCACACAGACCACAACCTGCAAAATCACCTCACTCTACTCCAGTTCCTTCCAGCCCCGAGTTTTCCTCATCTTATCATGGAATTTTCCACCCTTTCTTTCAAAAACTAAAACTTTAGCACACAAAAGGTTTCATCCTTCAGCTAACCCAAAGATCCCACACTTTCCTAGAGAAAATGCAGGTAGTCAGCCTTCTAAGGATCATCTAAAGTTCAGATTTAAACTCAAATATAACATCCCATGGTCAAGAACTGTAGTCCTCATCATAAGAAAGGTAAGACAAGGCACTAAAATTCTATGCCAACGCTCTGAATTATTTGCGTTTAAACACAAACCGAGGCTGAATTAGCCCCAGGCCCTCCCCTCACGCCGCCCGACAGCCACCGGAGGCCACACGCACCTCCTGTGCTCACACTGACAGCCGTGGCAGGGCTTTTCCCTCCCCTCACGCCCCTGGAAAACACGGAGCGGTCCCTGCAGCGCAGCTCTCTGTTAACACAATCCCGGAGTGGCAGCACGCCCGTGTTTCGGGGTCTCCAAAGTCACCCAGCGCCAGCAGCAGCCGCGGGCGAGCCCCGCTCCGCGGTCACACCGCAGCCCACAGACACCTTCTCCTAAAACCTTCTCCCGAGCCAGGCTCCTGCCTTTCCGGGCTGACCTGTTCCATGCCCTTGGGCAATCTCCTCGCCCGGCCACTCCACCTCAGCTGCCCTCAGGTGCACCCGGAGCCCCCTCACAGGGACCGGGCCCACCTTCCCCGCTGCCCATCGGCATCATCCTGCTCAGCCCTGGCTGCCAACGGCTTGCTTTGAGCACGCAAATTAAATTGAGACCTCCCTACTTGTACAAAAAGCTTCACTTTACAAAAACAAAAACAAACAAATAAACAAACAAAAACAACAACAAAAACCAACAACCAAAAAATCCCCACCGAACCAAACCCCTCAAAAAAAACCCCAAAACCACCACAAAAACAAACAAGCAAGCAAGCAAACAAAAAGAAAAAGGAGGGGAGTGGATTCAGAAATTTTAAGAAATTCTTAAAACTAAGTGGATTCAGAAATTTTCTAACCTTCTAAATACGCAGTTCTGAATTGGGTCTGGAAAACTTTGTGAGAGACACAGAAAGGCACAAGGAGTCACAGGCCTCACGACAGACAATATCCTTAACTTCTATGATCAAAGAGTTGCCTAAAGGCAGCATGAACAGAAACATTCAGAATAAGCTTCTGAAAAACTTACCTTTTGTGAGACTCAATAGTTTACATGCTACTGAAAGGCAGCATCTACTTCCACTTGAAGTTTGCAAGGCCATACTTGAAAGAATGTAAAGGTTTGTTTTGGCTTTAAAAAAATCTGTGGCTGTGCCCTGTTGTGCTCAGGAGAGCACTAAGCTGGAGAAAGGGAGCCAAAGTCAAGTCCCTTGCTTATCTGAAGCAGCAATAGCAAAAACTCTCTTTTGTCACATTTCTGAAGAACAAACTATTTTCACAGCTAACCTAGGCCTTTCTTTGCCCCTTCCATCAAAGCCCTACCTCTCTACAGTGAGAAAGGGCTGATTTATGGGGCTGGAGAACAGCAGAACTCAGCCCTAATGATGCAGAGCGCGTTCAAGGGCAGAGGGGATGGTGAGGCAGACACTGCTTCAAACAGCTGAAACCTCTGTGTCCCCCACTCTGGGTTTTTGCTCTGCTAGGCTGGATTTTTAAACCTGATGGCAACACAGTGGGATCATGCTTTAAGAAATTACCTCCGAATTTTCCAAACATTTTAGAAAAACATCTAATACTTTTGCCAGCTGGTGCATATTGTAAGCTCACTTGTGGGGTGCTGAGGCCCCATGTACATGTTTCCTAGACATGTCAGTGTGTTCAAACAGGTTCAGTTCTTTGCTGCTTTCACAGGCTTAGCTTCCTTAGGTTTGCATTCATTTGCATTCAGCTGAAGGAAAATTAGGACTAAGGAAAAATTTTCATGTGGCATATCTACTAAAGATAATAATTCTCCTAATTCCCCAATGCTGTTCATTGTCTTCAGGGAAAGTCAGGTGAAGAAAGAAGGAATCCTTTAGTAGAATGAACAGCAAGAGAACCTAGCCTGCCTGCTGATAAAAACATTAATATTAATGGACTTAAGGGATCGGCACAATCAGGTTATTTATCTGACAAAAATATGAAGAGCAATGTGAATCATGACAATTTCAAGTAAAAGAAGATATATTTGAAAATGACTGAAAAGAAGGTATGTTTGAAAATGAGCAAAGCATATGTTTATGCTTTCTTCGAAACAGCTTCAGGGCTTTTGTTAGTATCCCATGATAATATCAAGCATGAAACAACAGAAGAAAGTTTCTATATTTTAAATTTCCTGTAGAAGTGTATCTAAAAGTACAATGCAGCGAGCACTGCTTGGGACAAAACATATCCAAGATTCTGTTCTACCAGAACTGCTTGTAACACATCAAGTAGAAGGTTTGGTGGATTAAATGTAGATCTTCCCCACACAGGGAAAAGGCAATGTGAATTGAGGTCCTTTAGTTAAAGCACTAACTTTCTGAATGTGTACAGCTACATCTAGGAGAACCAGATGTAAGGTAATGATCCACTCAGAGGGTTTAACAAACAGGTACTTCAGAACAAATGAACATTTATGTTGTGGGGGCTGGTTTTGTGTGTTAAAAGATCACAAAATTTTAATCACAGACAGATCATGCATTTTGATGTACTGGCCCAAACTAAAACAATTAACATAAACCCTAACAGCATGTTCTACTGCAGAGTGAATGTTATTATACATATTTATATCAAAGGAAAAGTTGTTTGTTAGCAACTACACACTGAAATCATCCAATCCTGAGCAGAATATTGGAATATCAACGCAGATGAAAATCAGATTATGTTATCTAAAAATACTTTAATAAAATCAATCATGAATTCATGGCATGTTTTTTCGCTTTAGCACAGACCAACTATCATCAAAATACCGAGGTATTTGTTTCTCTGCTCACTATAACTAGGATTTTGGTAAGTTTTACAAAAGGAATGTTTTTCTCTTTTACTTAGTTGGACATTTCTTCTCCAGGCAATATTCTCAAGTTTTATGTTTATACTAAGTAAAAGAATTCTTATGTGACATCATAAATGTCTCATGTGCTTTGCAGACCTGTAAAGTCACTAAATGGAAAGTAATGTCCCTAAGAGCACTGCCTGAACAACAGGAATTACCTTCAGGCATTGTGACTCTGAGCAGCAAAGAAAAAACAACAAATCGGGGCAAGCTGGCAGCTCAGCAGCCCATTTACACTCCGTGGGGACTCGGCTGGCACTGACCAAGAAAAGGGGGCCTGAGACTGTCCCTTGTGTAGAGCCAACATAAGCAGAGCTGCTGAGGAGGTGATAACGCTCCCAAGGTGGCACGACCCTGGAAATACACTGACTGCAGCTGCCACAGGGAATATCAGTCAGGAAATGTAAGGTGGTTGTAGGAGGGCTGGCAAATGAGGGCCTCTCATTGATCTCTCACAGATGAATGATGTCTTTGCTACAATCTCACACAGGTCTTTAAGGAGCCAACCTCTCTTAGGTTTATTGTCCAGAGCACAAGGATCTACACTAAACTCAGAGAAGCTGCCACTGGAGATGCACTCCCTCTCCTCTCGGTGGAAGGTCTTGATCTTCTCTAGCATAGCTAGAGGACAGAGGAAACGTCACAGAGGGAACCTGCTTCTCCCATGCAGTGACTTAGGATTTAATAGTTCAAATGGATAGTCATGCCAGCTCTTTATATAAAAACATATAAATGCTAGTCTCTGTAAGTACTGATTAGGCTTTTAAGAACTATGAGAGTTTTAACTGTGTTATTTTGTGTGTGCAGATGTATTATTACAGCAATCAACAACAGCTTCAAGCCATGGCAGTGTACAGCAATTTCTCTGAGAACTCCATGCTAGTGCAGCAGTCTCCATGCTGCCCACTGAACAGAGGGAACACTTCTGGAGTAAGGTACTGCCAGGGCTTAGCCATGAGATCAGAAACTCGTCATGCTCCTGCGCCCATTAAAAAATGTTTGGGTATTTGTGTGTTCATTTATGATCTTTGCTTTCACTCAAACCTCATGACACTCAAAACAGGTGAACACACAATGTCATTGCAACACATTTTGAAAAAATCATTTGTGCTGTTTAGTACTGTACCAAGGAACCAAGAAATACTGTCCCTGAGGGTGCCAGTCTTTCAGTTTGCTTTGTTGTTGTTTCCTGTCATTGCTACTATTTTACACAAATGGAAATGCAATTGCATCAGCAAATCAAGATTATGAAACCTTCAGAAATGATCATGTTTAAATATTTGGTAATATTTTAAATTCAAATAATTAAGACTTTTAAAATATGTTTTTACCTGCATACACAAAGCTAACTGTGGGTGTATTGGTGTTGTTTCCTGGGTAATTGTTGGAAGTGATATGTGCTCATGTAATGGAAACTTATTAGAATGCACAATCTTGTGCAGCAGCAGCTCCAGACTGTGGAACAATTTTTAGCCTGAGTTGGCACTATTATACTATGATATGATACTCCATAGTAACACATTATGACCTGGAAAAAATCCTGCTGTTTGACCTGGCATTTCTGTCCCTGCTGTGCATGGATTATGCCATGGAGAGCTGCAGACCTTGCCCCTTTGTTTACATATATAGCCCAGGTGTGGATTTCTACAGGAAGCCCAAAGAATGATCAGCACAGTTTTGCAGCTTCTTGGAGCCAAGGCTATGGCTCAGAAGATCTGTTGTTTTGACAAAGTATTCAAAATACATTTCCAAACCCTTGGTTTCACTGAGGCCAGTGAAATGTTATGATTGCCATTCAAACACTTACACCTCATAGAAGAGTCACTATAAAATTAGCCACCTTCTTGACATCTATACAATCTTTAACATCAGTGGGTTAAACCACAATTCCATTTTTTAATAATAATTCTAAAAAAGCATTATTCATGGGTGATCTCAGAAAGGGAAGCCAAGGGCTGCTATTAAAAATGTAAAGCACGGTGACTGTGCTTTAATACACAGTGCTTCAAGCTTCCCATGAAAATTTAATAATTTTTGATGTTTCAAAGAAACATCTGACTTAACAAGTGCTTGTGCCATTACTCACATGTATTTAAGTGTGTGACATTGTTGTCATCTCTTCTTCCGTTTCCATCCTCGGGAGAACATAGCAGAGAGAACGGGAAAATTCTCCAAAAATATTTTCTAGTCCCTATAGGCTGAGGACAAAACAAAGATAAACACACACTTCAAGACATGAAGTCATTCAAGAAAAGTTGTAGTTTAAACCTCCTTCTATCTCTTGCTGCTTCAGTTGTCACACAGCAGCCCAAGATCAGAAGCAAATAGGAGACAGTCTGAGCCAGGCCACATGTGTGGCTTAACAAAGCAAGAAGGTTTGAGTTGAAAAGCAGGTACACTCCTCAGACCTAAATAATGTATAAAAAAGTCTAAATACCCCAGAAAATTATTAGGGAATCAAGAAGCAGGTAATAGGATTGCTCTGTACATTCTGACACTAGCCTTTTCTTACAGGATGTAAGTGAGCTTTGCTAGCAGATGGAGAGAAAGAAGGGGCACAGTACTTAACAAGATTCCTTCTTGTTAAGGAATCTTCTCTCAGAAAAGTAGTTTGACAGGTAGGTATAAGTTAACATAATTTACACATTTCTATAGCTTGGATAAGTGTAGGCTATTAGTGCAGGCTGATGTAACCTATGTGACAAGAGGCTGCAGACTGAGAAAAGATGAAAGAAGATTCGAGATGAAAGACCTACAGTATATGATGTGCAATTGACACCATTATTTCTATCACATCTGTCCCCCAGTACTTATAGATTAGGAGTGAAACACGACCTGCATGTAAGTATGAATATATTGAAAGAGCCATGGGCAGGAACCAGAGGAGCACTGAAATTGGACAAGTATCTGAAGGACACTTCAAAGAGTTTTACCCTTCCTAAAGAAGAAAATTTGGTATTTTTTAGCCTGATATTTTTCCTCTCATGGTGAATTTGCACTATAATAAAGAACTATTTCACCTTCCTTCTGTGCATTCACTTTATGAGGAACAAAAGCATCAAATTCGGGAGATCAACTACTATATCTCGGGTTTTATTACTCATTATAAAAAAAGTGAAATTCAAGATTTCATCCCAATTTCCATCAAAAATCATTACAACATGTTATTTTATTTTCCACTTCTCTTAGAATGACTGAATCATTCCACTGGCCTGACTGCCTTTTTTATTCATTACATTTTACAAGTGTGGTTTAAAGCCCTCCTTTCCAAATGTGTGTTTAGACTAACTCAAAAATAATAACATAAACCCCACTGTAATAACACTATTTCTGTGTTCCTGTACCTATACACTGGTATGTGCAGAAAACAGGACCCAACTCCATAAAAACTCCAGTAAGTGCTTTATTCTCCAGCCTCTAATGCATGGTGCTTATCCCCTCTGCATTCTCCTCTCCTTAGACCTGGCTCTGTTGGGAGCTCTTCCTTCCTCAAACAGATCCCCAGTGGTGTGTGTAGCTGTATAATACCCTCCTTGTTTCTAAATATTTTTAACGTCTCCAGGATCTTGTCACTGAACAGCTTAGGTGGTCACAGAAACAAGATCAGAGCCAACTACTTCTGCCTCTACAGGAATCACTAAGCTACAGCTTTTGAAAATATTATTTTGTTTTGAGGAACACTTTAAAAAACTTTTTGATTAGCTTCTCCTGATTTTTCTTCCTTGCATGCTACAATATTTAAAGGATGTTAAAACTTTTATAACAGTTGGTGTCTCATATCAAGCCAAAATAATATACTTTCAGCTGTCTTGCTTTGCATGAAGATTTTAAAGAAGCGTTCTTTTCTGCAAACAATGATTGACAACTCAAGACAAAATCACAGTGTGATTTTTTTCCCAAAGAGTAAACAGTTTTCTTTCTTTTGTTTTGTCATTCTTTGTTCTATCAGTATGTTTTGTCTTTCTCACTTGGGTGGCCTCCAAAGCTCTGATTTTACATTCCCTTATGTATGTACTAAGAAACCCACAGTTGAAATCAATAAAGTAATTCAGTTTGGAAGGGATCTCTGGAAGTTATCCCATCCAACCCCACTAACACCAAGGACAATTTCGAAGTTAGATCAAGCTGTTCAGGGCCTCGTTTGATTATCTCCCTGGAAGGAGATGCCACAGCATCTCTGGGCATCTTGTGCCAGTGCTGGACTGCCCTCACCATGCAAAATCCTTCCCATCACAACTGGTTGGAATTGTCCTTGCTGCATCTTGCCTCTGTTGGCCTTATTCCTTTTGCTGTGCATCTCTAGAAGACTCTGTCTCTGCCATTGCTATTCCCTCCCATTAGGAGATTGAAGTCAGCAATTAGATGTCCTCCTCCATGGCCTTCCCTTCCAGAGACTGAGCATGAGAAGGTCTCAGCCTCCTGGTACATCATGCTCCAGCTCCCCCGTCACCTTCACCCTTTTGGCCAGAGTGGCTCCAGTACCTCAACATTTGTCTTGTACTGCAGGTCAAAAAGGACCCCAACTTGTATTCCAGATGTGAGTGAAATTTAGCTTTGCCTCCGTTTCTTATTATTCAGCTGTATTTAGCAGTAAGCAGGTATATAATTTGCAGTTTTCCCTCAGTATCTGCAAGCCACAAGGAATTCTTCCCAGTTCTGTGGCTAGATAGTTTCTAGGGAAATGCCTCAAACAAGATGAGCTGCATATGCCTTTGAAGTAAGAGTAGCAGTAGCTTGCTGCAACTATCTCAAGAATCAAATAATAATCTTCCCACCTCGTCCAAGTCTATCAAAAGTAGTATATGTAAAGCAATATATATTATTTGAGAACAACATAGGTAATGAAGGAAAATAACTCCCTTTCTGAAGATGAGGCACCAACCTACCCTTTGTTTCTACCAGAAGTCAAAGGGGCCTTGCAGCAAATCTATTTCCGCAGCAGGTATTCCATCAAACTTGTGCATTACACATCTGAAGGTGCTTGTGAGGATCACCAAATACAGCTCTGGCTCAGAGCTGAGAGGACACTGCTAGTTAGTATTCTGTTTATAAACTCTTCTTCGAGTACAGATTGATTTTAAAGAAATGAGAAAAAGTCCAAATGAAAAATAGCAATGATTTCAAGCCTGATCCATTGAAAGTAATGGTTGAAAAATTCCTTTACCAGTCTGTTCACATATTTGTTGTCTGAAACAGCTCTCAAAGGAAAAGGTCAAATAAATAACTTTCTACCATAGATTCAGGATTCCTATACAGAAAAGAATTAGTACAAGAAACAGGGACAGAAATGTTGGTCACAGAGGGTCAAATATATCCCTGTTCTAATTCTAGTGGAAACATAACCTTGAATTAGATCCACAGAATACAAACTTGTACAGATATTTCAGTAATAATTCAATAGAAGATTTCAGGAAAGAATAGTTATTCAATAAACATTAAGTGCAAGTGGTAACAACACGGTTCAAACTGCCTCAAAGGATCTTCTGCAAAATAAATAAAACTATGTTAAGTCCCTGCTCAGAAGTATATTCCCGTATCTAGCTTAAGGAAATGAAAATCAAACTCCTCTGTTTAGTCTGTTAGGTAGCTTTTCACACTTGCAAATTCTCAGGAGCTTTTGTTACATGGATCCATCTGCACCTCTGGAAACGAACAGTGCAAAACAATTACATGAGCATGGCCCAGATCAGCTAATCTGGTGTTCTGTAATGCCTTCAGCTCCAAGCACTAATTGTTCAATGCTCTCTTCTCCAGAATACATTTACAAACAATTCCCCCGAGCCTGGAATTCTTTGCTAATTACCCCAATGATATCCATTCCTGCTGTCCTATCATATAGTTCTGTGATTCACCTCTATTACACCTACATGGCCAGTCTTTGCTGAAGACTGCTACTCTCTTGATCTAATCCAGAACCTCACCCTCTCCTTCCCCAGCAGTCCAAATCACCATAATCTTTATTCCAGAAAGTAATGAGTCTGATGGGGGAGGAAAAAGGGCAGATCCCTGCAACAGAATAGTAGGCAGCCAAATATCTGCCAGAATGCACAAACTGTGTTGCACCAGACACAGGTGTGAGGGCAAGGTGACCCAATTACTCCAGGGAATATTTTACCCCATTGCTGGGCCTTTCATAGGTGCAGTCACAACCTCAACATTTATATAATCCAAACACAACCCTTCAACCCAAATAACGTTATCTTGTGGAACACTAACAGGAGAGTATCATCTGTCCTAGGGGTGAAATGAAGCAAGCATGAAGTTCATGCCACACGCTCTGACTGATTTATATCTCTGATCTGGACCATGGCTCTTGGTCTGGGTGAATCTGCAG
The DNA here is from genome assembly GCA_013397395.1 of Sinosuthora webbiana. Lineage (NCBI taxonomy): Eukaryota > Metazoa > Chordata > Aves > Passeriformes > Sylviidae > Sinosuthora > Sinosuthora webbiana. The sequence continues at coordinate 1,193,398 of VXBN01003815.1, read as the reverse complement.
CACTGTGGAAAGGTATTAATGATCACCTGACAAAGATGTAGCTCAACTCTGCAGAAAGATGTGTTGATAATTTTGTGATGCCCTTGCAATAGGCGAGTGTGACTCTCCGTAACTATGGCAAGCTCTTACGACACAGTGCCTTTCAGAAAAGCTCTGCTGATGTCTAGGCTGGTATATTTAAGAACAAGATTGACTGCAGGCTATTTATAAGTACTCCTGCTTGTGCGCATTGAAACTGAGAGTTTAAACTAAGAAAATGCTCTGACTACATATCATTTGTTTTTCCTTCAACGGAAGATTGACCAAGCCCTCTGAAATTCCCAATAATAAGGCAGAGGGAAAAGAAAAACAAAAAACAGTAACACAAAAATTTACCTAAAACAAATTTTCAATTTTTTGAACTTGCTTTCTGTCTTAGGGAGATTTTAAGATGAGCAATTTTTTTTTCCTGATTAACAGATTCCTTAATAGATAAAAATCTTTTCATCTATTAGATGGTAGAAAATGGTCAGGCAATAGTTCTTTTTTATCCTGACTTGAAGCTTTATTTATTGGTGATGTACTAAAGTGACAGTTGTCTTAAAAATCTCTACTGCATTAGAACACTTAGAAGTACAAAAGTTTTTTTCACACAATGAAAATAAACTCAAGCACAAAAGAGTGATGGAAAATGCACAAGATTTTCAAATGAGAACATCAGAGAGATCTTTGAGAAAAAAAGAAAATTCGAAGAGAAATAGCTAAAAATTCTTCTGACAGGTGGAGCTTTCTTGAGTTAAGATTCAACTTATCTCGGTCTCGTGATATTTAATCTTCATGGGTGTTCTGTATTTTTTCAGCTTTCTCGACCCCTACTTTTCATACAGGAAACCTTTATGGCCTGAGCTTGGCTCCAGAATACGCTGCTGTACGTAACAGTTTAGTCATATGATAATGGTTGCTTTGTTTATTGTGTGAAAAAAGTCCTGGGTGTTTATTAGAAGTTGTCACGAGCTGAGTGGCATGGTTTGGAGGCAGGCAGAAGGAAAGAGTATCATAAAAAGCCCAAAATGTTTGGAAATCTCAGTGGAGTTGGAGGAGTAATGACAAGATCAGCCACTTACTAACTTGTTTTCACCGTTTACTGCCATTTTTGATTGTTGCACTTGAATTTTTATAGTGCAAAAACTGTTTGTGAATTAGCCCATCAGTCTGACTGTGGTTTTTAAAGCACACTACTGCAGCCCAAGATTGCTTACTAAACTGTTAAAATCACTGATATAACTTTTCAGTCCTTCCTAGATTTGGAACATTGTTGTTATCATTCGCAGCATTCTAAAATGAAAACAGGAGGTGTTCTACAGACAGCCTGTCAGTAGCGGCTGAGTGATTCAAATAATATGAAGTTTCCATCTTAAACATGCTTCTAAAATACTGGGTGAGGTCTTAATCCCAGTGTTACCAGGCAACATGTTTACAAAATCAAATGTGATTTTTGTTCTCTGTGAATGTTGTGAATATTCTGAACTCCAGTTTGTTTCTCTCTTGCATTATTTGCTCGCTGTAATTACACTCATGTTTGTGCTCAACAAGGTTTAACAAATTTATTTCTGTCAGAGTTTTCTTTAGTACAAAGTTGAATCCACAATGAGAGTTAAAACATTTGAATAAACATCTGCCTGGAAAGACTGGGTGATAAATTAGCCCACTGATCCCATTTGGTGCCAAGACCAACAGCCTGAAAACAATCCAAATCACATCACATTTTTATAAAGGTAGAAGCCCCCATTCCCAAGAAAGGCAAAACCCACCTAGCCCAGTTGATGTGCACACACTGAATAAAGAAAGAACCTAGGCCCTCTTATACAAGGGCTTTTTTCTCTCTCTTTTTTTTTTTTTTTTTAAATACCCTTTATAGATGAGGGATGAGTAGAAGAGGAGGTTACATGTGTTTCCCACAATACAAAACATTGGTGAAAATTCTAGAGACTGAATGTAGACCCTGCCTTCAATTTCAGGGTTGAGTACATACTTTATTTCAATTTTTACTTTTCTATTTTCTTTTTTTTTCTTTTTTTTTTTCCCCTGAAAAGACCATGTGTATGCCAGCCAAACCTACAGTCTCACTGACCCAAACTTGCTTCCATTTTTTCCAAAGTATTTCATAATTGAAATCAAGAGCTACACTGTTGCACAATTTTCCCCCAGAATACAATTAAATTGAGAAATAAATAAGCATCTGGTTTTCCCCAGATTCAGTCTAGTGCATTAACCACAAGCCTGTTCTTAAGCTCTTGTTCAATAAGCACTTGTATCTCTAATTTTACTTAGGCCTGGCATAGCAGTGTGCCTGATTTGGCTTATTTTTAAGAAAAATCTTCCCTTTAAATGTGATTTTAAAGGAGAATCAGTCAAGCCTGCATGTATGTAATGGTTCACAGCTTCTGTGGTTCTCTTTGAGAATGTATCAGACCGGGATAGACCATGTAATATTCACTCTTTGCTCCCATTGTTCCTTTCAAACATGTCATGCAAATGAGAATAGTTTATTATTGATGTTGGCCCATTAAGGAATCTGTTTGAAGCTTCCACTGACAGTGGTATATTGAGGCCATGGAAAAAATGACAAGAGACCCATTTTCCTGTATTTGAGCTGCAGACAGTTTACACTTTCTAAGCATCAGACAATAAACCACCAGACCTCTGTGCTTTGCTTTCCATATCCCAAACCTGCAGTCAGTGTATGAAAAAGAAAAAGTAATGCTTAGTTAATAATGAAGGCTTAAGCCACCAGTCAGAAGAAGATTGAATGACTACAGTGCAATATAATTTTTAATCAGCTGGGGAAGTTAATCAAAGTATTTGATTTGTGCATCTGCTCCTGTCCACGGAAACTTCCAGCATCCTATGCCTGAATTTCATTTTTGCTACCAAATCCACCTCAGTGTACTTATCTTAATTTTTATTGAAGGTAGTGGAAGTACAGTAGATACAAGCTGACACATCATTTATCCCTTCTATTTTAGTCATGACTATGTATTTTAAACCTTTAGCCTGAAATATGAGACTTCTGTTTACTTCTAAGGGGCATGGATCCCTGCCATGTAAAGAACCAAATTGTGAAATTAAAACAAATTGAACTGGAATTCCATTTGGCTGCACTAAATCCAAACTTTTTTAAAATTTATTTTCACAAAAAAACACTGATAATATTTCCTCTTTTTTTCTGTTGCTGCTGATTTAACCACACAACCTATGTGCTTAGAAAACAAAGAACAACCAAAAGTACCTCACAATTCTTTAAAAAAAAATAAATAGCCTATTTTCAAAGCCTAGAAATCACAGAAAAAATTAGATGTCTCATCTGTTTTATGCTTAAGTGAAAATCAAAAATGTTGTTGCAATTATGACTTTATATTTTAACTATGAAGCAAAAGTGAGTAGGCTTTAAAAAAAATAAACTGCCTGAGTTATTAGTCTGTGAATTGCCTGCTGAGCCCAGGCAGTAATGTTTTCTAATGTGTGTGTCTGTATCGATATAATGGCAGCACCACACTTCGGATCAACTGGATACTAATTACAGATTTACCTGATAGACTGGAATGGCTCCCAAGGAGCTGTTGCACTCTACTTAGCAAGTAAGTGATTCTCCTAAAAGCTGCATAAGGATTTGTAATGTTAAATAATCTTACATTGATAGCATTTGGTAATACACCTTTTTAACCAAAAGCTTTGAGGAGGTTCAGCTGCCTCTGCAAAGAGGTGGCAGGGCCCTGGCAGGGGCTCAAAGCTCCAGACACTGGGTTTACCTTGAATCCTGGAGGTCCGTTTGCATGGAAGAGAGGTTACAGCATATGAAGTAGCTCCTCAATTGTCAGCTCTTATGTCTCCTTTCACACTGAGAAAAGCAAGAATTCTCCATTTCATCCACTATGTGAAATAGCATACGTCCATTAAAATTATTAAACAGATTGTTCAACAAAAGAAAGAGAAAAAAAAAAGAAAAGAAGAACAACTCATTCTTCAAACAACACAGGATTGAACTGTGGGCCTCATGACGCAAGAAATCGTGGAAGTAAAAGGAACAATTAGGTTCAAAACAGATGAGCACAGGGAATGCAGCTAACACACCTTTAATGGGGTTCAGATACGACCTGACACTCAACAGTGATCTAAAGCTCTCAGTTCTTGAAAGGAGGAGGATGGGTTGATGGAATAATTGTCCTAAATACTCTTGGTCCTCTCCAGCCATCTCTCCCCTGCTTGGGGAGCCCAGGCTGGTGCAGAGCCCAGAGCTGTGCTGCCTGCCCTGCCCTCCCCAGCATCGCGGCAGGAGCTGTTGCTCCACGACAGCAGAGCGGCGGGGCGGGAGCTGCAAGCACTGTTTACACAAACTTGAAAAGCCTTAGAGAATCACTAAAAAAGACAATTTTTAATGAACACCCTCTGAAGAGGTGATTAATTTGTTCATGAGCTGTTACTAAAAATGTAATCAGTGAAGTGTAAAAAAGGTTTTATACTCAATGTAATTGCTTGCCTATAATGTAATAGTAATAATGAAAACACCTACAGCAAAGGCTTGTTAACTCAGTGTGGGATATATGATCCTGTTTGCCGTTTAAAGCACAAGAACTAGACACTTGCTTATGCTCAGTACATCTTTTTGATTCAAAAGCACGGTAGCTTAACCAATTGTTCCCATCCCTCCTGGAAAATCAACACTTACAGTTCCTCTTATGAATCATCATTCTCGTTGTCTATCATTTAAAACAAATATGTTTCGCTGTTCTTTGATTGTTCTTGTCTTTCAGGTGTTCACTTCTGAATAATAAAATGCACATCACTAATGACATAAGTAGTTTCATAATTTCTGGCATATATGCCCTGGGCAAAGAAAGGAAAATTACACCAAAACAAATGAAAATGAAATATAAAATATACTACAGTTTATAAATGCTGTGTTCAGATTACATTGTGGACAAATTCTTGTAATTTGCCTAGGCTGTACAAGACCTTGCTCCACAGACAAATCCGACATTCCCTCTTCCATAATTTACATTGCATCCAACACAGTAGCAAAAGTCATTGTGCTCTTCTGGATCTGAATTAAAATCACCAGATACTGGGAGGAGAAAATATGAGAATAACTGAAAAACTCTTAAAATGTGAAAAAATTTTTCATAAGTATATGTTCCTTCTCACTGTTTATAAAGTAGGGTGTTTTCCTAATACGTTACTCAGGAAAAAAAAATAGAATTTACAATTGACTGATGGTCTATAATTCATCACTACAGACTAGATTCAAAATGCTAAAGAGGATCTTATGCTTCCACGTGGAGATTTATTCAACAGAATTAATGTGAAAATGAGATAGCATTCAACATCAGTAATTATAGTGCTCACTCATTTCCCCAGATCCTTCTGGGATCTGCCGCAGTGATTTTTCACTTTTGTTTTAAAAGTGCATAGTTCAAATGTGTTAATAAATGTGATAGTGAAATGCAGACACAAGGTCATAAATGAGACAATCTTTGAATGGAGAAAGGAAAGGCAAGAAATAGCCATTGCTGCTAGGAAGAATTCCCAGGGAGTATAGAGTAAGTCTAAAAGATCCAGTGGGAATTAAGATTTATCAAGTCATAATCACTTCCCCTGTGGCAAGAATGACAGTTCTACATAGTAATTTTCTTAGAAGTCTATATTTTGTACTTATCTTCTGGTTTGCTACTTATTTTGTAGAGGGAATAGGTCTGTAGTTTGCTAAGCTTTCAAGGTTCAAATCTTTCTAATTTTCTCATAAATAATCACACCAAAAATAGCTCAAGAAATGATTAATAGCAAGTTCTAGTTTCTGGTTATTGCTGACTTTATCTAATTACTGCATGTGGTTTACACCCAGATATCCCCACATGCATAGAAAATCCTTACACCTCCCCTCAGAAAAAATAAAATTACAGTAACTCCTGCAGTCAGATTGAACATAATAGGATTATCTTTTCAATCTATTCACTGAGTGCCTCCATGCAGGCTCCTTCAAATCAATAGCAATCCTTACAAAAAAACTGGAAAATGCATCATAATTAAGAAAAATAAAAAATACCTTAAAACACTATGCTTTTGAAGTTTATTTTCAGTAAACAAAGCTTTTCTTTATTCTAGAAAAAAAAAATAAAAAGGGAAGAACACATTATATTTTAATGCTACAAAAGCTTAAAAATGGGATTTTCTAAGGAATCCAAGGAGATCAGGCACCTACTCCCTCAAGCTCTTTTGAAAATTGTGGCATTTATCTTCAGAAGTGCTTCAGTGCCAGCTGGAGAGAGGCTGGCTGAGAGGATCCCATCAGGATTTCACAACCCTGAAGTCATGTAAATTGTATCACCCTCTTGACTCGCTGGGGCTTTTAAGCGACGGAGCAACATTTCTGCTGCAGCGATCACAAGCGTACCCCGGCATGCCCTGAGTGATGGGGGCTGAGGAAAGCACATTCTGAGCCGAGAAAGGGGCGGCAAACACACCGGAGGGCCCCGGGGAGGCAAACACACCGAGTCCTCCGCAGGGGAGGGAGCTTCCCTGCCGGGACATCACGGGAATCTCCGTCCCGAGGTCCCCAAGGCATGGCCCCAGAGCCGGGTGCTGCTCTTTGGCCTCCGTGCCCCGAGCCCCTGCGCAGGGAGACCAAGGAGATAAAAACTAAGAGCCTTGTGTTGGCTTCTGCCACGCTGAGAGGATTCACCACGAGGCTTAAGCATGCACTGTGCTGGGCCCTGACAACACCGAGGACATGCCCTGCAGGGACATCGCTGCTGGGGAGGGCACTCAGAGCCGCCGGGACTGTGTGAATGGCAGCTGCTGGACACTGATGGAGCGGGCTGAGGGAAGCCGGAGACAGGGCAGTCTCACTTTTATTGTACCTTTCAATGTTAATGCTGTGCTAACAGAAAACAGGGCTGAGGCTGGGTCTTTCAGACAACTCACAGTTGCTCAGTACTGCTGTGGAAAAACTGTCCCAAGCATGTTGGTTCATGTCCTCTGAAAGATGGGAAGCAGAAATGAAGGCAGCAGCCCAGACAGCTGTGAGGGAAAAAAACAAGGGGAAAATCATAAACCATGATCTCTGAGAGACTCTTCTGCCAAGCCTTGTTCCTAGTGATAAGCTGATTGCAGTTCTTTCCTGAGAGCATTCCTACTGCACCAGAAGTCAGAAGTAAATGTTCTGGGTTTTCCTTAGAAATTTGAATCAAATATATTAAACAGAACCGCTTCCTTAGACACAATCTCATCATTAGCGAATGGACTCGGGCTTTTAAAAATTGTAGTTTAAAAGAGGCACAGTAAATGCAATTAAAACAGTTTTGTTAAACAAGTGGAGATGTGTGAAATCTCTGACTAATTAAAATTGATTCTTGTACAGAAATGCTATATGTTTGTAAAGGTTTATGAGCACCGATTAAATTTGTTTTTATAGATCAGAAGTCACCAGCTGTTCATCTCAAAGTCTGGGTATCATTGTTCAGTGTCAGTATGGACAGTAAAATGAATTTTCCAATACATGAGTTGTATTTTAGCATTAAAGAAAACAGGTAAGCGGTACATAATACAGTATAGAAATATACACACTTTCAAAACTGAAGAAGAGTATTGAGCACGTCTCAGAAGGTAAGAATACTAATTGATCCCATATTTAAGGTCTGAGCCTTCTGCAAATCAGGCTACATTCAATCCCCAAAGAAACAAGTTCAATAAACAATTATATACTACTGCATGCTGAAAACAGACAAGCCAAGCACAGAGAGAGCTCCTTTCATGCATCATTTTTGATTGTCCTACTTTGCTCTGTCAGGAACAGCCGTGACATCTTAAGTGTTAAAGCTTTTTGACGATGCAACAAACCAAATAAAGCCTAGTTGCACATTTTGGAATTTATTTTATACCACGTCTAAAATATAAACAATATAGGGAGTTTTCATTGTTTTCAAACAATAGCAGCCACTGGAGACTGTTTCCAGAGCTGATGTTTTCCTCACATAAGGATTCTCACTAGCTGAGTAGCAAAGCATGTTTGATAGCCAGCTCCAGGAGCCAGGCTGGCCAACACAATTATTGCACATTCTGTCAGCACATTTCCTCCCTTCAGCTTTACTTCTACAATCTTTTTCAATATTGTTAAAATGAGCAATCATTCGTGATTCACACTCCCAAAAAAGGCAGAAACCAACAATTCCCAATGGCTATAAATTATTAATGCAATTGTGCCAATCACACAGAGCTTAGTGCTTTTAAAAATGGAATGAGATTATCTGCACAGTTATTTTCAATCAGATTCATCTCTTATTAGGGGGCATTATGCACACGGCTTGCTTTCAGAAAGCCATCTTCTTCAAAGAAGATTGTTGCACAGTCATTTCTTGTGAAATACTATGCAAGCTCTATATTAGATACCAAATCAATTTTTTGTTTCAGGAAATAATTACATGTAATGGGTATTTTACTTTGTAGATAGACTGATTCTTTCCAACGTAAAAGTCTGTTCTGTTCTCAGTTGTTATTCCCATTCAAATCATCCCTGCTTTGATTTGGGCCTCACTGATTTACACCAATCTAGCAAATATATAGGGAGAACTGGAGGCTGTGGCAAAGCATTTTTTGCTGTAATAGAAAAGTTTGTAAGTGTTATTGTACAATGTATCTGTTAAAACAGCTGGGGCATACAGCTGTCTCAAAAAATACAAGCTAGAAAATCTTCCTCTCTGGTATACAAAAATCTAGAAAATCTTACAGAGCAGTAGAGATTCAAAGGAAGTATCAAGGTCAGTTTTGGGGAATCCAGGGGCTGTTCTTCCCTTGTACAATCTCTCTGTTTCAATGTTTGTTAGATTTTGGTCTGTGTTGCCAGGGCCTGCACTGGAGGCTGTGTGGAACAGCCTAAATGAACTGGAGACACAGGATGATTTTATATTTACTGTTGGATTTTATAAGAGGATTGGAAAATTGTCTTTGTGCTCCCAACTCCCTATGACTTACTCAAATTATCCCAACATCATGCCGTGGAGTCTGGCAAGACACCAAACACAAAGAAACTGGAACCAAATTCAGTGGTGCCCCCAGCTGCAGGAGCAGGAGTGTTCCCTTGGGAATGACTGGCTAGCAAGGTGGAATCTGACCTGCATTAGATGAAGATTGAGAGCTGAGACACTGAAACTACAAGGATAAAGAGACTCAGCACATACCATGTTCCATGTAAAGGAACTTAAATATGTTGAGTCAACAGAAACACCAGTGGCAGACTCTTAGCACATGCTTAACTGCCCTACTTAATCTAGGCCAAGAAGCAGCTCTGTTTCTAAGACCCTTGCTTTTTGCTGCACACATTACAATATTTTATCTTCTGTATTGATGGGAAAAGTGATCTTTAAAGCTCTGAGCTGTCAAAATGCTGCACCAGGATTTTTGCTATATTATTTTACATATTTCTGTAATTCGAGTACTGGCAATCCTCGGATCAAACACATCTTCTACAATATGGAGAACTGTCTGGTTCTCATGGTCATATGCCATGGTGCCATTTAACAACATGAATTCCCATCTGTGAATCTGCTTCCTGGCATTTGCCTTGTACTTTATTTTTCCCATCCAGAAGTCTGGCAATAGTTTCTCTCTATTATTCTGATAAGAGTGTGGGTCAAACTCATTCCACTGTGAATGTGCATTTGTGCTTGCAGAGAGTGAGTGATTGATTGGTATCAGGCAGAAGTGACATCTCCTGTTACATTTCTGGCATGTTATTCTGTGGTTAATCAGTGCTACTGAGTGTCAGTCAAACCTACCAGATGTGACTCTAATGGATAGCTGCTGGTTGCCTGATGTCTGTTTTGTCACTGATGTGACTGGAGTGCTCCTAAAAGTTATTTTAAAAAAAGGGGGGGACAAAAGAGAACATAGCTTAGCAAGTATGAGGAAACTGTATTTAGAAAGTAGCTGTATTTGTATACCTCTGCTTTTAAATATTCACTCATCTGATTTTTTCAATATTAATTAATCACAGGGCTATCCACCCTTGTTTGATCAGGAAAGATTCACGCAAAAGAGTACTTGGAATTTCTTATGCATCTTGTGGGGGGTAAAAGATTGTTATTCATAATTTAGTTATTTAAATTCTTAGCAGTACTGGAACACATGCATTATGAATAACATTCACCAAAAACACCACAGAAACTTCTATTATGACTATGCCTTTTAGGCTGAAGCAGAGTCCTGTGGAAGTAAACACCATCATGAAGACAGAAAGGAAGGTTTTTCTCTCCCAAAAGGAGCTTAAAAATCACTCATAGTGAAAGACTGAAATTATTTTCATTTAATTACAAACCACAAACCCATCCAGCTTTAGACCCAGTATGAATCAAAGACTGAAACTTGAAATATCCCAAGACTCTTTTTACATTCTGGTTTATACCTGAGACTGGCACTAGAATTGTCAGTTATTTGACAAGCAGCACGCTGGAAATTACAGCTCATATTTATGACTTAGATTAATCAGATTGCAGATATTTAAGCATAGGTATATTTATTCAAATACCATCTTTAGCAACTGCTCATCCAGTTCCACTGGACTGAGGTTTTATTTATGGATCCAAACAAAGCTGATACAAAATTTTTTAAAAAAGACCAATTATTTCATTGTTGTTTAAGACTATGTTATGTTTTACTTTCATTGTTGTTTAAGATTATGTTATGTTTTATTCACCATGTGAACAAACTTTTATTGTGTATTTGCTGAGACTTTCGTGAGTAGGTAAATCTGCTCCCCAGATGTTTTAATTTTCTCCTCATCTTTTCACTTCAGGAATATTATTTCTTTCAGCAGGATGTGGATTCAAAAAGCTTGACTGGCATTTGAAAATAAAACATGTAGTACAGCCAAACTCTACTCATCCTATTCAGTTTTACCAGAATCAACAAGGTCAGTGAAGGAAGGGCTTGGTAGGGACTAGAATAGAGAAGGGGAGTGACTTACACGTCCTGAGGCCTGTCAGAAAGCAAATTTCAAAACTACCTCCACATCTGAGATTTTAAGCTGTTAAAAATTTATTTGGAATATATAAATCTCAAAGTTCAGGGTAAACAGGAGGTGAACCTGATTCATGAATTGCGGCAAATCGCCGTTTTTGCTTTCAGGCTTCATTTTATTTTCAGACCCGAGTTTTAATTTGGTAGAATTGATAAATGCTAGTTTCTGAAGCAGAAATTGAATCTAAAATTGAATTATCTTGAAAATTCCAGGGTATGTTCTCATCCTAATGCAACTCTATATCTGCTGATGGCTGTCAAAATTTATCTTCAAATGTATTCCCAATCTGGAGACTGAAAAAGTTCACATGATGTCTAATGGGGAACATTAGCAAGGCAGTTTTTCTAAGGAACAACATCAGAGATTTCATAATTTTATTTTAAAGCAAACTGGAATTTAAATAAAGCATGAATTATAAACCTTGCAATGGGAATGGAGATGGTAATTGTGCTTCATTTTGGTCTCTCAGTGAACATGACCCTTTCTTTTCTGACGTCTTAGAAAATATTGATATATATTTAATGCAAAGCACAAATTGACCTTAATTCACAGACCTAAAACATTTATATGCCTTTGTTGCTTTTAATTTTCAGTGAAAATGACATAGTATCTTAAACACACCCCCAAACAGCATTGTGGTGGTTTTACATTTTATTACTAGGGCAAGACCACACTCATTAGTTCTGAAGTTAGAGTACTCTTGAATAAAACAGAAGGGAAGTTGGGGGTTTGGCACTTTTCTGATGGGTCCTGATGGGCTTTTCACATTACCCATATATCATGTAAAAATAATATGTTAAAGAAGAATTCTGAAGAAGAAAATCTAACCTTACCACCGTCATAACTCCCTGCAGCTGAATTAATAATACTGAGAAATGTAGCAAAACTATGAATTATTCTAAGGACTCTGAATTCTGCAGATATTGTGTTTTACATCTTTGTACTTAATATGTGTAAATGTATGCATGTGTCTCTCTATAACAGCACACAGGTTTTTAGGTGTGACTTCCTTACACCATGAACAGACAATTCACCATGAGCTGCAGCTTTAATAATTCCTTGTAAGCAAGTGGAGTTCAGAAACTTGGCCAGGAGGACACCAGATGCAGATAACGATGATAGCGTCAGGAGAAAGGATCTCTCTAGATGTGATTTTAGAAAATAGAGCAATTTAGCACTAGGGATATTTATAGCACTGAAGCACAGAAGAAACATGAAGCTAAACTTAGCAAGTCAAGGGGACCAATCAAGAGGAGGTAAAGGAAATGTGGTTATAACTGAGTCTCACAAATGCAATGATCACCTCTATGATGTGCGTTGCAATCCTCTCTTGTAAGTGCTAGAAAAACGGAACACTGAACAGGAGAATTTTAAATTGCATAAATCTCTATAAAGGGGCTAAAAAAACCATCACAAGGCTGACTTCATCCCATTATGAATTTAAGGAAACCTTGCTTCCACTTTGTTTATCAATTCACTTGTCCCTGCCTATGCTGTAACAGCACTTCTACAGAACTTAATTAACTGGTACCTATAAAGTACTGCAGAGTTAATATTAAAGTGGCTAAGCAAGTACAAACTCTTACTGCTTTTAATATGGAGATTTGTTCTTTGGAAAGAGATAAAGTTTTACTGCACACATATGAATGGATTAGGCCCCTAAAAAAAGAAGTGAAGAAAAAACAAAGAGAAGCAAATCCCATAGTTTAAATTGCGGTCTCTCTCCATTTAAAAGTATGAGGAAAAAATAGCTGAGAAGATGAAGCATAAAAAAAAAAAAATAGTAGCAACCATTTTGTACTGTAGGTAATACTTCTTGGGTGCAACTAAAATACAAAGCAGAAAAATAGCAAATTCTAGAAAAAAATATAAAGTATTTGTTGCAAGTGTTTGTCCATCAAACCAACTCCCTTCACATCAATGTTTGGAAACATTTGATATGCTCCCAGATGTGGTCATTACTGATGAACAAGTTGGTGGCACAAGTGACAGAAACTTGCTGTGGGGAACTCCAGGGTGTCAGTCCCTGCTCTCTGGGCAAAGCTGGCATTGCCAGGGCTCAGATCCTTCACTGCACGATCCCACTTGTTTCATAGATCTGATTTTCAGCAGGCTCTGGTGCTCACAGGGAAAGGGACCGTGACTGCAGAGTACAGGGAAGATGTGAGAGGATGCTCCCAACACATATCCAGGGAGAAGAGGAAAGCCCCTCTGCAGTAACAGCATCCAAGCCAGTGACAGAAGGAACACAGGCTCCCAGCCACACTCCCAGGGACACAGGGCACTGTGCTCTGCACTGCAGCTGGGTTAATCCTCAGCCCTGAATGGCTTTCTGACAAACATTTGGTTGTAGCTCCAGTAGCCACAGTTGTGCCCTTTCAAATTCCCACTTTGTTTTAACATCTTCATCACAACCTACTGGCAGGATGCTGTTCACACACACTTTTCCTATGTCTACATTCACATCACACAAACAAAAGCCTGCTGAAAAATACCTTCAAGTGCCTTCAGACCATTTGTCTGCTGCATCTTTTTCTCCTTCTTGGGCAGTCCATCAAGTACAGGAACATAAGCTCTTTTTTTCAGACAAATAATATTAATAACAAGATTTCAAAACACGTCTAACGGTGGTAACTGAGGAAATGTATTACTGAGTTGGACTTAATAAACCTGCCAAGTGATTTGGTCACTGCATTGATCTCTATTTCCAGAAAGTTGTTGATCTCTTATTTCAGAGAAGATACATATGCTTTTACAGCTCCATAACTATTTTGTTCCTTGGGAGGCTCTAAGTTTATCACTGGGCCAGAAAGGCGTGATGGAAACCTTTCTAAATGCCATCTGGCTTAGCATGAAGGGCTACAAATAAGGACATGGCACTTTATTTTAAAGGCCCTCAAAATACCCAAAACACATACACCTGTCAATGTTTTACCTACACCTAAAATTAATTAGATGTTCTGAAAAACCAAACTCCAACAAAAGATGAAAAGTGAAAAAGAACAGTACAAGATTTTCTCCCACTCCTAGGACCAGTCTTTTTTAGATTTGTTGATTGTCAGATTGGAGAAATAAAATCGAAATTAAAAACAATGCAGGAGGATACACATCAGCCACATCTTTGGAAAAGTTCAGGCACAGAAACAAGCATCCAGATGCTCTTTCTCTGTTAACATCATTAGTGATGATCGTTAATTAATCATTAGTGATGATTAATCAGTAATCTGAACTCTTTAAAATATCACATTTGACAAGAGATTATTTCCACTTTTAACTGGTCTCTAACTACTTACTTAGATTGATTTAAAAAAAAAACAACCTTTCAGCTGCCTAGGTAACTCAGTTTCCGATGCTCTTTGCTAATTTTTTTAGATCATATTTCTCAAGAGGCCTTATGTAATTAAAGAGGTTTTAATCACTAAGATCCTGTAGTGAAGGAAGGCTGTTAATGATGTGCCAGAGAGTGCTCAGTATGAGACAGAACGTAAAGGAAGCTACGGATCTTCCTCGGGGGTGTTCCCTCCTGCACTCTAACCTGGCAGAGCAGGCAGGGCTGGGGAACTGCACAACTGATAGCCCAGCCTACAAGTTCTCCAGTTTTATTTTAATGAAACAATGGTCGCCTGCTGGCTCACAGCTCCTGCTGTCTGTTCAGCTGTGTGTCAGCACACAATGTCCCTGAGCACCTGGCCAGCCCGGCCACAGCACCAGGCTGCTGCACAATCATTCCTGGACTTCTTTCTCCAACTTGCACTCCATTTAGCAACACATTATTCCTTATTTCCACTCGGAGAACTGAAGTGACAAAAAGTCTGAGATGGAATTGGAGATTGAATCCCGCCCCACAGCTCAGTTCACAGCACTGGTCCCTGCTCCAGCCCCACCTGGTTTCCCTTGTGCTGTAAGGAGAGGACAGCAACGCAGGACCACCCCACGGCTGGGATCAGCTGGAGAGGCCTGCTCCAAAACATCCTGCAGTGAGGTTCTTCTACAGTTCTGTCACCTCATAAGTCATGTCAATGCACAGAAGGTTTTGTGAACCTTCTGTTTCAGGAAGAATTTGCAATCACCTGCAATACATCAACACAGAGAGAAAATTTATTTCATCTCTTAGAAACAGTGGTCATGTCTTAATTTCATGTCATGTCTTAATTTCTCAACTAAATATCACAAACTAAAGCATCAATTAATCCTAAGTGGAGAGCACAAAACTGACATCTATCCCATGTATCCACAGCTGCACAGGATCAAAGGAAAACAACACACACTGCATTCAAGTCCTGGGCAGAGGGTGAGCCCAGTGTAACTCCCTGCACTAGGCACAGGTTACACTGCAATCAGAGCTGTACTTTCAAATCAGCATGTAACACATAACCTACCGGGAAATTAACTGACAGCACATTAAATGGAATTTAGAGGGAAAAACCAGTGGTTGTTGATGTATTCCCAAGTAAGAGACTTTGCCCTCTCCAAAGCTGGAAGGGATCCAAATGTGGTGCTCGAATAAGAACAGAGAGCTGTTTATCTGGGAGCTAAACCTTTATTCTGGTTAATTGAAAAACTCCTTCCATTTTAAGTGGTCTTCAGCAAAACTGATTCCTAGTTCATGGTTTTACCAATTGTATTTTTTAGTTTGTATCCATTACTTATATTCTAAATTATTTTATAGCCCCTTCGTTGCTGAAGGTAGTGTGCATTTTGATATTTGCAAGAGACAGCCTAGGCTGCTTTAATGCATATAATAGAAATATACTATTATTAGACCAAAAGCTTCCATTACTTTTCTTGTACACACAACTTTTGAATTATAAGACATGAAACAAGCCCAAGAAACTCATTCTCTCTTGCAGAAGACAGGTAATGGCATACATAGCTACAGTTCTCCTTGGTTCTGGAAAGGATGAGTTTTACTGTTATTTAAGTCCTTTGCACTTCAGATAGGTGTGTTCTGCCACCCACACAAGTTTCCAACCAAAGCTGAGTTCAGTACGTGTGCAACTTTTCTGAGTCCCAAAAGGCACTGCAACATTTGGTACAGTCAAACATCTTGCTTAATTCATTATTCACTATTTAAAATTTTGTCAGAAATCCAGGCATGAAGTGAAAGAATAAAAAAAAAAAGTCAGATAAAGAAGTTAAGCAATCACACCTTCATCAACAACATAAATAAATCAGAAAGCCCATATGCCGGGATTCAGGAATCCAAGTTACATGATGAGAAGCTTACACACAACAGAAATAGCACCAAACCCAGGATAAAAGGGGCACATTTCCAGTGAGTAATTGCCACAACTAGTACTGCATGTTTTTTTCTCTGAACATGGAGCTTTATTAAATGTGACAGTAAACATCCCTTCCTGATGCTTCCTGTAAACTTTCACATCCTCCTGGAAACACAGTGGTGATCAGGGATACATAAAAAGCTTTGCTGTCAGAGGTGCCCACCAAACCCTACAATTTATGTAGCAAACTACACAATTTTCCCCTCCCAAGACTGCACTGCACTGAACCAAGAGAAAATGCAGTCTTTGCCATAAGTCCTTGTACTCCAGGAACTGCAGAACAGCACTGCAGAGCAGGGCTCTGGTGATTCAGCCTGGGGATAAGGGCTGCACTCTCCCTTGGTCAAAAGCTCTTGGAAAAGTCTCTTGCAACCTGCACAAAGGATGAAGCAGCTTTGTAGCTTTGGCAACCCAGCTTTAGCCTTTCTATTATATCCCTGCTGGAAAAGCATCACTCTTGCTTTTTCTTTTAACAGATCTGACTGACTTAAAGTTACAAACCTGATTTTATCTGCACAAGTATCTTTAGCAGACACTACAGGAGTCTGAGAAGAAGGCTGAGCCTGCAGATGACAGATCAAAAGTCTCTGCTTGGAGGCAATGGGGAGACATGGAAGCTGGAGGGGTGGGTCTGGCTCGGGGTTACTGCAGAAGGTGCTCCTGGAGAGATGGGCTGTAGCTACCAAAGGAACAGGCACTGCTGTCAGACTTGTCAGGAACTTCATTGTCAGGAACAATGAAACTAGAAGGCTTTCTTAGCAAAAATGTGTCCACTGTTTTCATCAAAGTACAAAGAATTCCAATTCCAGTTCCAATTCTTCACATTCAAAATACAGCTGATTGGAAATAATGAGAGTGCACTTTGCTATATAACAGTCTGTACAAATTTGCTCTGAAAGGATACAGAACTTGATAAAGGATACAACCTCCTGATATTGGGTTTCAATATCCTTATTTTAAATTTTCCACAGGAAACCCTAATTATTAACTGCTCTATTCTGTCACTGAATAAGGTTTTAGCATAATAATCCATGAGAAATAAGATATTAATAATAAATTGGTTATAAAATGCAGAGGATTTATATATTGGAAAATAGGTTCTATCACAAAATTTAGGTTTTGTTATTATTTGAATAAACTGGCTAAAATTTAGATGGAGTATCAATAGTGCCACAAAGCTGGAAACTGTAGGTAGGAAAAATACAAGAGAAAATAGGATGTTATCAGAGACATTCAGGCTAGAAACCTGCCTTTGAATTCCTAAATGTGTGATAAGAGGAGTTATATAACACGTTTAAAACTCAATAAACAAAGCCTGTCTGCTCTGGAAGCCAGAATTAGACCATTTGTTTCCTATGAGGAAGCATGTTTAAAGTTATTTCTCTGTCAATGGCAAAACTAGGAATAAACCTAATGAAAAATATAGAATGTGTGGGAGTAAAGAATATGCTTGGCTATAACTCCACTTTTGTTTAACTATAGAACTCTTGCTAGTTAAGTGTTCCTCCATCTGAAAATATTGCATCTGGTAAGATAGCTTTCTATTCTGATCGCCCAGTGAGTAGAGAAAAAAGAAACGGGGCACTGGAAACAACCAACATCTTCCTGGTGGTCTAACCCCCTTCACTTGATGAAAATCTCCAGGAAAGGAAATCCTCCTTAGCCAGCTTAACAGTACCCTGGTTAGCTAATGTCTGTTGTAAGACTACCTGTGTCAGGAGAGAAGTGGAGAGCTTTTAAAAACCAGAGGTCATAACTTGGGAATCAGCATTCAATCTTTCAAACGCGGCTTTACACCGCAGCAAGTGGCCACTTGCGTTGTTCAAACACTGCTCGAGTGTTCAAAGGCACTGCGTGTTTTGGATGAAAGGTGCTCTTGTGTTTCTACCTCCTCCTTCTGCTACGAACGTGATCCGAACAAGTCCATGAGCTCTAAGCTCCCGTACTGTGGCAGTGAGTTTTTCAGGGATCCCAGCCATCCTGACGGCGGAGGATGGGGCGGAACAACCCCTGTCACTGCTGGGTTAGCGCTGCTTCCCGAGCCGGGGGGAAGCTGCCGCTGGGGCTGAGGGAGGGAAGGGCGAACATGAGCCAGCAGTGCACCCTTGGGGCAGTGCGTGCAAACTACAGAGCCAGCGACGGCTCGGGCCGGGAAAGCCGAGCTTGGGACGCACCAAGAGCTCCGCCGCACTTCTGCCTCCGGCACCATGTCCCCTGGGACAGAGGAGATGCTGAGAGAGATCCTGGAGCCAGCCAGGGCTGGCGCACACAGCCCGCCCGGAGATGGGCCAGGCACAGCCACGCTCTTCCAGACACCGGCCGAAGGTCAGCGGTGACGAGACACAGCAGAGACAGCTACAACCACACACAGTGAACAAGAATTTTTGTGGGAAGGCCAGCCAAACATTGGCACAGGCCTTGGAGCTATTGGAGACTTGTCAGAACTAGACCCAAACCAGGCTGATCAAACTTGCAAGTCAGGTAACTCACCGAGGCCTCTGTGAAGTGAACTTTCCTGAGGACTGTGTGGTGGCAGGGGCAGCTGTGGGTGCTGCACTGGCACACTCCATCCATCCATCCATCCATCCATCCATCCATCCATCCATCCATCCATCCATCCCTCCTCCCTCTCTGAGCAACACCTGGGCACATACACACAAACCTGGCTAGGAAAATACCTATGAGCTTCTTGTTCTTCCATCACTCCTTATCACCTGATTTTAACAAGGACTTACAGCCGAGGGCAGGGCAGCTCTCAGCACACCAGGGTTAATGACAGGGTTACTTTTCCCAATAAATCAATAATCTGTGGTTTGAGGGCAGCCATTGAGCCTTAAGAAATCATTAAATTAAACTAACTCCAACTTTGCGTAAGATACATGCCACTTTAGTTCCATCCCACACATGCTCTTTAAACAGGAAAAAAACTTCCACTCATTAATTGAAGTTTCCTACAGAATTGTAATTGTTAGTGAAAAGCAGGAATTAAGTTCATTTCCAATACTAAATGGTATTTATAGAAATGCAAGAGGGATACGTGTGTGTCTATCATGAGCATAGTAAGAGACTTTTATCTACAATTATTTGTTTCAGAATTTATTTAAATATTTTACCATTATCCATATTTTGACAACTGGAAAAGAAATAGGAGGATGATGCATTACTTACTTCCCGGTCTGTAAATTAGAGAGTATTATTAACACAAGGATTCATAAAGATCCACTAAAAGATGGTTTGTGCCTGAATGCAACTTTTGGGTGGTTCAAGTTTGATGATGATTTTATGCCTGAGCCCTTAGAAATGCCTTAATGAAATTTAAAAACAAAAAGTTTTGCCCCAACATTTTTTGTTCCATTTGGGATTTTTTTTTTACAGCAAGATCCTACAGGCACTGCTGTTTGGAAGGTTTAAAATAGATCTTAGTGGAGTTCTTACAGAACATGAATATTGCAATCTTATCTACCCATGTTTTCTCACAACAGACAAAATCCTGTGCAGAGTTTGATGGTTAACAGTAAGTTAGCTGAAAAGTCTTATTTGTTCTGAAATTACTTTTGAATCAATAGTAAGCTCCAGAGATTTAGCTTGAAAACTACATTGCAGAGAGAGATTCAAACTCTCAAAAGAGAGGAGCAGTCTCCTACCCAACAGCTCTGTGGGTGAGCTCTGATCTTTTGCTTCTGCCTGTGGGCCCTTAACTTTCTGTGGTCCGGGGTGTTCCTCTGAGCATGAGCACAGCAGCCAGGCTGGAACACGAGAAGGAATTGTCAGTCCTCAGCAACACTGCTTCCCTTTGGCTTAAATGTGAAATATTCACTGCAACCAAAACTGCAATGCAGGTGCCATACAGACAGGAGTCCAGGCTGCCTTTCCCTATTCCTTCCCAACACCCAGTAAGCCAGGGCAACATCCAGCTTTTCCAAGGTCAGCTCCTCTCCCTGGGCTGCACTAAACAATGTCCCCATCCACTACTGCAGTTACTCAGCCCTGTCCTGTGTGTGCAGGGAAATGGCACAGTCAGCCACAGCCTCCTGGAGGGAAAGTGTTCTCCTGCCCTGAAACCATCCCTTTGTTCCCAGCCTCTTCTCTCTCCCATCCCCTCATTTAATCTCACCTGCTCTTGGCCTCAAACTGGAACTGTGCAACATATCTAATACATAAATCAGCAATAAACATTCCACTGTGATACCAGATCAAAGTTATAAAGAGCTTCTTAATTCCAGGGCCCACTATACCCCTCAACCAATTCCACAGGTGCTGCACCTCATCCTTGTACATCTCCCCTCCCCACAGCTGCATGGGTTTACCCTGGATAATCACTGCAGAGACCTAAATACTGAGACTTCAATGCGTCAAGAAGCATTAGATCAAAAGAAGAGAGTAAGAAATAAACTGACATTTTCCACACAATAAATAGCTTATCATTAGCATTATATAAACTGTTATGACAAAGTTAATTTTGGAACTATTGACAAGAGCCTCAAAGTTAGGCTTTAATCATGAACTTTTTCAAACTGGCTTTGAAAAGGAAAGTCTCTACTCTTGCTCTGGCACATCTGTTCTCGGTTTTGCATTTATTGGCACAGAAATTAACAAAATCAAAAAGCTGATCTTCAGTTACCACCAAGGGGCTTTTTGTATCTGTTTGAGCTGTTCAGACTTTAGAGTTCCTTTGATTCATATCACAGAAAATCATATTACTCATATCCTTCCAATAATGGGCCCTACTCCAAATGACACTTTCCATGAAGTGTCATTTAGCCATGGCTAGGAGATGAATCTGCTTTCTTTTAATGTAAACACACTACATTGTGAAAATACAGATTTGAATGCTATTTGAAACTAGATTAAAACAGGCTAGAATTCCTGAACAGAGAAACTTCGAGGCTGGAAAACAAGCTGAAAATAAAAGAACTTTTTACAGATCTACTCTCCAGTGAAATCATTGCTGGATGAAGCCTGGGCCTCTATCACACATACATTATATTATATATGTAATATCAAGCATGCTTTGAAGAAAAACACATTAAAAGGGCTTAAATACTTTCTCAAATAGGGCCACCTAATCAGACCTGAAGACAACAGGACTGTCTTCACCTTTCCCAGGAAGACCAACACACACTGAGTGGAGCTGTTAGAAGCCCTGAGTGCCAGTCTCTTGTACAGAGAGACTGCCACTGTACTTGAGTTCTTAATTATAATGACTTGAGTATTTACTTTTATTTGAAGACATGATCAAGCATTTACCAGAACGAGATCACTCTCCAGTCTAAGTACTCCTTTCTTACTAAGTTTATCTGTTTCCTGACTTTAAAACAACCCCTAAGATCTGCAGACCACAGCTACGTAACGTTAAATAACACCCAAATCCTCTGAGCCTAAGACAGAGTGATCTAGAAACGGTTCCAAGGTAATGCAGCAACCAAGAACCCAGTTTTTGAGCATTTCTGAAATTAATTGACAAGAGCAAACCAGTATTTCTCACATATTTCAGAAATCAACATCCATATATAGCACTTACTTAAAGTCAGAAGAGGCATGTACAGTGATAGGTTCATGTCTTAAATGTAATCTTTTCTGGTTTGAAAAATAGTCTGTAACTAACAGGCATTTACTCACAGAATATAAACCTCTTATCAGTTGCCTCTGAAACTAAGCTCACTGCACCCACTCAATATAAACTTCAGCATTTGTAAAGGCTTACAAGATCAAAATCAATTGTTCATACTTACGTTCCAAATTGTGGAAAAAAAAAGAGCTTTTCACTTCTAAAATTTTCACACTTTCAGTCTGATAATCAAGATTATTAATATACTCCTGCTGGAATATTAGGGTTTTTTCTCCTCTCCACTACTTTTTGGGTGATGTTTCAAAGGAGATAACTGCAGTTTTACATAAACTAACATCCAGGGAAAGAAATTAAACATGTACAGCACGTGTACTGTATTGTTTTGCTTAATCTATAGATTGTGCTTGGCTCCTGTGAAAGCCTCATTTCATTTCATTTACTCTGTGAAGGAATAATACATTATTACTTCATTATTCCTAACTGATCATCAGGTTCTCAAGGAACGAGCAGGCGCCCATAATTACCGCAAAAAAAAAAAAACTAAATACAAACAAAATGTAATCATTTAGGAAATGTAGACATCTCTGTTCTCCTCATATAGTTTATAACAGCATAAATCATGTCCCAAGGCAGACCCACCCCCAGGCCTGTTCCACTGTGGGCAGGGGCAGAGCCCCCTCCCCTCCCCCTGTGCCCTCCACCCTGGCATGAGCCAAGGCCACCCCCAGCTTGGCCAGCAGCTCCTCTCCCCCAGCCCTTCACCCCTGCCCAAACTTCCCACTGTGGGACACTCACTTGGCTCTAACCCCACTCTCACTCTGTTTTTTCTGCCTGTGTGTCCCTGAGGTACTGTTGGTGTGTCTGGAGCTCCATGGTTTGCTGGAAGCTCACCTGTGCTTCTCACCTGCAGAAGGCACCAGCAGGGGAAGAGGAACACGAGCAAAGAGCTGGAGTTTGATTTCATTGGTCACCAGCAGAGAAAGAGAACCCCATTAATAAAACTTTTACACATGTTGTGACACGCAACTGAATCTAGAGTGCCATTAATATCTGTAACTATGTATTCAGGGCAAAGTAATTTATTCTTATACTTGAAATAATGAGTCCTCCAATCATTGTCCTTTTCCATTCCTACCAAACAGTAGAAATCCTCAATTCAGCACAAAATTGCTTATAATCTGGCCAAACTAGTGAACATAAAGTGTCTCTTGGACAGAAGTTGGCTCCTTCATCACCTCTTTCTCTCTTTGCAGAGGAAAGAGAACAGAGTTACTGAAAACATTTTCTAATAAATGGCACCACTTTAACATGCCAGAGAAGAGCTGATCAGTTTCATTAATTCCACTACACTGTGGCTGGGAAAGAAATTGCATCACTGACAGACTTATCTCCTTACTCATCCCCTTCAGTTCTCACCCTTTCGTGGTTTTTTCCTCTGACTTGATGAAATCCCTTTCCAAGCAGCTCAACAGTGCCAATGTACTTGAAGCAAATTATTTTGAGAAGATTTTATAGGAACATACACACCGTTTTCAAACCCCAGCACTCTCTTCTGAGCTCTTTGAAGTTTCCAGCTCTTTCCAAACTCTACTGACATTGCCTGAAATGAGACATAAATCCAGCCATATGGAGAGGCTGCAGGACACAGTGGGGCATGTGAGCTCCCCAGAAATGTTACTGTGGCCTTCAACAACAGGAAAGCATCTCTGGATATGGGGAGGACAATATTGTGACAACACGTGAGTGCATGAAAGACTTCCCTGAATGCTAGATGTTCTTATATTCTCAATCAAGTCACTTATCATCAAGTTGACTTGAACATTTCTTTACAAGGGCATTATTAGAGTCAGCTAAAGCAAGGGAACTATGATGAAGTATTATCAAAAGAACAGAGAAGAGCTCTGTAAAATCTGTTTAATCTTAGGAAATCAAATCAAAGAACAGATCAGCAAATGAAACACCTTTGGCGCCTGCTAGCAGAAAAATTCATTATAAACATCAGGTGAAGGAGGCAGAGTTTAATGGTCTTTTATTCTCTAGAAGAAAAGAATCTCAGCTCTTAATTTCCAGGCTGCTGGGGTTCATTGGCAGATAAGAAATATGTTTAGCAAAAGAGGGATGTTTCAGTAGTTTTCCTTCCACACCAAGAGAAAAAACCTAGCAAAACTCAAAAACTTTCAGTTCTTTCAGGGAGAGCATATGAAGCTTCTTTGCCTCTGCAGAAATAACATCAAACACTCCACCTCTGAAATGTGTCTTGTTTGAGTTCTCACTTCCTGCAAATATTTAACATTATTTACCTTAAAGCCATGCCTGTAAATTGTGATGCAGTGCAAAAAACCAAACATCCATTCCTTCTGCCCTAGGTGATATGAAATGTATTTCTTCCTGTATCTCACATTTTCCCCTCCTACTTTAAAAAAATGATTTGTGAAGAATTGGAGAGTCTGCTCCTTTCCATTAGCCCTTAAAATAATATCCAGTGCTTTGTGCAAGAGCAATTAAAAAAAAGATGAGTTCTGACACAAGCCTTATTTTTTATAGTAGCAAGAGAAAATGTGAAACTCAGATGGGTCTTGTTAGTGCTAAATGCACTCCTACTGACTCCAATTTGTTTTGTTCTATTAATTTATCATCTTACATTTGGAATGATTTCATAGTCTGCTAGGAAAAGGTCTCAGAAGCATGAAGCAGTGAGATAACAGAATGAAGATGCAGCTAACTGTGATATTTCAGAGCTATTTGAGTACTATTTGTGAACACACCATTATTCTAAACACAACCCTGCAGCTTTTTCTGCCTACAGCACACACAACATTGTTTAGCAATAACAAATCTGACAGTCTCGGTGGGAAAACTCAGTGAACCCCACACACACGAGCTTCCAACTCTTACTACAAATCAGCTGGAGAAGGCCTGTAATTTATTCATCTGTAATTGCTGTGTCTGCATTGATCAACTTCCTCCAGTCTATCCAAGTCAATCCTTGAACAAAACATGCAGCAAAATAACAAAATCAGAACAGTACAAAATGGCGAAGGTATTTGCTGATATTATAAAGCACATTGAGTTGGACCTGTGACTTAAGCTGCACCATGATGTTATTTAGACTGAAAGCCATGCTTTTTAGACCTCTAGTGTGATTTACTGGCTTCAGAATTCTCGGTTGTGCCTTTCTTTTCCTTCAAAATATAATAATTTCCTGCTTCATGCTTTTCGTATTTTATCTACTTCGAATTCCTGCCAGCTCCCAGTAAACAAAGGCCATGTGAGGGATACTCTGATATATGGGTACTTCTGCTTTCCAAGATAACAAACAAGTGTTCAATAGCACTATGAAAAATGTGCCTTTACCAGTAGTCAGCGAGAGACTCACAAGTGGAATATTCAATATTCTTCATGAACTGCTGCAGTGCTCACAAAAGAATCAATAACTACAAGCCCAGTCACACCTTACTGAGCAGAGGTATAAAATTAGGAGCCCAAAGAATAGAGCTGAACTGGTTTTCCAGGCAGTTGGGTTTGTTTTTTTTCCCTGTTATTGACACCAGTGGTCAGCAAAGGCAGTTCACTGGATGACAGTCCTTCTGAATTAGTAACACACTGAATAAGCAACATTTCCACAATGCTCACAGGCTCTGGATGCCACAGACACTGCACCGCAATGACATTCAACTGTAGGTTTAGTGAAATTCCAGGTACTGATAGAAAATCTGTGCTATTTACTGGTATTTTTGCAACACTTCAGTTGGGATTGCCATGCTCTCTTACTTCACTTTTTGCTTAATTATGACTTTTGTCTCTTTCTTAGCACTGTTTTAACCCATTTAAGGACAAGTGGGGTTAAAAGAGGCTCCAGGTCTGTGCACAGAGCTCCAGTGAATGAGTGGCATGTGTAGGGAATTCTCTTCATTTCTAGTACTAAGTCTGCAAATATCTGTCTGTGCTGTGATACACAGAGACACAAACTACTTCATCTGAACAAAATATTTACATTGCTGTGAAAAATACAGGATAAGGAGAGTTAAAACCCAACACGCTATGTCAGATACACAACTGGGAAGTGACAGGAGGCGAGATCATTGCAGAAAATTATTTCTATTTGGTGATTATTATGATAAAAAAGTACTTACCCAAAGGTCATGCCTGACCGAAAAAAAAAAAAAAATCTGGAAAACCAAAGAATTTAAACTTTTTTTCAGCATAACAAAGTATTTCAAATTTTTTGAAGTGTTTTAAACCAAAAAAATTCATTTAAACCAAAGAAATTCATTCTTTGGAGGAATGTCAGTCAAAGTAACACAAGGAGGAGGCCACATTATTGATTAATACCTACATCCAGCTTCAGTCCAAAAATATGAAAATGCCCATGAACATCTCAGCAGTGAGCCAAGGACCCAGCAGTGCAGACTCTATAAGGTGCTGAACCTCGTGGGAAAACGACCTGAGCAAACTTCTGTCCTCCCACGTCACCAAAGCCTCCCCTGGTACCCCCTGAGGAATTTCAGAGGATGAATTCCCATCAGGCAGGGCTGACTGACACAAATGTACTTTGCCCTTCTATGAGTGAAGTGAGATGAAGCCCACCTTTACCAAGACCTTGCTGTGAGCAGAGATGGATCTGCCTGAGTCACTGTGCTTTACCTTGGCTGAGGTAAATACTTTGGAACTCAGTATGTTCCTCAGGATCCTTCCTGTAAGTCTGGTGGAATCACCATGGTAATATTCTCCACTTACAGTAATTATGCTTACACATCCTCTCTGAATACCTGAGGTAGTTATAATCTGCAGAAATAAAAGTAATTATATAGCAGTCAGTGTAAGACAGCTGTGGACAGCTGTAAATAAAGTGTTTACATGGGGATGGAGACATTGCAGAGCTTTAGAAAAGTGTGCTATGAAAGACAAAAAAATTAGCCCTGTTCCAATTTGAGAGAATATGCAATTTAATCCATGTAGAAATCTTGTTCATCAGTAATTACAGAAGGAGATAAGAGTCTCCTCAATTAAGATCAGGCAGAAAATGGTTTTATTTTATGTGTCCTGAGAAGTATCACATCAAAAATAATTAGAGAGAGAGACATAAAAACTTTCAGATGTTTTAAAAGTAATACCTCCTTTGAAATTTAGAAAAGCTTCAAAGAAATGTCAGGTTCTGGCACGCTCTGAAAAGAGCACTTGTATGTAAAAACAACAAGGCCTTTCCCCTAGTTTTATATATATTTGATGGAGCCACTCAAAAAGTAATAAGTGAAAAACTAATTTAAATTCAGACATGATTCTTTGGATAACAGTTATAGCTCAATGGTTGGAATTATTAAGAATGAGCCTGTGGCAAACCCAAAATTGGGAACATGACACAAAGCAGTTTCTGTCAAGCTTTTCCAATTATTAGTCTTCTCTTCGTAGTTATTTATATTTCCTTTCAACTCACATGTCTAAGTCCCAGAGCAGTAATACAGGAGCTCCATCTCTGAGGAACAGGAGCAACCTGTGCTAGAAGGCTTGTTTGCATCTGCACGGCTTTAAGATTTTCTATAGGAAACAAGAATGCACCACCAAAGTCATTCTTTATTGTTACATTTTTAGTCTGTAATCATTCCTCACGTCTTTGGAAACCAGTCTTCAGGGCCCACTCTTACTAATTAACTAATCAATTACACACTTGCTAATCTGTTTTATCCAAAGATAACACAGCAGAAGGAAAAGGCAGACATAGATTTCTCTACTTAAAGAGACATTTTCTTAAAACTCTGGTTACACAAAACCATTCTGATCTGTCAGTCCAAACCTTCCATATGGATTTTCCAAGCATCAGTGTGAATTAATTTTGATTTGAGTCACGTATTATACTCACTCAGTGGGCTGTTACGTATGATATGGATTGGCTAAGCACTGTCATCAACTCATTTGAAATCAATTCACTCATTGTTCCCACCCAGTACACCATTTTGGACTGAGATAAAGTACAATGAAACAAGAAGAAAGACCCACTGGAAGGCAAATAATAGCACAGAAAAAAAAGGAAAAATATAATAGTCGGACTGGAGACAAAAGAATAGCATAGACAGAAACACAGAGATCAAAGACAAACATTGATCAAAGATAGAAAAGGAACTGCAGACAAACTGGAACCTGTGATCAAAACCTGATGGAAAGGAGCATGGTGTGATGTGAAAAAAGGAGAGAGAAGTAAAAAACCCGAGGCTCACTGCTTCAGGATATCCTACTTGCTTTTGATTCTCTCCTAGTCTCTAATCCAGCTATGTTAAAGAAAGAAGCATATGAATTTCTCTACAACCCCTAGAGATAAAAGCTTGTTGCCTGGATGTCTTGTCATTAACTCTCCCTTGTCCACTTTGCTGTCATGTTCATCTTCCTAACACTGTTTTCAACCTACTTTGCTGGTTGCAAGAAAGGATTTTCTCATATTTCTGTCACAAATTTCTCAAGAAAGAATGTGTGTTAACCCTTACCAGCTAAACTCTGCCACCAGTCTAATTTTGCAGGGTTCCTGCTGCAGATAACTCAATCTCTTGTTGTGGGCCTCCTGCCCAATGACAGCTGTTCATGCCCTTCCTGGCTGAGGTGCCAGTGCCTGCTCCCCAGGAAGAGAGAGAGGCCCTGGAGTCACTGGGACACCTGGGGTTGAGATCACATTCTATCAGATCTAGGCATGATTTGTGGCCCCTTTTCTACTGCAAGTTTTGGCCCCAAATGGGGTCATAGCACAGGTTCCTGCCCCTGGGGTGATGGACAGTGTCAGAATCCCTAGGCTACTATAAATAATTCCTTTTGGTTTGCACTGTGTTTGTGAGAGCTGAGCCCTGTGCAGGTCACTGCTGACACTTTCCAGGACAGCTCTTCAATGGTGAAATTGCCCATTGGCACTCACACATTTGGGGTTTAATGGTGCTGTGGCAAACCCCTTCTGAGGCACCACAGGGATGTCCAATCTTCTTACTCTGTCTTAATGTTGAGCATCAGGAAAGCTAGAGTTGGAACTGATTGGGCAAGTCTATTTTACTACACAGGAGGAAATTTTCTGCTTTGTTTCAATAACTATATTTTTAAAAAACAAAAATCGTTAATGTTTTCAGGTGATTTACCAGATAACCTTTGTTGGTCAAACAATGCTATGACCAGAATAACTTCAAGATATTACTCAGCAAATGGGTCAGTTGACACAAGACTAACTTTCATTCTCAGAACCACAGACTGCCTGACATCGGCAGGGACCTCCAGAGCTCATCTGGTCCAACCTCCCTCTGAAGAATGGCCAGCTAAAGCTCAGGACCATGTCCAGATGGATTTGGATATCTCCGAGGAGGAAGACATCCTTGGTAAACTGTGCTCAGTGACTCCCACAGTGGAAAAGTGTTTCCTGCTGTTCCGAGGGAATGTCCTGTGTTTGGGTTTGTGCCCATGGGCTGTGGTCCTGGCAGGGGCACACTGAGAGCAGCCTGGTTCTGTCCACTTGGCACCCTCCCTTCCAGCACCTCTGTATATTGAGAAGGTTCCCTTGAGCCTTCAGTTCTCCAGGCTGAACAGCCCCAGCTCTTCCAGCCTTTCCTGAGAGGAGAGATGCTCCAGTTCCCTCCTCACCTTCCTGGCCTTTTGCTGGATGCTCTCCAGTAAGTCCCTGTTCCTTGTTCTGGGGAGCCCAGAACTGGGCACAGAGCTGCAGCTGTGGCCTGAGCTGAGGGGCAGGATCAGCCCCCTCAGCCTCCTGGAAATGCTCCTCTCATGCAGCCCAGAGTGCACTCACTGCCTTTGCCCAAAGGACACTTTGCTGGCTCATGTAGGTTTCCAGAACCACTGGATGCCTAAAAACAGGAAGCACTGGCTTGGTTTGCACAGGCTCAGACAGAAACAATTGCCTATTTTCAAAGAGCTGGCAACCAACATTTTTCTCATGAGGACATCTTGTGGCTAATATTTCACATTATTGGCAATAAGCCATGCAGAGAAGAGACTGGAGCATCAGGAGTCTTAAATCACCTCTTATGCCAAATGTACCCTCTCATTTCCCGTTTAGTCCTAGTTTATAAAGATAGGATCAGAACCCAAAGTTATATTTGTAAATGCCACTATAAACTATATTTAAATAACCAGACGTGGCTTTGTAAGATCATTTCTCCTATGGTAGCATTCAAAATATTCAGTTTTGCTGGAGATATTTTCAACCCTCATTATTGCAATTAATGGCTTGTTAAGAATGACATTGGCATCTACTGGATAAAAGACTGTTAATACTGCACCACTTACGGGCTCTATAAATTGCTGTATGTTTGGGAGATGGTACTGTAACATCTGTTCTGGGACACGTGCCTCTAGAAGGAAGAGAGTGCATATCTTTCCAAGAACTACAGAGTGCTACTCTGTGAAGATGGCAGTAGTTTTTTAATGTTGCCAAAACACTGCTGCCTTAAGAAAATAAAATTCCTAAACACAGCACTGCTTTGTACTGGCTTTACCACACTTCACAAGGTCACTGAGGTGCTTTTCATTAGAATATTACAATGTAAAGGTGCTGAGACAGTTATTGAAATAGATGAACCTAGAAGACAAAAAAAGTTTAAAACTTAAAACTTTCAGCAACTGGGATACAAAATCAAGAAAAAAAAAATCTACAAAGTAATTTCCAGTGAGACTGACTTTAACACTGCCACCATCCTGACAGCAGCTGTATGAAAGCAAGGACGCTTCCATTTTATTTCAGTAAATCTCTAATCTCTACACTTGGCACCTCAAAGAAGTTCAGTTTAATATGCTTCAAAAGAATTAAAAATTCATCCTTCCCTGTATCCCAGATATCCTTATGATGAATTTTCTAGCACTGTCAGACATGAGGAAGCAATTATCTTAGATAAATTTGTTTGTATCATTTCTTGATCACAAATGATACCAGAACAGAAAATATTTGCCTCCATAAATCAAAATTTTATAGCTATCCTAGCAATGGGTTACAGTACATTAGGATCTCAATCTACAAGCTGCTGATGAAAGATGAACTATACAGTTAATGATTTAATCAGTATACTGTGTTAATTACAAATGAAGCCAAACTCAAGATGAAAATGAAATATAGAAAGAGCACATACAGGACCAATCCTGCCTGCTTTATTCACTGTGGCATTCCTGTTTAAGTGCAGTGGGACTAGCTGCATGACTGAGGCAAGCAGGATTTGATCCTACTTATATTACCTCTCGTATAAAATATTTACACACTCCTGCCAGGAGTGTATTTTGCAATATTCTCATTATAGAAAAGATTAACTCTATATCAAAGGAACAATATTAGAAGTTCCTAATGGAATCCAGAATAGTTGCAAAAATCGCTTTTTTGGAAATGTTCTCATTTGGGCTGCCTCATTAATCCCTTTAACCATGGAACTCACATTTTAATTGCAGATATGACCCAGGCTCCCAAGTGTCCAGGAACACACCTGTTCCTCCAGCGCACAGAGTCTGCAGGTCTCCTCATTTTGTGGGCCCAGCTGTGGAGACAAGGCCTGGGGCAGGCTGGTGGAGGGGCAGCACAGTCCCGTGGTCGAGGTGCTGGCCAAGCTCCAGGCAAGATCAGCTCCCTGGAAAGGCACACGGGCTCCCCACAGCACTGCTGACAGCACCTCTCCCATGGACTGCAGGAGAGCATTAACCAAAACAAGAAAGGGAAGCACACGTTCATCCCAATAACTGATCAGGGGTAGCTTCATGCAACCTTTTCATCCTTACACTTCACTTTAAACCAACTCCCTTTTGCTCCACACTTTGCATTGCAGAGGAGCAGCACCCAGAGGGAAGCCAACACTGGCTTTTTTCAGCTGATGCGGTAGGGACTGCTTCAGGTAAAATGATTTAAATAAGCCTTCTGATTTCTTCATGGTTTCAGAGTTTGTTTCAGTTTTCACATGGCTTCAGGACCAGAATTACTTCAATTTATTTTACTTTTTTCTCTTGCCTCAATCCTCTACCTAGGGCTGTTGTCTCAGTGTGTACCTTGCAGCTGACTCCCAGCTTTAACACTAACTGTTATTGATATTGTTAGTGTTAAATACATCTGGCACGGTTTTCAAGTAGTAACATAACAATTGGCAAACTTTGGTTGATAAAAACAAATGCCAGTTCTGCATTTAATTGCGCCCAGGAATCTTTTCCTGCCCATATGTGGAATGCACACAAGGGAGCACCTCTTGATGGTGATCCCATCATGAGCTTCTTAAATGCATGACACCAGCTCACTTAAAAATTGTAAGAAATAGAGGAGATTAAAGAAGAATCCCAAAATCTTCTTCAAGATTTCAGACTACAGCCAGATTCAAATAAATTAATAAAACCCTAAACATACACACACACACACACTTTTCTTCTGTCTTGTTTAATTCTTGTCTTCAACTAGACGCAGAAATGAGCGAGCACAGACTGCGAAGCTGTAGTGTAGATTCAGGTACTTCTTAGATATTTTACGTCATTTTCATTTTGCAATATCTAATCTGAAGGGAGCATTTCCCACCCTTAGCCAGTGGCCTGCATTTATCCATATGTATAAAGGAGGGGTGTGTGTGTGTATCTTGCCACAAGGATGTAGTACAAGCAATTAAACCCTTGATAATAAACGGTTCATCAGTCCGCAGGTGATGTACGATAAGTGATTGCTCCTGCAGGTAGTAATCATCTGCTGCAATTGCTGAATTATAAATTCCCTCTGGGCTGATTGGATTTTATCAAGAAGCCATGAGGTAAAAAAGGGTTTAGGGGGAGGTTTTTTATAGTCTGAAACCTAATATTAGAAATTTGCCAATTGGAAATGAGGGCCTTTCCTTTGAAGACATGCTCACAGAGACTGAACAGCTGTCAGAAAAATGTAACCATTTTCAGAGCAGCCTCTGGGACCAGAGTATATTCTGAGGCAAAGATTAAATTAAAAGTGTTTTTCCCACCTCCACAAAAATATATGCAACTCTCATGCACATTGAAACTGTTTTCCCACTGGCAGAGAAACATTTCAGAAATCTATATGGGGACTGAAATAACATGATTATACTCAAATTCAAACACAAGAGTTAGTTACTATTATCATTTGGACATTCTGTCACTACAGTATATGGATTATATTTGCAAATATTATTTGTGAGACCACCAGTTCCCCTGATAGGAACCTGAAGGACTTCTACGTATATTGAATTTAGACCATTGTTTAAAATGGAACAGTAATTTTAGGTTTTAATAAAAGCCTTACCTGTTAAATATATCCTCCTTTTTTTGTGTTTTATTTCATTTTGTTACATTACTTTCCTTCTATCAAATACCAAAGCAGTAAATACAGCTGTGAAAAGTAAATTTTAAGAAACATATTAAAAAATAAATCTAATCCACAAAATGAAAAAGCTCTCTAAATTGTCTAACACTAAATATATCCTCCTATAGTTTCTTTTCAAGTTTTTTGGGGGAAAAAAAAATCTATTTTTTGCTAACCTCTAAATGTTTGTTATTAATAAATGTTTGTTATTAATATTGTTACATTCCAAAATATACTTAATGGGAAAAAAACCACCACAAAGAATACAAGTAATCAGAATTTATCTCAAATTGATGTTTAATAGCAGCACTGTGATTCTTTTCTTTTTTTTCCCCATGAAATTCCCCGTGAACACAAGGTGTGTGTCAGCCATTTCAGCTTCACGTTGGCAACAGAATTACAGCCCAGATTAAAAAATGAAACAGAAGACTATTTAGTCTTTTATGAGAGTGCATTAAAATCCTAACATGGACATGCAATGCCATTATTTTCTGAAGTTATGCCAAGCCCAAATGCAGCCCAGTTTCTCCCAGCAGCCATTCCAGCTGGGAAAACCAGGCAGCCAAGATAGTATCCAACCACACAGGTGGGAGTTTTTTGCCAGGGAAGAGAAAGCAATGGTTTCAGAGTGACAACTGGTTTATGAGGAAATACAACAGTAATATGGTGAAGTAGAGATGCAGGTAAATAACTTCCACACTGTCCCACATTCCGGAGTTTTCAGAGTGGCTCTGCCACCCCTGCTCAGTGACACGGGAACCACCTGGCTGTGTGTCCAGAGCCAAGCAGGAAAAGCACAGGGAAGCACAGCCCTGCTGCACCTCTCATCCAAAACACACTGAATTTTTCAAGCAAAATGATGTTTTTTAATTTTCCCACATAGGCTTTCCCCATATCTTCATCCCTGGTCACTGCTATGGCTGGGAAGCACCACGACCCATCACATCAGCTCATAAACTGGGAATATCTTCTCTGATTCTGGAATCTCACAGCAGCTAAGGCTGACACTGGGCTCCAGCTGTTGGCTGCTCAGGGAGGAGCAGGATGTGCACACTTGGCAAGCAGATCACTAAATCCTGCTCTCAACCTCTGCTGCATCTCCAAGCACTGGCATTTGCTTCCAGCTTGGACAACAGACACAGCACTGGACAAGCCTTATTCCCCTGCTGGATTTCCTTTTATATGCTCTATCTGCATGCAAAAATAATACCCCATTATATATCATCATTGAAATTATATAATTATTTATATAAATCCAAAATAATTCCCCTCAGTGTTAATGAGTCTTTACATAATACTTTGCTGCAGTGATTCTGTTTCCCTTTTTTTTTCTTTTCCTTATAGCCTAAATGAAACGTTGGGATGTGGGTTATTTTATAACACACTCAATACACATCTAGCAATAAGAACTTGACATATTTAAGACAAATTAAAAAATGAGACCTTTGAAAACACAGCAGAGGCATCAATGAACAGCTGAGGGGTCATCCCTGTTAATTTGATTATTATGACACTGAAAATCTACTTGCAGTGCAAAGTAGCAATTACAGTGTACTCAAATTGGACAAGAACCAATTTATAGCAATAACCCCATAATCCAAGAGCCAGCTTAACTGAAATTTCAAACCATTGACCTGCCTGCTTTGTGGAAACTTCAGGAAAGAAGGTGATGGCTGTTTTGACATCAGCAGAGAACTTAGTGTAAAAGACAACTACACAGCTGGCTTTCATTTGGAGGTATGATGTGATTCTGCTTCCAGTGGAGAGAGTTATGCAAGAAAAAAATATGAAATGGTGGCAGTTAAAAACAGAAACCCTGCTATTTTGGAAAGAACTTTTGCATAATTCTCTTGAGGAAAGGCATTGGTTCGCTATAGAGCTGGATATGGAGGGCCAAACTAACCAAGTGAGGGAGAAAAAAAAACCAAAGTCTTTGAAAATGGATTTTTCAAGGCCTGCATTGCTAAGTTAGCAGCCACGAGAGGTTTCTCTGGGCTTCTCTGGAAATCACCACACATTGCTCATTGCATTTCCAGCAACACAGGGACACTGCAGGTCTTTGGGAAAACAGCATGTGGGCTCCACATCACATGGGTGCCTTTGAAATGTGAGAGGCAGAAGAATAAAGAGAGAGGGGAAAATAAGAAAAAACTCAGAAAACAGGCTCTGTCACTGTGTCCCTTCTTTAAGCACAAACTGAGGACAAGTTACAGCCAGTTTCAATTAATCTTTAATAGATTTCTAATTTTCCCATCTAATATCAGTTAAAATTTTAAGAATCCAGAAATTAATAGAGACGGGAACATAAAAAGGGAAAAACTAGAAGAAGGAAACCACATTTCTATTGTCTCTCTGACTGGTGGTAAGGAGAAGTACATGCAATTTACTTGTTTCCTCTAGCAAAAACATTCTCCTGAAATAGATTTTGTCTTTGGGCATCTTGATATTTGCTCCATAACATGAAGCATAGATCTGAGGAGATTCTTGCAGGTTTGTTTTTATGAAGTTCTGCTGCAAACCCTCATCTGTCTGGAAGGGGCCTTTCAAAGCCATCAGGGTACCAGAGAGGCACAGGGCACCTACAGCCCAGTGTGAGTGCAGAAAGGCTGCAGTTGTTCCCCAGGTGGCACCAGGTCCTGTTGGCTTAGTGATTTAGGCCTTTTTTCCACTAGGTACAACTACTCTACATGGAATCATGAAGCCACTCATGCACTGAGGTACCCTAAGCCATTTTTTCCCCAGGCTGAACAAGCCTACTTCCCTCAGCAACACCTCGCAGGGAACTCCAGCTCCCTCACCTCCCACTGGGCTTGCTCACCTTCACCCACATCTTCCTGTACTCCCAACACTGAGCTCCAGACTTAACTCCAGAAGTCTTCAAACTCCTTGGGTTTAGTTTTACGGAACAATCTAGCACAGCCACCAACACCCGGTGGCTCAGGTCATGGACATCATGTGTTGTAAAGAGAGAATTCTGTCAGTTTAGTTCATCACATGCGATCCTACTGCCCAAAAATCCACCATGAGGTTTGTAATACACAGCCATCTGCCCAGGAAGAATGGTTGGTAGCAGTGGGCAATGAGAGAATCTAGAAGGGGAAAAAAGAAACCAAAGAAAAAAACCCAAACAAAAAAAAAGGCAACAGAACTTTCTTCCAGCTTTGATATCCACTACTTATTTTAAGATGCCAGTGTATTAATCCAATTAATTAGCATACATAAGTCTTCTTCACTGACAAGCTTCCTTAGTGATCATTTTACAAGTGACATTCCTATACCATCAAGGAGATGAGCTGGAAGCTCTTTTGTTTTAATGGAATCTAAGAGTTCAGCAATCATTTGATATCTTCCATCGATCTTGTCACACCACACGACCCAGAGCAGCATTTCCATCTGCAATATTAATGTACTTTTCTGGGTCTGATTGCTATCAGCTGTCTTAAGAGCATCCCCCCAGATTTCATTTTGAAGTGACAATACATGATATGCTGTCCCTGTTCCTTTTTATTTTCTGTATTTTTAACTGCCACAAATGGTCTCATTGATGAGAGTGTTTTCAGGGCTTGGAAGGGCTCCTGGATCTAACGTTTACCAACTTCTGCATAATCAGTTTCAAATACTAAAAAAATGCCATTTTGATCCCAGACCAACCTTCCCACCTGGAAATCACCTATGGAAGAACCACCATCACTCGGTTACAGCATTTTCTGTAAGAGTCTTGTCTGCTCAATGCCATCACCTCCTGACTCTGCTGAAGTCCCTGATCCTCCAAGATCATCCTTCTGTCCCAAAAGTACAGGGTTAAGGGAATGTCCACACCAATTGCAGGATGCATGGCTATGGATTCAGTATTTCCAAAGGAGGCATTAGGATTAGGCTGATTTAGGTCATCTGTAGTAAAAATATACCTACTCCTGCAGAATTTCCCTTCAAACATAAAGCTCAGTGGTGTCCTGTAGGATGTCAATTAACATTGCAAGGTACCATGACAGATACCCACGTGCTAAATTATTTCTAAGGAGTTTGAATCCTGGATATTTACTTTCTTCAGTAGTAAGCAGCACAAGCCACATCCAGCAAAACTGGGAAATTGTTGTTTGAAGCAGTGTAATTTTTAAAACCACTTCAACAGCATAGTGGAATCAGGACATTTTTAAGGGAGTAGGAGGAGAGAGCCAATATGAAAGAGAAAATACTCTCACTCTCTCAACTCAAACATGAGTGAAATGAAAAATCCCCAACAAATATTTAAATTAACATTTTGAAATTTATTATGTATTTGGAAGAGCAGACTTAAAAGCTAGCACTAACTGATGAAGAGGATAAGATGACATTACCTTTTTAGATTTATAACAGCTCTTGAAAATTCAAGCTCAGAGGGATCCAAATGGAAAAACAACAAAGTGCATCAAGAAGATGGGTCAATTAAAAAAACCACAAGAGCTTTACAGAATTGGTGAAGAGAGCCACACACTGTTCCCTTTCAGGAAGCACTCCAATTTTGTAAATCAGATTAGGGTCAGTCCTAATTGCTTCAAGTACAAAGATGTGTGGTATTTATTTGCTGGATGCCTTTTTTTCTGACTGATTAGCATTATGAAGATTAGCTGCCAGTAATTTCTGAACTGGCTAACATAAGGCAATTAGCTCACAGTGTGCTGCAGTTTGCACTGCCCAGGAGAAGAGTTTGCTCATCTCAGCCAAGAGGAGGATTGCAGAAGACATCACAGAGAAAGAAACAGAAAGTTAGCAGAGTTCCTGCAAAATTTGCTTCAGCTTTTTCAAGATATACTATAGAGTATGAAGAATATTGATATGGCCTGAACTAGACTAGAAAAGACTTTAAATAACCAGTACAAAATGCTTCCAGAATGGCTTCCTTAAAAATCATGTGGTGTCTCTCCCAACTTTCCTTCTCTGTGGCATTATGCTTAATCTTTTTATGATGTTCCTAGAGAAAGAACAGTGACTCAATGAGAAAACTGCTCTTTTAAGGAGGTCTTAGTGTATGATCTATAAAACTTTCTTCTGAAAGCAGTTTCTAGAAAAATAGCCTGGAGTCAGAAATATACAAACTAGGGCATTGGAGAGATTCTAATCATAAAGAGAAGAGGGAGGAACTAGGATTTTCTACAGAACTACATGATGCCTTGGCTCCCAGTTTCAGGAGGTAAACTGGAACAAAGGGGAAAACAGGACTCAGCATCTGAGGCTGAAGGAAGGGGCAGTTGCACACAGCAGCTCCTCTCAATAGGTCCACAACTTATGGAACCACAGCTTATGGAAAAGGCAGGAATGAAAACCTCCTATAAACTCTTCAAGGCAGGTGACTACAAGAGCAGATGAAGAACTTTAGACGCTATCACAAAAATCAGCTAAACACTCCAATCTAATAATTATATTTTATGTTAAATATGCTATTAATAGATTTCCTTTTTTATTCTCTAGGTGTATTCTGTTCTTTAAACCAGAAGGTTTCTAATAAATCTCCCAAGTGAAGGAAAGTGTTTGCTCTTTGCACTGAGATTCTCATAGTGTAGCGCATACCATGAAAACTCAAAAAGCTTCTGGCTAAAAGGTTTGTAGGGTGCTCATGCCATGAGGATGGTTAGCACAGGTTAAAACAAAACAATGTTTTCCAATTAACCATTTTCACCCTGTCATTCGGCAGGGCATTGTCTGTCACCTGCTCAGAGCCAAGGGCACACGGGCTGTGCCAAGCACTGCGAGCCTTCCACCCAGCCAGGGATCAGCAGCACAGAGTCGGGATCTCTCTCTGACTTTAAAGGATTTATGCATTATTGAATGACAATAGGCAAGTAACTAACATCTTCACCCAATTTGTATCCAATTTGCTTTTCCCCTAGAGCTACCTGTAGGCAGTGTTCAGGAAATATTTACAGGAATAGCTTACAAAAGTGGCTCATTTAAATACAGGAAGTTAAATATATTCCCCACTGTTAGGAGCCATGAGGTTTTAGGTACGGTTCTCTTGCTCCAGCATGCCCTGGTCATCTTATTAAACCAGAGTGGAAGACTTGTAACATTTTAAGAGAGGTTTTGTTTTTTTTTTTTCCATAAATTTAATTTCAATCCTTATTTTACAATGCATAAAACTTTTGGTCCTTCTTACATAAAACCCACTGCACAATACATGTCAACATCCAGTGACTCAGTTAATGGGTAGGTGGGAATATATGACAGATAAAACTTGTTAATGGAAAACTTAATGAGAGTATCAAACAAAATACCTATTAGCATTAGGAAGGACTGAAATAGTTTTAAATTATTACAAAAAAGAAAAAAAATAAAACAAGCAACATTAATTTAAATGTGAGGTGAGGAGTGAAAAAGAGTATTAAAAGTTACTTCACCATAGAAACATACGATGTCATTGGTACACAAGAATAGTGTGGTTGCCTTAAGCTATACCCAGCTACAAGACTTCAAGCTGCTATAAATAAGGTTGGGCAAAATTCTGGGACTGAAAGATAAAATTAAGAGAGTTTTTAATCTCAGGAGAAAACATGGTTAAACATTATAATTACCGAGACCAGGTATTTTAATATTGTGTTAATTTTAATGACCTTATTCATCAAAAGACTTATGAAAAGGATGACTAAACCCTAAGTGGGGAGGGTAAAATGTATTCTGCACAAACAACAAAGAATTTAGGGATTCATGGCTCATGCTTAAAACTCAACACACAAAGTGATCTGACTCATAACTCTCTTCTCTGTAATGTTAGAAATCCAGGAGATACTGAAAATCATTAAGCAATGTTAGGGAGAGCAAAGGATTTAATTAAACCAGAGTGTAATCCTTTTAAGGAATTTCAAAGCTAGATCAGTGTCACTGTACAGATTCATTTGATCCGTTTTCTTTACCACCTCTCTTCCCCTTTTTTAATTATAATATCACTACATTAAACATTAATCACTTCAAATATACACATGCCAAATTCTTGTCAAGGATCTCGTTATCTCCTGTCTTAAATTGCAATATCTTCTCTGGCCTACTGCTATCCATTCAGACTGCTGCTGCAAAAACAGGTGGCTTACCAGGAGCTAAACAAGTGCCCACAGTGGAGAGGAACAGAGAGAAACAGGATTTCATCCCTCTAGGAATATATCCTCCTTCTTGGAATGTTTGTTTGAGGGTGTTGTCCTGTATCTGCCATTTGTCCTGCTTGACCAAGGGGAGCCAATGCTTTACCACCCCCAGAAATGCAAGGGGAATTCTGGCCATGGACCACAGGCTGCCCCATGGTCCCACAGCCTGGACTGCAGAGCGTGACAAAGATGGCACACACTGTCCCTGAGTGTGTCCCTGAGTGCCTGGCAGCTGCATGGACACGGGTTTGTATGTCTGCAAGGGAAGGTGGAATTTCCCCAAGCAGACCAGACAAGTGTGACTACTAGTCAGAGGGGGGAGTGTGTATTAAGAAAGGCGTAACATAAAATCTATAGCTTTCAGAAGAATTACTTTTCTCTTCTGCTATCATGAGTTTTGAGAGAGAGAAATTGGAAGGACAAAATGCATTCAAGGAAAAGAAAAAAAAAAAAAGCCTGAAGAAGTGGACTAAGCACTAAAAGCATCAGTGCTGACCTATAAACAAAATGAAAAGAAATTTTGGTTATGGACTTCCAGAAAAAAATCCACAACATTTTCTCCATATTTTCATTTAGGTTTTTGTTTGTTTGTTTGTTTTTTCGCTTGATTTTTTTTTTTTTTGTTTGGTTTTTTTTGTGGTGTTGTTTTTTTTTTTTGTTTTTTTTTTTTTAATTCTGCAGCTTTTAAGGTGCTTAGAAACCACCAACAGAAATATTTCTTCCGATTCTTACAGCGCAGGGGGGTAGGTGAGTATTCATTAGCTTTTCACATTAATCTTCTCTGTGTTCTCTATAATTTAATTGCCTGGTTGGCCTCTGTGAGCTCCATCTACACCAGCACATGCACATCCATCGCTCCACTAGCCAGATCCACAGGAGAGCTTCTTGGCACCTTTCTGTGATCAGCAGAACACAAATGTGCTCCAGTTAAGTGGTTGGTAACTGTGCAGAAACACACCTTTCCTTTCAAGCTGAGAGAGAGCAGAAAACAAAATTCCCTGCAGAGACAGCTTGAGAAAGGGACTCCCTGTCCCAGAATCTGGGGCGAGTTTTATGACAATTAATAGAAATGTGGAATGATTGAAAACACAAATGAAAAGCTCTCTCTTTTCCTATAATTGCTGCACTGGATCATGAAATTGAAGTCATCAAGTAGGAAAGATTCTGTACAGATTTCCAGAGATACTGCATGTTCTGGCTAATTGTGTCAGCCTGGATTAGCTGATTAGCATAATTAATCTAATCTTCTGATTACCCCAAGGAAAGAGATGTTCCTGGATGCACAGGTGAAATAGAATGATTGAGACTTCCATATGCTAATATACAGTAGCTAGGAAGTATTTCAGAGTCCTGTTTTCTTGTCTCTTGCATTCTGAAAAGGTCTGAGGGGCATGAGGAGAGCACACTACTCCTTACTGGGGAGAGTGTTGGAAATTGGACTCAAGAATGACAAAGAGCTGTGCCAGTTGTCTGTACCGTGGTACGTTAACAAGGCTTTATGGTACAAGAACACTCAATGATCTCAAAGCTGACCTCAGACCTAACCTAATCCTATCCTAAACAAAAGCAACCAAAAGCACAGACTATATCTGGAAAAGAAGCCTAACAACAGCCTAAAAGGAGGATCTGTGATCATGTTCCAGTAGAGTTCTGTAAAGTCA
Source organism: Sinosuthora webbiana (assembly GCA_013397395.1). Classification (NCBI taxonomy): domain Eukaryota; kingdom Metazoa; phylum Chordata; class Aves; order Passeriformes; family Sylviidae; genus Sinosuthora; species Sinosuthora webbiana. The sequence goes on along the minus strand of VXBN01003815.1, from coordinate 1,151,425 downwards.
CTCAAAAATTATTTTAAAAGCTCCAGAACAGAAGTTGATGGGTACATTTAGGATTTTTTCATTGACAGTCTGAGTCATGTGTTTTGTTATCCCCAATCATAAATCTGTAAAGCTTCAGCAATTGCAACAGCTAAAAATCCAATTTGATCATTTTACTATTTTCTACTGTCTCAGGAAGAACAGTTACATAAGTCATAATGGCAATGTAAAATATTTCTTAATTATTACACACAAAGTATTTCTTAAGAAAATATTATAATCAATTTTAATTGAGTGAAAGTTTCATTACTGGAAACCTTCTGTTTGTTCTCAGTATGGGCACTGACGATGAAACATTGCTTATTCCACTCCTCATCTCTCATCTGCGGAGAATAATTACGGGATTTTCACTAAAAACTCTCTGTTAACTCCATGCTTTGTTCTCTGGTGATACTAGCAGAAAAGAGGAGGTTCATCAACTACAAATTGGATGGAAACAGCAATTTTCTGGCCACATAAGCTACTGTGCAGCTATGGCCAAGAAAACCCAACTTGTTATACTCTGTTAGGAGTCCAGATCAGGACTGATCTGGGGAAAAGCCAAATTTGAGTGGTCATCAAATACACTGGCTACCTTTCCAAGGAACTTGCATGCTTAGTCCAAACAGGCTTATCAGTAAAATATTTCAAATGATCACAAACTGTTGTCAGTGAGTATGAGCTTTAGACAATTAAAATGAGGTTCTATTCCACTAGAATGAGCAGCAAAGGAAGAAGATAGAAGAGACTCCTCCAGTACAGAGTGTGTAACACAGCCTGACTGGGACATTAAATATTCTCACATTTGCTGCTTCCTGTACCAGGACCAGGCCATCGGCCCTTCCAGGAGACAAACCTCAAGGATATTTAGTCAAAAACCCAAATACAAGTGTTTTGTCAAGATGTGCCCAAAGCTGCACAGCCTTTCAGGGGAAAAAAAATCCAATGAGTGACAGAGCAGATGGAACAGGAGGCACTTCTTCAAACTGAAATCCAGTTGCTCTGAGTGGGGGAAGGTACTGGAAACATAGACATGAATATGTCACTCTGCAATAAAAACTGTCACATTTGAGAAGTTCATTAAAATGTGAAAATGTTCTCCCCAAACCAAGTGTCATAAACCCTTTGCCACTTTCTGAGTGAAAGAACAAAGAGCTTGACCTACAGTTTGTCAGAATCATAAGGAAACTTTAAAATAACATACTTTACAGTCTAATGTCCAGGGGCTCAACAGGCACAGCTGTTTCATTAATACTACATTGGCTGCCAGGCCTCACTGCACCTGCTGTTATTCAGGATGCCATTGACTTGTCTCTAAACCTTAACACTATGGATAAATAAATCAATAATCGCATTAGAGTAGCCCTTTGTGGTACTCCTGAGCAGAAAAGCAGCTGTCCTTTTGGATGCACAGCTGTCCCCTCCTCCCAGGGACAAAGGTACAATTCAATCCCCCAGAGTTTCATTTAAGTGCTGAAATTGCTGCACACTGACAAAGCAGTTTTGTGGCAACCTGAGGATAAAACTGAGAAACAAGGGAAATCAAATGGCACAACATTTCCAAAGGGCCTCCACTTTGCTGCTGGGAGACAAAGTATCCTGTTGCTCAGGACATGTCTTAGAAAAGTCTTGAGAAACAGCTGCCTTGTCCTTAAGCTGGAAGGTCTGAGTGCTTTCAAACCCCTGCTTAACTCCTTTCTGTGTTGGGAAGATCTGCTTGATGCTGTGAGTATTATGCTGAATGAAAGGGAGACATGGGAAGGAGGAGAAGCTCATGTTGTCATGTGTTGCCAGGGGCTGGTTTAATTTTGAAAACCTCACAACACTGCACCATTTTTCATGTTAAATGGAGCTGCTTTACTTTAGATGCTCACAAGATTTCAAATCAGAAGAAGACACTCCTCCAGGCTAATGTACTAACCTTCAAAGCATGAGCTCTCTGAAGTCAAGCACTCACTGCTGTCCTGGGGCTGAGAGGAGAGTGCCTTTAGGTTCATCCAGAGCTGGATGTCCAACAAATTCACTGCTGTCAGTCAAAGGTGAGCCACACACAGCCCTTGGCTTCCAGAGGAAATAAACCTTCTACAGTTCCCAAGAAAACCAAGGAGTCCAAAGACCCAGTCACACAAGCAGTTCCATCAGCCCCAGGGAGGTCACCTGTCCTGGGCTTGCCATCCCACAGGCCAAGTGCTGCTTTCCTGCTCCCAGCTTGTCTCACAATGGGTTTGGCTGTAGGAGAGTGACAATGACATTTTCTAAACGTGTAATTGCTTATCTCAATGCTCATTTTAAATGAAGACAGGTATTTATGACACACAGGCAGATGCTTTAGCTGATCCACAGAAAGATATGGATGGAAAGGCAGAGTGGCATTAATAGAAGAATTGCGCTGCTCATATGAATTTGACTCTAATTTTCCAGAGAACAGATCACCACCTCTCCCTTTGCTGCGCTGGTGGGGCCCTGGAATTTCACAAGAAATAGCACGTTCCATGCCAGAAAAGCAATTCCATTTTCAAAAGCTAGAACACTTGGGCTAATTAGAGTGGCTCAGATATACTTTGATCAGAGATAAATTAGTGCTTTGCATGAGATCCTGCTCTTAGTTAACTTCTTTTACTAAATTCCCACACTAATGCTTTCTAATTTCACATGGGAGAGAATGGGAGAAGATGAAAGGAAATTTTTTTAATCAACTTGCTGCGAATTTAAGAATAGTTTGCTATTTGTTTGCCTTTATAAAAACACATTATGGTTTTGTCTTATTAACACCTTTTTTATTTATACCACAATTTATTAAGTCATTACCTGGCATATAAAGCAGGAGAGCTGCAATGCGTGGGGTGTTTTATGCCCCATTCCACATTTCTTATTTTCTCATTGCAGTGCTGAGGGCAGAGGCCAAAGTTCTGGTGAAAACATGATAAATTGTACTGGTAATAACCTGTAGCAGCTAATACCCACTCTCCAGCTGCATTTCACATGAGTAACTCTATGAAGTTTAATAGGACAATTCTGTACCTAAGGAAGCCTTCAGCTGTGAAAGGTTTTAGGCATCTTCATATTCATGTGCTCTGGGGTTTAATGTGCTTGCTCACTCTCCCAGGTCTTTACCACTATTAGCACTGTCTAGTTATAAGAGCCAGGGATTATGGGTGAAATGATTTAGGAAAAGCTGAGGAATATCATGGCAGAGAAAGACATAAATTAATTCAACCTTCCTTCCAAACTGCCTTGGATCATCATTTAAATGATTTTTAAAAATATATAAAAGTAATTTGCAAATTTTCATGGTAAGTTTTTTTCATCTGGAGTTTTAGGGTCTGATATTTGTTAGACACATAAAATGGCAGAAGAAATTATACAGATCTGATGTAATTATAACAGGTACTTGGATACAGAAGACAACTGATATATTAAGAAAAAATACAGCTGAAACTTAAACGTAAGACTTGCAATTTAACAGCACAGGTTAGAAGCATCAGTTACCTCAGACAGTTGCAGATAGGCTGGAGAAAGAGACAGGAGGAACAAGCAGAGACCCAATTCCCACCTCTCACCAGATGGTTAAAAGCTGTTGGTAATTTTGATCCACTTTCATCACTGTGTCTAGCAGACTTGAGCTATTCACATGCTATAAAACCTGCAATGTGTTTCTCCTCACACTTCCCATTTCCTCACTTGGATATCAGAGCCATGAAGTACAGTTCTGGAGTTTTTCCTTTCTTTCCTGCATTGGGACACCCATATTTTCTTAACCTGGCACATGAAGGTGCAGGAAAGGCCAGCTCGCTGTTTGCATTGGAGACAAAGGCTTATTTCACTGTGTCACACAGTGCATTTCCCTTACAGCTGAGCAGGGAGCAGACACAGCAGGGATGCAACAATTCAGAGAAATTCACTGCATTAAAAGTAAATCAGTCACCATCACACCCAGCTGTTACTGTCACTGGATTTAATAAAGCAGCTTGCTGTAATTTTCATTGTCATGTCTTTAGCCCTGGGTAGTTTACCTTGCCTCAAACGAGGAGCTAGTGTGTTTGCTGAGGGTAAAAATTGCAGAATGACAGAATCCCAGGCTGGCCAAGGATGGCAGGGCCAGACCTCTGGAAGCACATCTGGTCCAACCCACCTGCTCCAGCAGGGCCACATAGGGCCCATACAGATCTGAATATCTCTAAGGAGGAAGACTCCACAACCTCCTTGGGAAATTGTGCCAAATCTTAGTCATCCTCACATCAAACAAGTGTTTTCTGATGATGATCTTTAAAGATTCCTTCCAACCAAAACAATTCTACGATTCTGTGATGTTCAGAAGAACCTCCAGTTCTTCATTTGTGTCCCTTGCCTCCAGTCCTGTCTCTGGGCACCACAAAGAAAATTCTGGCTCTGTCCCCTTTGCATTCTCCCTTCAGGCATTTGGATTCATTGATAAGACCCTCAAAAGCTTCTCCAGGCTGTACAGCCCCAGCTCTTTCAGCCTTTCCTCACAGGAGAGATGCTCCAGTCCCTTTATCATCTTTGTAGCTCTTTGCTGGATTCTTTCCAGTAGTTTTGTGTCTTGCTTTTGCTGGGGAGCCCACAGCTGGACCCACTGCTCCAAATGTGGCCTAGGTCACACAGATCATCCAGATACAAATGCAAGTTCATAGCAAATAATATAAGAAAAACATGAATGTTAAAACTGACTAATTGTTGTAGCTCATGGAGGCATTCCTAAAGAACTGTGGCATACTGAGTGTCTACTAGCTCAATCACAGCATATTTGGGTTGGTATTTCAGGTTCTTAGACTCACAATTTTCCAGCAGCTGCAGTACAATACCTAATTCACACAAATATTGCTGCACAGACCTGCTATCTTGTGACTTTCTGTATGAAAAGCCCTCCCTGAGAAGCCCTCTGTTAGCCTGCCTTCACAGATCTTGTGGGCTTTGAGCAGCAGTGCCTCAATTCCCATTTGGCAATTGTGCTCAGTGTGGCCTGGCCCTGGGGATGGGCAGTGCTGACCCTGGGGATGGGCAGTGCTGGCCCTGGCGGTGCAGCTGGAGCCAAGCAGCCCTGACAGGCCGGCGTGCTGCCAGGGCCAGCAAGGCGAGGAGCTGATGCAGAAGTCATTTCCTTCCATTCTGTCAGCCACAGTAACCACCCACAGCCGGTGTGTCCAAGTGCCACAGGCTGCTCTCCAAAGCCCTCCCTGCCACCCCGGCACCAGCACAGCTGGGCAGGGCTCTGGGAGCCCCTCTCGCCCCGGCTGCAGACACAGAGCCAGGCAGGCACTGCTTCAGCCCAGCTCCTGCAAACCCAGGCCATGCCCACACCACAGCAGTGTTTGTACATCACAACAGCTTGGGTCCAGTTATGAGCAAAGCCTAAGCACAAATTCGTAAGGATCCTTCAGATCACCTGGAAAGTTATTTCACATATGTTTAATATTGACATTATACAAATACAAAGGAAGGTGCATGTCCACACAAAGAGGTGTTTCTATTTCATGAACTGCTTCATGTTCAGAAAAGCATAATATGCATATTGTCTGTCGCTGGGGTTTGTTTGCAATCCATGACAGGGTACAGTCAGGAAGGAATGCTGTCAGCTGCAGGCACATGCATATGGGAATACCTTATATTTATCTCCCTGGCAGAACATTGTGATCATTTGAAAAAACTTTGGAGTATAAAAGAGGACACTTCAAGATTTAGGGATGATCAGGAATAAAATCCTTGCTGTTAAAAGATGTGCATTGCATCTTCCCCATAACATTCAGAACCCTATCCTAAAATAGAAGTGTTTTAAAAAAAATACAAATGCATATACTTGAAAGAGAAACCTTCTAAAATAAGATTTCTGAAATGTATTTCGTATTCTCTATGCACTCACTGATGCCATGCTAATCAGATGACTCTATAGATTTTATGTATGATAACAAAAATTACAGGTAATATCCTAAAATAACAAACAATTCTTCACCATGTAATTATGTTACAATTTATAGCAAATGCCTTTTGTCCTTTTTTATTTTTTTAATAAAACAGGTGTCCTTCAGCTTGCCCAGAGCAACAGCAAGCAAATTTCCTTCTTGGAGCTAAGGCACACAATCACTTAGACAAGTGTCTTTCTCCTGCTTCTGCCTCTCACACACCAATGTAAAACCACTAACAATGAAATCCAGGTTTGAAGCCTAGACTGAAGTTAAAACAAGTGCATGAATCAATTCTCAAGAATGAGAAATAAATAGATAATGGTCTTCTTAAGCAGCCCCTAATATGTTTGTCTTTCTCCGAAGACAGGATTGGAAAATCCTCATTGTTTACTTAGCCTGGCATGCCTTTTTAGTGCAAGCATCAGTGCTGCACACTCTCCTTCACAAACTCACTGTGGGCAACCTTAAACTCATTCAATTTAGTCTCCACCTTTCCTGTCTGCCTCTACCAGAACAAGGCACTCATTAGAGCAAGAAACTATCTCATCAGTTTTACTTCAAATTTATTTATATTCAGTTTATTACGACTTGACTTTGTGCTTTCTTTTAGCTCAAATCCACCTTTTTCCCCACTGGTACGTAGTTTCTCAATATATTAGAGATAGCAATGCATTTCATGTCATACTTTCATAGTTTCTTGTAAGATTGGCTTTTCTTTCATAGTTGGCTTGGCAGTTTTTCCTTGAAACTGCTGACCAGGATAGTTTAGAATATCCCAGATTCACTCCACTACTGTCTGTTATGAAGGCATTAATTTCTGCTGTAAAACCCTGCCATGCAACAGCTCCTCAAATCACATGCACATTTTTGCACTTCTATCTCACTGCAGCTAAAAGTTTCCTTCTGATCAGCAAGAAACCTTTGCACAGTGGTGGCCTTCTGACTCTTGATTATAATTGCTGAGTCTCCAACTTCAGCAGATTTTCCTGATCACACAGGCTGTATTTCTCTACTTTCATCTGATTTCTATCATTACAGCCCTTAACATCATTCCTTCTTCCCTGTTTAGTATTCTACTACTTCTCCAAATTGATGTCATCTTCAAGCCTGAGTTATAAGCAAGTTAATTAGCACATTTGTACTTGTTATGCCAAGATCACAAGAAAAAGTTTCTTGGGAATTCTAAATGCATCAGTTTGGCACTTTCTCCTCCACTGAAAACCACCATGTGTGTTGTTTACCAGCTTCCACTGACCTTTGAATTTTTTGCATAAAGATGTGCACGAATCATTAGTTCTGCACCTGAATTACTAAATTTCTTTATATCTCTATGTTCCTGAAATCCACATTGATTAAATTCTGCCTAAGGTATCTCCTCAAAAAGAATAACTTAAGATCACCTGATTTATCACTGGTAAAGGAACAGCATGTCATATTCCACTTCCCATTAAAAACTGTTATTTATTCACTCTTACTGTTAAAAAGTGTTCTAAAGACTTATATTTTATTGAGAGCAGAGTCAAGAGGTCACAATGCCTGGTTTAGTTTCTTCCACTCCTGAATTTTTCACAGCTTCAGCTTTTGTAGCACGAAGTCTACTCTTTTTTAATATCAGCTTAATATAAGAAAATTTTAACTACTGATTTCCTTTTCTATTGTATTTTCTACGCCTATAAAATCCTCATTAATATCCAAGAGCAGAGCTAAAATAGAGTTTTTCACAGATTCAGCAATTGCTTTGTGGAGAAATGTGTCACCTATCCCACTCCAGAATATGTAGACAGTACTATTGATAGAAAAATTTGTTCTTCAATCTACATTTAGGAAATCAGTCTTTTCATAAAGGACACAAATCCCAGTAGGATAAGTCAATTTTGACTTGTCACCCCATCACACTATACTGCACTAAAAATACAAAAGGATTAATGCTATTAAAACATCACATCTCTGAAAAGGAAATTATCAGAAATAGACAAGGAAATGCCCCAGAAAACCTTCAAAGGAACAGTAATTTTTTTGGTCATGACCTATTCTTGCCACGAGTGAGCAAAATACCATCATTTCCTTTACTAGACCTGTTTGGCTGGGGAATAGGATGAGGGTTAGATCCCAGCTCTATAAATCCTGCTATCATGGGCACAGATGTTTTGGTTTTCATTTTCAGCTATCAGAGTCTCTGTGTATATTTCAGCGTCTCTCACTACCCAAGGATGGGGAGGGACAGACTGAAGAAAAGCCCAGTTTAAATTCAGGACACATGAACTATAAACTATCCCACGGTACCCATATATTAAAGTCCTGGCCATCATTTCTCAACACGCTGAACATATTTCCCTCTGCTTTCACGCATGATTTGCTTCCAATTCCTTGACTGGCACAGGGCAATGGTGATGGCAGCACAGCAAAGAGGCTGATCCAGCTGCAGGAGGAGGAAGGAAAGCCTGTGAACTATGGCCATCACTAAATATGGGCTTGTCACTCGTATGATTGCAGAGAATAAATCTGATAAATGCACATGACACTAAAGAATGATTGCTGTTTCCAAAGCAAACTGCCCCTAGAATCAACCTTTATCTTGACGAGTTTAAGAGTTTTTAGAAATATGAACAAAAAAACATACTAATAATGGGAGGAGCAGAACAGGAGCACCACGGTAGGGTGGATGTGCCATAAAACAGCTGGGTAATAAATGTTTCATCAGTCATGGCATTCAGCTGTGTTATATGAAGTAGATTCTTAGCTGCTTAGAACAGTTTCATTATCTTGGGAATCCATCCTCTTTCTGCACAGGAAATGCAATCATTCCATGACTAAAGTTACTACAGATGCTGTATAAGCCCAGTCAGAATGCTGTTAACACACCCATTTCCCAGAGATTTTACTAATTAATTTAAATAATAGGGGAACTGTACAAATTATGTGCTCTTCTGTCACAAATATTTTTTTCACATGATACAGGCTTGGAGGACTAGAATGACTAGAAATATTTTAATTTGAACTATAGTGGTCATTGACCTTTAGCCATTTTTGCTTTTTCTTGCAAATGTATTTCTTGGAAACTCACAAAATTACCTTTTGTTTCCAGGAATATCTACACAATGACATACTCAATTGAGAAGACAATTGTGACATCTCCAAACGTTAGGGTTTAAGGTAAAATTAACACAAATTTTCAAAATCAAACAGCATGAATAATCAGGAATTTCCTTTACAGAAATTTTTCTTCAAAATACTTTGATCATTTTTGAAACTGCAAATGATTAAATATCTTTTTGCAGGAGATATGTCTTTCCAGGGGATTTTCATTGATATGTAGGTACTTTGTTGAACTGTCCTGAAACATTTCCTTTGGAGTCAATTCAGTGATGAACTGACCTTCCCCAGTTGTGGCTCACTGGCTTATGGCAGTACTGATATAAACACTCACAATTCCAAATACAAGTCCTAATGTCCCAAGACAGATGTCGTGATTTGCATAAAGTTTTAGAGACTGACAATTTGTGTGATTTGTTAAAAATGTATTATAAATCCTGAAAATCCACCCCTCTCCATAGTCATTGGGAGGCATTTTGCTAAATAAATTCCAGTTTCTAAAAGCCTTTAGCAGAGCTGACCAGACTCTTTCCTTCTAGTTTTGCAAAAAAATAACTACAAAAAATGCACGGGGAAAAGACTGGACAGGAAAGATTTATGGAGAAAAGGCAAGAATAAGGGCACTGTTTCAGAATAAGCTCACCCTGGATCTCAGCAGTGGCCTTTGAAGCATGATCAGACATCCTGAAGCTTTGCTGGATGTGCACAGCTGCTGGCTGAAGGAAGCCTGGGAATCCATCCATGATTGCTGGTATTTTGAAAGCACAAAACACATCTTTTGAAAAGACAAGTCCTAAATAGTCCTAAAGTCCTAAACAGATTTAAGGACAGAGAATTATGATTGAAGTTAAGGTTTACCAATTCACTGTACATTGTTTTTAAATGAACAGAGTGACACAATCCAGAACTGAGTTTGGATTTTTGTGGGGTTTTTTCCTTCCTTTTGGTTAATCACAAGACACAGGGAGAAATTCGAGCCACACATAAGAAAATGTTGTGGGTTTTTCTAGTAGGGAGGTTCTGAGCAATGAAAGAGTTGTCATTCTAAAAGCTCAGCAGAAGGACTTACAGCCCCACTTGCCTCACTGCCCCACATCCTCTGTCCTTTGCACTGCTCTGTGCTGGAAAGGCCACAGGGAAAATGAGGCCTGAATAGGGCAAGAAGTTACAGCAGCCATGTGATCATTTGAAGCAATCAAAAGAATCTGACATCAGAGCACAAGCACAAAGGCCTTCTGCTTCTGAACCGTACTTTCCAATGCTGGAAAGCATTCACAAAAGTGGTTTTCTCTAGAGCACAATAAATCTCTTCCTCTGTCCTTTCAAAACTTGAAGTTTTGATCAAAGTACAAAGTACGTGGCCTGTAACATTAGATGAGAAAGCAAATTCGTCTTGTCCCAGGGGAATTATGGCAACTGACTCTTATCTCTAAATCCCAAACACTGCTCTGCACACAGTTCTGCCTCTGGACAGATTAAGAGATGTAAGCATACATGACAAACGAGAATCATTTGGTCCAATGTGCTACCAGCAGATTCTAAGATACTACAGTAATGAAGTATTTTTTCCTGCACATTACTGACCTGCTATCAAGTCACAATTAAGAGATTAGAAAATAGGTAACCAAAAAAAAAAAAAGGAAGCAAATAGGGCAGCAACTTCTAGTTATAAGGCTCATTCTCTGATACTCCCACTAAGTAATACCAAGAATTGGCCCTAATCTTTAGATTAAAATCAAGTCTTGCAAAAAGGTATGAAAAGAGCTTGTGTCAGTCTCCAGCATGTAAACTAATTTAGCATCATTCCCAGGATTTATAACTGCCCTGCTTTCAGCAATACAATCCAACAGGCACTATTCACTTGCTATACTGCAAAAGCACAAAAATAAAAGCAGCAGAAAAGTACATTGACAGAGGGATTGCAATGTTTATCTGCTGTAGGGCAGGTATGTATTTTTTATAGTAACACCATCAAATAGAGTCTACTCTGCCTCCTAAACTGTAATAAAAAAAGGCATTTGTAGCTTCAGATACCCTTAAAAGTATTGGGTTTAAAACAAGTCTCCTGCAATAACACTGCTAAAATATATCACAAAGCTTTCAAAAGTTTAACTTTTGGCATCAGAGAACTCCTTACACTTAACTTTTTGCATGGAGCATCAGGAACCCATTTATACAGTTCAGCAGATCACCCTCAAGACTTGCAACACTCTGAGCTGCTGATATTAAAATCAGCTTCCACAGTGTAAACTCAATTCATGTCAAATGCCTGGAACTGGAAAAAAAAGATGTCTTATATGATGAGTGGCAGTAAAGATTTACTTATATTTTAGGGATCAAATTTCTTACACAGTGCACTTCAAGTGAGGAAAATAATTTTCTGCATAAATGAGAGCATGACACTGGACCAGGCATTTGGGAATCAATCAGTGAGATGCAACATTTTAAAAATCATCAGAAAGACTTGGAAGTTTGCAGCCCTGTGCTATTTCTGTCTGTATAACTGTGCCTTTCTCCAGCAGATCTGCTTTTCACATTCCACCTGGTCTGAAATCCAACTAGTAAATGAGGACATTAAAATCAAAAAGGGAAACTGGTGGAGAGGATGAGCTCTTTGGAGAGAGGAGCAGTCCTTCAAAGCCTCTCGTTCCAAGAATGTGAACTTGATTTTCCTAGAAGAAGTAGAATGATATAGTAAATTCCATGGATGTGAACAGCAGGTTCTTTAGAACCTGCTCTAGAAGCAGGTACAGTTAGTCAAAGCTTACTGATCAAAATAGTTTTAACAAAAATCAGCCATTTTCTAAACCAAGCCATCATCAAAAGAGAATTTTTCCTGTCTAATTTCCCTCTTTTTTTCTGTCTTCCTTTTTCTTCTTCCTTCAGTTATTTGGGTTGGGATTTTTAAGGAAACAGGTGTAATATTACTCATATTTACCTTTTTTCTTCTACTCTGTTTCAAATTAATCTTCAAATTTGTAATATTTTTTTCAGCTCTAAAATGAAAAAAAATCCCAAAATAAAGAGCAACAAACGGGATCTTTCTCTCTCATATAATCTTACCAATGTGTTAGCAATGGCATTTTCCCTAAAATTTAGATCAATTTGAAGGGCAGAATTACACAAAAAATCCCATGAAATCCGCAGATTCAACTTCTCCGAGTTCTCGTTTTTGCCTTCTCACAAGTTGTTAAAACTCTTCTTGTAACATAGATCAACTGCAGCGTGTCATTACCAGTGGAACCAGAATTCCTCTGTTGCCAATTCTTCACCAAACACCTCCTGATGAACCTTAAACTGCGTATCAAGCTGAAGGAATGTCACCTACCTGACCATTTAGCAGCAGTAACAATCCATCTGTTGTGCATTATTACTTCTATGAATCATAAACTTAATTTTAAATTAGGCGATTAAATAGTAGCATAATTCACTTAGCTGTTAAAGGGATAATGCTTTGTTTGTGGTTCCAGCTGTTTACCTGGAATTACATTAGCTGAAGCTTAGGGCATAACTGTGAAAGTCAGTTAATGACTGGAAACCAGCACCAGGTTTTGTGTCTAAAAGTCAGATGAGCAATGGAGTTTGGGAGATAATAATCTTGAGGCAACAAACATAAGTTAATGTTCTCATTCCATGTGATGAACACTTTTGAGTGATAAGGGAGAAAAGGATAATGCCTGGGGTTTCCATTGTTTTTCTTCTAGCAAAGCACCCTTGTAATCTAAAATTGGGTACAGGTATCATAGGCCTGAGTGGTGGGATGTTACCACCACCTTACCAAAAACTATTTCATTTCCACTGCACAGCTTTCTTACTTTTCTCACTTCACTGATTAAGCCACAGGCATATTTTCTATTGTTAACTCAAACAGAGAAATAAATGTACTTTTTCAAATAAAAGCAGAAAAAATGCTTATGAAGCACTTGCAGAGATTCAATCTTTTCCCAAGTATTGAACTATTGTATGTTTGGCAGGGATATGCCATGAAATAGGATGAACTGCAAACAGCACCTTTTGGTTCCACTAGGCTGACATCTTTCACATTTATTCCGCTGTGGCCTTGCATTTATAGATGAAGGCATCTGTGTGGAGAAAGTCCCTGTTTGACTGCTTCTGTCAGAGAACTTCTCACATCTGTCCTTTTGCACCAAGGCCCAGGATTCTGTTTAACTGCAGAAGCTGTCAGCCAGGATGGTGAGCTTTTGAACCTGAAGCATTGCTGCTATTCCCAACAGGAATCCTGCAGGACCCCAACACACCCACCTGGCTGATGATCCCATGAAGTACAGAGCTCATGGCATGATTCAGGCTCTGAATTCATGTCACCTGCAGTGCTAATGGGTCTTGTGACAGCTCAGCCACAGTACATCAAAAGATTCGGGGCTTTCTGATGGAAAGGTCCTGTAGGATGCAATAGGAATGTAGCCAAATATAGGACAGATGTTTTAAATGTCAATCAGCTCAGTAATATAACATGCCTTTTCAGTTCTGCAAAAAAAAACCTGAGCAGGAGCTGTATGTGACTCCTTTGTCCCGGGCTCTAAACCTACCAAAGAGATCAATTTTTGTCCCAGAAATCTACCACATAACTTTATGGAGTCTCCCTGCAGAAGCAGGAAAGAGCACAGAGAAGTGAAAGGACCTATGCTGGGTGCCCAGGAGATTCACAGGAGAGTCAGGATATATAAGGGCTGAGCTGTCTTTACTTCTGACTGCTGCAGTGGGAGGAGAATATGTAATTTCAGTCATGCTCTAGCCTAAAGTATTAAATAATAAAAATAACTAATTCAAATATCTCAAACTCTCAGCAAGTGGTATCAATGTTTGTGTCACTTAGCCTATCTAGCCCATGATGCTTTGTCCTGACTTTAAATATAAGTAAAATATTATGTGCAGTCAAAGCCAAGTTCAAAAGGTAAGAAGGCAACAAGAATGTTCTCACTGACCTCAGCAGGGCTCGAGATACTTAAGCACCTTGTACCTGCAGAAAATGGGGCTTTAATTCACCACTACTTTGTTCCAAAACATTACTTTGAAAAATACTAGGAAGAAACCAAAGAATGGGGACATGTAATGCTTGCTTGCAGTGATTTAAGTGTACACTGTAAATGGTATCTACTCACAGTGCAGAAAACGTGTGCTGTCAGAAACACAAAAAGGTTGAAAGAAAGGGAAGAAGAAGGTGCAGAGTAATAACATCTCCCTCTGCTCAGGAGCAGAGAGTTGGAAGGGTGCCTGCTCCTTAGCATTTGCTATGATTTTGTGCCTGTTACACTTTCTGATGCTTAATAAAATTTACCCTGACAAGGGAAGGATAATCTTTCCTGAGATAGTATGGTTGTTATCTCCCCTAGATGATGGATCTGTTCTCTGCTTTATGGGAGTGGCAAGGACAGAGAGACAGCTTAGCTAACCAAGGCCTGGAGCTTCAACCCCTTTGGTGTAAGCATTGCAGGTTTTTATAAGGAGGAACTCAGAGCGTTGCCTTTGAGCTTCTCTTTTCTACTCCCTGGCTTTGCAAATTCTCTTTGCTACTAGAAAACAATAGTTCCCATTCCATTTGCTGTAGGCAATGTCAGAATGTCCCCATCCAAATGGCTCATCAGCCTCATTCAGATCACTGTCAGTCATGCCACGGGCAGATCAGTAAGACAAGACATCCTGAAATGTTCTCATAGCTACATAACCGCCCCACTAATGACATGCAGCTCCTGTAGCAGAGTGCCTGCAGCAGCTGATAAATTCAGAGTCTACTTGCTGACCAGTTCCCACTGTGCTGTAATAAATGGCAGGTAGATAAAGGGGGGAACACGGTTCTGCTTCAAATTTCTGCCCTTAGAATTGCTTGTCTTTTAATAACAATATGAGAATACAGAAGTGGAGAGTACAGCAGCACTTTAATGAAATTTATAACAAAACACTACTGATGTGCAGAGGAGCAGGCTCTGCAGAATGAGCTATTCAGCCCAAGGAAATGACTGCGCAGTGTATGTTTGGGAACTACAGATTACAACTGACCTGCCATCTGGCACTAAAGGAAACAGTGTCACACTTCCAGCACAGAGCAGGCACCAGGGAGCCTCTGATTACTCTGCCAGACAATATTTTGCTTGAATGAAATATATTGTAAAGTCTCATTAATTGCATATTTTACCTCCACACGACTGTAATAGTTTGCCATAAAAACACGGTTTATTTACCAGCACAACAGAAAAAGAGACAGCAAACACAAAACGAAGGGACTCATTAATTCTTGAAATTTTTCCATCACAAAAAGGTAGAACACTGCCAGTCTTAAACTCATTCCAATTGATAATCATTTAGAGAGAAATTTATGTACACCCTGAACTTCCAAAGCGAAAATTGTAAATTGCATGGACAGCAGGAAGACTCAGAGAGCCCTACTGCCAGGAAAATCTGTTTTCAAGGACATGGCTTTAGGAATAGAATAACAGAGAAACACAGAAAAACTTATCAAAAGAGCAAAATTTATCAATAGAAATGATGCTATTATGCCATGATAAAGCCCCATCTCCACAGAACTAAGTCAAGGCTGGGTAAACTTCTTACAGTTTTGTCAAATTACCTCTTCTATCACCTTGTCTGAGCACTGCTGTATTATATTGCTCAAAAAAAGGACGACCTGTATCCAGCTCTGAGTTCTTTGTTCAGGCAAATCTCCCTGTATGTTTCCTGACCGATATGGTGTCATAAGCAATTATCCCTAATGGTCAAAAAACTGTGCTAAGCCACACAAAGAAAGTACTCAAGCCAAAAATATTTTGGGTAGGTTGTTAGGAAAAATTATAAATAAGTGTTTGAAAAATAATGTAAACTCCCAGTTGGAAATCGCAGCAGGGAACCTTCTATCCTACACAGAATTCTTCTAAAAATCAAGAGCAATAAAGAGGAGACAGAAGATAAAATTCATCTTTAGTTCTTTAACTAAACTGCATAAAAAATATTAGCAAGTAACTTGTTTGCTTACATTTTCAAACAGATCTGTCCAACTCCTTAGGTCCCAGGAATAAAACATAGGTGATTAGGACTAAACATGGCAGGAGTTGTTTCTCGTCTGGAATGTCAGTCCGAAGGCAAGCACTGACATCCTCAGCACCCCACACCAGGCCAGCCATTGCCACTGAAGGTGTGCAGAACTTGTAGTACCTGCTTCTGGCACAAGTACAGCAATTTGTAGTAAAGAATCCTGTAAAATTCAATAAAACCATGTCACAGACTGTGCCCCTCAGTCTTTCCACAGTCTGCCAAGTATGTAATTCAGACACATATCTCATTTTTTCCCCCAACTTAAAACTTTTGGTTCTAAATATCTTTCTATTTCACTGTAGATTAAGACAGAATAGTCACTTCCACTTTGTAAGTGAAAGCCTTCCTCCTTTTTATAAATTCTGGATTTATTCTTGAGACAATGAAGAAAAGATCAAGGAAAAACTCCTACCAGTAACTTTCCTACTTACCACTTCTGCTATAAAGATAAGTAAAGAAAACATAGGCACAGCTCTTTTTCCTGGTTCTACTCAACACAACTGTGCACAAAGCTAATAAAGAGAAAACACAGCTGGGAGGATTATGCTCTTTAAGGGTAACAAACCTGTAGCCTGAAATTTTCACCACCACTTGGAGTTTGCTTTACCTCTGCAAACAGTAATTTAGAGACGAACTGGAAAAAAGCTAAATCACTCTAACTAATAACCTCTTCAAAAGCTCTCATGGAAACAGAAGTAGTTATCTTGCTTTAAAATCTCTTTAATTAACCTTTTCAATGTAATATAAATTTTCAAGATGACAAAGAAAACTTTGTACAAGCCTGACCGGCCAGTATGTACAAAAATATGAAACAACACAAGAAATAAATAGGTAAATTATCATTTAAAAATAGATGTTATTGTAGAAGAATTTATGTCTCCCAGCAATAATACACATATATGGAAATATAAATTATTGTAACCAAGATATATATCATCTGCAGTCCATTTTCATGGAAAAGGCTGCAGAAAAAAAGCAGGCTGCTTGCTGCCACTATGCTGTGTGTATACTGAAACACCTGGAAAACTCACAGTGCCACATGGTCACCCAACTATTTAGGGTGAAAAGCCCTCCAAGATCAAGTCCAGCTGTAAATCCAGCCCTGCCAAGCCCACTGCAGTCCCCCAGTGCCACATCTCCACATTTTTGAACATTTCCAGGGCAGGCAACTCCACCCCCCAGCTGGGCAGCCTGTTCCAATGTGTGAAAACACTTTCAGTAAAGAAATTTCCCCTCATATCCAACCTAAACCTCCCCTAGTGCAACACGAGGCCATTTCCTCTGGTCGTGTTCCTTGCTAACTACAAGTAAATGGAAAACATGAATAAGATAAGCAATAAACCAGATTTCACAGGAGAATGTACCACTTCTTTACACAACTGACACCTGGGAGAGCCTCTTCAAAAGGACTTATTTAAAGAAAAAAATAAAAATGAGGCCCAAGGCACTGGATAGATGAGCACTGTTTCCTCTGTGTCTATAACTGAGCAATATTAGGTGGTCTTGTGCTTGTTCACACCAAATACTTGCCAGTTGTTGGCGTCCTGAGCCTTCTGCCCCTGTTCCCATGAGTGCAGCCAACTGCTATTGGTTATACACATGAGCTTTGCCCATTCAGACTCAAAGCCTCAACTGAAAATATTCCCTTGCTCTGAAAATAACACACCAGTGACTGCCTGTTAGTCAGCCCTCACAGATTAATTTTTTTATTTTTCCGAGGAGGCAGAACTACTTCATTTTGGGCATGAAATAGTAAGGAGCTTTCAGCATTCTTCAAAGTTATCTACATAAAATTCTAATAAGCAAAGATATTTATTCCAATTTCCTGAATCAATGATAATAATAGAAGCTATTACTTCTGAAACGAGTTATGGTTCTTTCCTAAGAGATGTTGTTACCAAATAATTTATTTGTCAAACCATCCAATACAATGGAAAAGAGAATAAATATAGTTCTCAGAATAAATACAGATTATTTCCCATCTCTGCGTTAAGCTTGTTAATTTTGACTTTCCCTTCATACTGCATATTCCTCTTAAGACCATCCACTTTTCTGGCAAATAGTATCCTCTCTCCTGTTTATCTCTGGTCCTTGAGCTCTACTTCATGTCTTCTGATCATAATCTCAATCAATAAATCTTTTATGCACTGGAACTGAAATTTTACGTTTGTGAGAAGTAAGCATTCCCTACTAGAAACAGCCATCCTCCTGGAGGAAAATCTTGCCAAATGATGCTTCAGAACACATTTAATTCTATTTATTTTCAAATGTTAGTGGGTTTATTTTCAACTAGACTATTCACTTTGATTTACAAATATCACCTCCAGTATTGAATTCCCTAAATGAAACAGCAACAATTCCACTCAGCATCCCCAGGTCACTGCTGGAGCACCTGATGCTCCACTCATGTGGTTTGGCCATGGCAATCCATCGTACCCTGACACCCTTTGGCACTTGGCTTCCTCACAGCCCTTCCTGCTCCCAATAATACAAGTTGGGTTTTAGCACAGAGAACCTCCTCGTGGCTGGCAAAGAGTTCAGTTATTAATTCCTTTGCTTTTCTATGGTTAATTGCCATGAACAATAGCAAACGATGTGTTTAATCCTCCTAATTTCTGCAGTGGTTTTCACTAATTTGATGTATCAGCAATGGTTTCATCATCTGATCTCCACAGCTCCCTCCTTCCTTTAGTGCTTAACCGAAGCAGCAAAGTAGAAAACATCTCCATTTGATGGGTTTTTGTGTGACAGTGCTGCAGCCCTGGAGCCCCACTGGTCTCATGCCAGGCTGCAGCACGACCAGCACATCCCAGCCCTGGCTGCCACCTGTCCCTCACAGCAACACGGGGCTCTGCCATGGCCCCAAGGCCAAGTGGCTGCACAGGGCTTTGCTGGGCTCTGCCACCTTTGGGAATGGATATTCTTGCTACTTCCAACACTCAGTTTCCTATCAGTGACAGCTTTCACTTTACACGTAGGTGTATTTAAAAATTGAGTCATTTAAATTCACAAATGTCTTAATTAAATAAACTTAACAGGAGGGCTAGGGCACATTCACTCTGAAAGAAAACTAGGCAGAAGGAAAGAAATGTGAGGAAATCAGGAATATCTCATCTTGGATTTGGTTAAGGAGTTCACAGTGCCTACAGCTGGATGTTATTTGAATAGCTTTTACTCCAATCCTAAGCAATTATAACCACTTAGGAGTCTGATTAGAATTTTCTTCTAGGGGTTCATTTTATTACTAGACCTAATTTAACTCATATCCTCCATCAGCATCAGGAGACTAGAAATCAGCCATCATTATCATCTCACTTCCATTTTAAAGAAAAAGAAAAAAGGCACCAATGAGACTCTTTTTGAATTGTCAAATCATGGCCTTCGTTAGAGCCCACTTGGGCTCATCGGTGAGCTCTGGTTAAACCCTTCTCTCTCCGTGTGTCACTCACACCTGTCAGGGGAAGTATCAAGTTAATGTTTACAGAATGCATTTTCTGAAAAGAAAAGAACACCTATAACTGAATAAGGAAAGCTAAGAATAAGGATAGCTGGTTTTGTTCTGCTCTATTTAGAGTTTGATACTCTTAAACATAAACCCATGGGTCTGTATGATACCATATACCTATTCCAGAATAGCAGGGTTAGCATTCTGATGGAAAAAAACACTTATAGTCAAACTTTCTTTTTCCCTTGAGAATCAACAGAAAAGATGTACTTAAAAAATAACTTCTAAAATGTATCCATTAATAGTATGCAAGCTTTTCTCTCATGTCCCACTTCAAGTTCTTTATTTGCAGACTTTCACTTAGATGATTTTCTTTTTTCATTTGTCTCTTCTGCTACTCTTGATTAATTGGAAAAGAATCTGATAAAGACATCACAGTGTGTTTTACTGCTTTTTCAAAGGCCTGTAAACAAAAAGACTGAAGCACTTTTTAAAAACATAAATGAGTAAATCATACACAATCATCTGGGTTTCAGAACGAGAGAAACTCACTGTTTAATGATCACTTGGGTGGCAAAAAAACACACTAACATCTCAAGCAGCACTGGGTAAAAGATGGAGGAATGAGATCTTTAGTTCTCAATTTATATTCAAATCAGTAAAAATGTAACAACATCAGGATCCTACAGATGTTCAGTATCTTGTGGGACAGAAGAAGAAACAGTCAGGAAAGATACCTAACCTGCAGAATAAACAAACAGAACTCTCTTTTGGAGTACAGAGACAAAATGGAAAGCGAAAGCCTATTTAAGATTAAACCAGAGGTGCCATCCAAAGTTTACAGACCTGTAAAAACACAGCTTGTCCCTCTTCTGGCTCATTTTCCTGGATTCTGCCTTCTTACAAAAAGCTCTCCAAGGATACATGGTTTTCTCCTGATTCCCTTTCCTTTTTCCCAGTCCCTCTATTTCGAGAACATGAACTGAACTGCTTGACACTTCCCTCTTCAGCACGGTCTTACAGGTATATTTCTCTGTGTGTTCCTACTGACTGCAGTGACTTTGGGATTTTTACTGTATCACTGCTACAGCGGAGTCAGTGGCACATCCAGGCCACCTCTGACAGTTCCATGGAAGCACCCCAGGGAGAGCAATCTTCCCCTGCCTCAGGAGTAATGGGCATCCTGACACATCTGCACTCTGCAAACTCACAGGTCCTGCTGGAATGAAGAGCCAGGGGCACTGGGATAGGCACTGAGGGACAGAGCTCTGCTGTCTGCTGCATCCCACTGGTACTTAAATGTCTGTCTGCCTCCCAGGCCCTTGAGTGCTCTGCAACCTTTGGCATTTTGACATTGAAATTTTACTCATAGAGGAAAAAATCAGAAATTATTACATGGTTTTCCCTCAAAAGAAAAAAAACATCAAGAGGATGCCTGACGTGAGATCAACTGAACTGGATGCTCAAACAACTGAATTTTCAATGAGAATTTTATATGCTCCAAATGCTACAGCTCTCCTCCCTCCCACTGCATCACCCCAGCAGCTCCCAGGGCGTGCTGTGGGCACAGCCTGACCACCCTGGGGTCAGGGGCCACCTCCAGGCAGAAATCCTGGGGAGGTGTTCAGTTTGTGGTCCAGCTTTTGAACTCCACCTGTGCAGTGAGCCAAATATTGGTAATGCCTGTGCTGCACTTGAACAGAGCAATTTTTACCACCTTTGGTTTCAAACCAGTTCAACCTTTGCTAGAGAGATTCAGATTTAGAATTAGTTTTGCCCCATAAATTGCTCAGGTCAGTGTAGTAGTCGGTGCCAATTTGAAGTTGAAATAATCAAACACGGAAAGTTCAAAACAAGACCAGGAAATCCTGCTCCCAAAAGCCAAAGCTTAAACAGGGAGGAGTAAAAAGGCCTGTGAGCAAATGTGAGCTTTGCCATTATTATTTTTTCATTCTGTTTTCCTGTTATTAGAAAAGTGCCATTTACAAAGATAATCTTTTTTCAATATTCTGCTTTTATCTTCAGGTTTTTTCTTAGAACTGAGAGGCATCACCAACAGCAAGAAAACTGGCCCTGGCTGGTTTTAGCATCACAGGCTTTAATGTGCCACCTAGAACCAATGAGCCACGGCAGCTCAGTGGGAGCTGAACCGGGCAGGGCAGCAGCAGGCAGGGCAAGAAGCACCTTCAGATCTATAATGACCACACACATCTGGAAACTGGAAACTCTGTCAAGATTTACTCCTGAGTTTAAGCCATTCAAAGCAAAGAAAAATTGCCTTGAAATTGCCCATTTCAATCTCTGATTATAAAATAGCATTTTTAAGGCTACATCTACACAACACTGTAACTGATTTAATTGATTTCATGGAGATTTCATGCATATTCCAGAGGATGCTGGAGAGGATTGGACAAGAAAAAAGAAACATGAACAACCATTTCCCCTTTATATTATCTACTCTCTACCAGTCTGTTTTTAAATCAGTCATCTCTGTTCATATTTTCAGGAATAAATATAAAAGAACCAATGGCACCTCCCAGCTGGCAAGGATGAAGATTTCTCTTTTGCATCCAAAGAGATGAGGAAATTCAACAGAGTAGTCTGAGCTCAAGGAGCTGACCAGACCTGAGTGCCATTGTATTCCAGCTGGAGAATGCCTGGGGACAAATCCAACTCAATCCCCTACAGTGCACTACCAAACTCTCAAATTTTATGCTAAGTTTGACTTTGTCAATCCAATCAATATATATTCTATGCCATTAATAGCAACTTTAATAAGCGTAATGACTGCAGAACATTTCCAAAGACTTCTCAGTTACAAATAATTGCCATTTGTTCAAAATTGGCACCACTTACAAGTCTTTCTGCACTGATGGGTTTGACAGACAAGGATAGAGTGACACTGGAAAACCGAGCTTCTGGTCAAAACAGGCATGGGGGAATTCCTTCTGTGTGCCCTAGAAATATGCCAGACTGGTCATGACATTTGAAATCTTTTCATATAAAGCCTGGAGTTTGGGTTTTGCTTGTTAGAAAATCCAGCTCAATACAAAAATCAGAACATTTTATTATGGAAGTGGAGCAGTCAGTCTTGTATTTTGATATGATTTCTCAATATTTTCTAAACCAATTGATGACAATTTTAAAGTATGTAGAATTTCATAAAAATTATGTCCGTAAGGAAAACTATCTTACTTTAAAAACTGTGATCTGCTTATTCTAACAGACTGAGGACTCAGCTTTGAGTGGAATTTTGAATTCATTGGTTTAGAAATAGAGCTCACACTCTTAAGTGTTCAAGACCTTGAAAGGTCAAGTCTTGCTATGCTGATAGAAACAGCCCCTGGCCACAGGCACAGGCACTGCCAGCCCTGCAGCTCGAGAGCTCCTGCCATACACGCCCCCAAAAGGGGCTGCACAGCAGCTTAAACCAGCTCGTACAGAGCTGAGGAGTCTGCAGTTTGCAGCACCTGCATTTGGTAGCCCCTCTGGAGCAGCTGAAAGAAGGAAAAGCGACCTGACAATGACCTTGCTTTATTGCTACGTGAGCTGCTTTCAAATGCTGTGTTGTGAATCCACACTCAATTTACTTCCCTCCATGCAAATCCGTGTGTGTCCATCCAGACACTTAGTGCACAACAGCCAGAGTGATGGAAATTTATAGTACAACCTACAGTGCATTAACTCCTTGGTGTCACAGTAGTCCCAGAATCAACAACTGGTTTGCTCACTTGTGGAAGCAACGCCAAGCTGGTGAAGTGTTTGCCAGCTTCATGCCCGGTGTTCCATGTCTAAGTGGGTCTCAGAGACAATGTGTGCACAGCATAAGACACAGAGGTTGTAAAAACAGATCGGTGCCCTTCCTTAAAGTTGTGATCCAGCCCAGAACTTTAGGCTAGCTGTACAGACTAATTCCAGAACAGGCTTTGTTGCTCTTTAAGATTTTTAAACATCTTGTGCTTCCTACTATGAATGGATTTTTACATTAGTATCTCATTACATTTTTATGGAAAATAATAGCACCAAGCAAATACCTGTGTAAATGTGATTTAGAAAGCACAAATATTTGTGCAATCTCCACGTTCAATTTTTTTGTGAGGCCTGAACTTGCTTCAGGAAGAGTCAGACTATAACAGAACAAGTTTTATTCCTCTATCTGTTGTTCTAAAGTAATAGACTGAATATCCTATTGAAAATATTTGTACTTCTACCATACACATTATTTCAGGAAGAGAAGCTGATAAATGTATAAGTCATTTTCCAAAGGAAAGCAGAAGAACTTCTCATTTCTTCCATAAACAGTTGATCAAACCCCTACAGCAATACCAGCAACAAGAAGAATCTGTATCCCCACAGACACATTTTTCTTTGTACAGTGTCTGCTGAAGACCTTTATAGATTGTCTTTGCACAGAAAATTCAAAGAGAACTCAGATGTTTTTTACTAAATAAAAAAGAAATCTCAACTAATCCTGTAATAAGAATGTGTGCTGGACTGACTCACTGTTGACATTAGGATGAAAAAATAACCATTTTCTACAAGAACATTCCTGAACTCAAAGCACAGTAAGAACAGACTAAGGAAGCATTAAAAAAAGTTACCAGTGGAGAGGGGGGTAAAAAAAGACAGCTTTAATAGAAAATCTAGGGGCAAAAAAATGAACAAGTTACCTTTCTTTGACAGAAGTTAAACACACATCAATACTTCCAAACTCAATCCATACAAACATCGGGGGAGAGAAAGGTGTCCAGCTGCACAACAAAAGGAAAGGTCACTTACTGAGGTAAAAAGAAAATACCCTGCAAAATACTGACTTGAGAATACAGAATCATTGTTGGTTGTCATCTAAGATGTGAACAAACACTTGGTAATCAATAGACAGTCCTCAAGCATGAACAAACTGAAACAGGGTTGGGTCCACATGTCACCTGAGGAAACACTAAAAGGATGAGGCTATACTTCCAGTCCTCTTTTTGCTAACTTTGCACATAGAACACCACATTGCATAAACTGCATGTTTTTTCCATTTAATCTGTTCATTTGCAGTGATTACTTTAAATTCCTTAATTACTTCCCCCGCCCCACCCAGATTTTCTTATTTCCACCATACAGCAGTCAGAAAAGCAGATGTCTGCTGGAAACTTCCTCTGTCACAGCTCTGTTCCAGACACTTCCCATTTTCTTCCCCCTTTTGAAAACCACCGCCAGAGACCTTTTCCCCTCAGGCCAGCTGGACACTGAACCCTGAAACACAAAGATCCCTTGGGTTGTGTTATAGTCACCTCTGTGAACAGTCCAGTGTGTCTTTTCCTATCCTGCAGTGCCACCAGTCTCTGCTTCAAAGTCCCCACCACAAGTGGGGAAGATCCAACTGGATTACCCCAACCCCATCTCCAGGGATGGACAGGAGATGGAGAGGGGATGCTACAGATCCCCAAGGTCCTGAAGCACCCGTTGCCTGTTTGAACTGTGACAAACATCTCTGACATTCCCCCTCCTCCAAAATGGACTCTAAAGACACCAAATTCTCAGCCCAACTCCTGCAAACAGCATTCCTTGACACACCCCAGGGGTGTTCTGCTCTCTTCTCCCAGGGTGAAGAAGAATTTCATGTGCTCCCTCTGTGCACATGAAATGCACCCCAGAAAGCTGCATGGATGAACATACAACACACTCAAATGTCCTACAGACCTCCTGAGCCCCAACACCTGCTGGAAGGCACAGCCCAGACGAGCTGCTGAATTACCTGCCAGTGATCAAAGCTCTTGCTTTGTGTCTGACTAGCTCCATTCACTCCCTTTGTGCACAGGAAGCAGCAACCTTTCATTAGCCTTTCCATATTCCCATCCATCAGTAAGTCCTAATTCCTAAAGAGAGGGTGTTATTAGAGCTCCGTGTTTGCTGTGATTGCTCCCCTCACAACGGAAGATGCAATCAGAGGAAGAATTTATGTCCTGTAATTCAATGAATGAATGTGTTCCTACAGCAATTTCTTTAGTAATTACTTGTGTAAAGCATGTTTTTCTGTAATTGAAATTCTACAGTCTACAGTTATTTATTAAAATACATTATTTATAATGGCATTTTCCATCTTAATTTCATTACTTTCTTTCAATACAATGCTTTCATAGTCACATTTTAATTCTTTTTATTGGTCTGTGGATACTGAAAGTTTTAGGGCAACTTATAAGCATTCAAACAGAAGAGCACGCTGTAAACAGAATAAAACCAGAGGAGAGGACATAGTAGGTCACTTACTAATAGTAACAGAGACATAACTTTTTACCACTCCAGAGGTAAAAAGTTGTATGTAGAACAACAAAATACTTATACTTCCCTACTTTATAAAGTCATTCCACTGTAAAGAACACTCGAACATTCCTAAATAGCATTCTTGCCCTCTGACAAGTATTCCCAAAGGAACAGGAAAAAGAAGGACAACGTCTTTGGAGAAAAAATTAAAAGGAGGTCCTGAAGGACCCAGAAAGCACTGAAGACATCATCTCTCTTATTCACACAAGCACTTTTCCTGAGCAAGTAATCTTCCTAGGTATTAAAAAATCTTACAATAAAATTACTTCAAATACGTCTGTAGAGGATAATATCCCAGCAAGCCTACAGATTAGGCTGCTAATCAATCTCTTACTAAAAAATCTAAATTTTACAGATTAAGTGTCTTAAGGTGTTAACCTTAAATCCCAGGTAGAAATTGATGCAAGTTCTCAAGGAGCAGCACATGATGAAAGAACCACTTTTGGTAGTGCCTGCCCAGCTGCAGCCTTTGGGTGCCCTCTGCCAGGATCCCTCCAGGAACCAGGAAAGCACAGCTCCAGCAAGGCGTGCTGGCTACTGAGAGGGAAAAGTTGGGGGAGAGGCAAAAGGGGGAAGACAAAAATAGGAGACAAGTCTCCTAATGCTGTGTTTTCCATAGCACAGAAGGGGAAGCACCACATTTTAAGTGGGGGCTCCAAGAAAGCTGGAGAGGGACTTTCGACAAGAGCTTGTAATGATAGGACAGAGGTAATGGCTTTTAACTGAGAGAAGACAGTTTAGATTGGATGTTAGGAAAAAATTCTCCATTGTGTGGATGGTGAGGCCCTGGCACAGGCTGCTCAGAGAAGCTGTGGATGCCCCATCACTGGAAATATTCAAGACTAGGATGGATGGAGCTTTGAGCAAACTGGGATAGTGAAGGTGTCCCTGCCCAAGGCAGGGGGGTGGAACTGGGTGGTTTTTAAGGTCTGTTCCAACCCAGGCCGCTCTGTAATTCCCTGGGGAGGACAGAAAGGAAACAATTGCACAACTGTGGAACCACTGTTCAGCAATCCTAAACCCTCGGGGTGTTGCTGACACTGTTTGCATCACAAATGCAAAGCAATGGCTCAACACCAGCTAATGGGGTGAGAATTCCATCCCTGGCAGCCCCAGTACAGAGGGATCCCACACTCCCTCAGCCTGGAGCCTCACAGCTCTCCTGCAGGCTCTCTGCCCTCATCCATCAAATCCCAAGAAAGGCTGTCAAAGGTCCGTGCCTAAGGAGAGAGAGTTTGATTTTAGTGAGAGTAGACAACTGAGTTTAGGAATGAATAATGTTATGCTTGTAATAAGAAAAGAGCATCTTGAAGGTTATGTTTTCTGCTGTTTCTGCCGTTGTAGGTCAGCTGAAAAGATTGCTCAGAGCTGCTGAAACCAGAGAGCGTTGCTAGGATTTTGTGCAAAGTCCCTGTGACTTACAGCTGGAGCTGTGAGACATTAAGTATTTAACAGACTCCGTTTATCTTTCCTGCAAAATAGTTAGAAGACATCTTTTAAGTACTGCTTATGAAAATAGAATCATATATATTTGATAGCGTCTTTGTTTTCACTTTTATTTTTCTTTGTTTCAAATCCTGACAACTGTGAGAAAGACTTGGCTAAAATGTATCATCTACTATCCAGAAAGTAAACCTTTCTCCACTTTCAATTGTAAATGACTTTCGTAATTGCAACTGAGTCTCTCACTTTTTCCTCGAACATGACCTACTCTGTGAAAATCAATATCTCATTATCCAAGCCATAAGGTGAAGAAATTCCAGATCAGACTGCACAGCCAGTGTGTCTTCCCTGCTTGTCTGGAATCATTTGAACACCTTGATTCAGTGGGAATTTTACCAATTGACTTAATGTAGAGTTATTTAATAACACTGTGTGTTTTGTTCAGGGGGACACAAATAACCCAAACTACCTTTAATGAAAATATCCTATTCTGTTGGCTTGCACCACATTTATGGGGAATTTTTGCTTCTTTACAATAACTGCTGGGATAAGTTACTGCATAAATGACTTCAAAGCAAACATTACTCTAAGCTACATCTTCATCACCTGAAACAAAACTTTACCTGGAAGGTGTTTTAGAACATGAACCAATGGCAGATGTACCATACATTTTGCACCATTTCAAAACATTTCAAACTCAACACTATCTCCTTAGAGGTAACCAGAAAATCTGGCAAGCCAGCACTTCCTACCCAGTTCCCTTAATTTTTTTTACCTTGTGGACACAGAACAGAGAAAAACAAACATAGACAAGGGAACTGAAGGCACTCATGTCTTCTGTTAGCAGAGTTGGGTACCCTTCCCTTCAGCTCTCCAAAACCACACATGTGGTTCGTGCCATGATCAATTCTGCTTAGAAATGGACCTGAATTCCCAGATACTGAGCCACTAACTTAAAGTCAATGAATTTCAATTTCTTGAACCCCTTTTTATTTTAGACTCTTGGCACAGGCTTCTCCCACACACTTGGACACCTTCAAGCAAGCTGGTCATCTTGATTCCTTTTGAAGTCCATGAACAGGAGCCTGGTACTCCCCTCAGCTGTTTTAGATGTCAGCTTTCAGAGGAGATGAAAGGAGGCCTGTCCATGATTTATGAAGGGAATGAAGATGCTGAGATTAAATGTAGATACTTACACTTAAAGATAGAAGAGTCTCACCCAAATCTCACTTTTCCTCAGAGGACGGAAGCCCATAGCAAAAGGCTCATCCTCCGAGGCCGTTAGAGCCCAGACTTGCTCAGTGTACGTTCATCCTGAAATGCTGAGACTCGTGGCTGGGCACCTGGTGGCTGCTATAACCCTTACAGACAAACTCACACATTCAGCTGCTAAAACTCCAAGCTCAAATAGCAAATTATTTCATTTTACTATATGTTTACTCTGGGCTTGTGTCACACACATTTGTTTCTAAATCAGTTTTGTTTTAGTGTACCACCATTTTACAGCAGGCACCTGAAATGATGGCAAAAGGTGCTGTGCTGAGATCATGTGTAAATATCAATAAAAATTAATTTCCTTTGGCAGAGGATATTATCCAAGCACTGCAATCACCTGATCACAGTTAGACTTGATCCACTTAGATTTATCTACTTACCCCCCCTTGTCTGTACAGCCTCCATGAATATTTTTAGAACAGCAAAAATGAGAAGAAACATAAGCTCAGGGATGACATGATTACTTCTATTTGCTCAGAAAATACACATTTTCTCTTTACAATGGGATTTTCAAGAGCCTTTTAGTAGACATTGGCTCTTCATTCAGCATAAAATACAGGACAAAACACACAGTTTAGTGTAGGATGTACAAACAATCCTGCAGACCACATTTTCCTAGTGAACACACCCAGGAGAGGACTAACTCCCATCCTTCTGAATTCTTTTTTTTCCAAAGAATCACCTCAATTTTCTGTGTTATGCTAATTTTTCTACTCCAGCAACATGTGCAAAAGTCAACACCATGAACCAACGTTTGACTATTGACTGCATGTTGAAAGAAAGGAAGGGGTGGAGGGGGGTGGGGGGGAAGCCAGAAACCAAACCAAAGAAAAAATTCCTGCCATAATGAAGCACTGCAAATACAGGGCCCCACAGGGCACTGAGGGCAAGGCCTGACCACAGCAGACAAAATGGGCAACAAAGAAAATCAGAGCTGAAAAACTGCACAAAAAAACCAGAAGTGAGAATACTGTCTTCACTTAGGAAGGAACAAAAAGCAGGAAATAAAAGAAGCATTAGTGAATAATTTCGGTACTCTCCTTATTAAGATTATGATATAATGTTTCAAATAACCATCAAATGACCATTTTCAGCAAGAAGACAAAATCAGCACTAAGTGGGGAGAGAGAGCAACTGAGTACATCACGTTCAGCCATTTCACCACTAAAACCTCTCTTCAGCTTGACTGTATCCATGACAGGTGTGCTACTGATACTTAAGGACTTCTGTAATATTAACTTGAACTTGATAGTTCACCAGTATTGATCTTTACCTGTGTGTCAGCAAAATTATCGTCCATTGGATACTTCCTCGTAGCTTTGAAGTGATTGTCAGAGGGCAGGCATAAAGCAAGCACTCTCAGAGCACCCAAAAGGGCTCTCATATTTATGGACTGTCAAACTAACACCTTTCTAGAACTCAAAAATATTTCACAAGGCACCCCTAAGCAACTCCTTCTGGAAAGGGAAGTTGAAAAACCAGGACTACATTTTACTCTGCTTCTCCTGACTCCCTTGTTTGTTTGGAGCTCTTCCAAAGCCCACCCCTCAGAGCCCCATTCCTCTCCAGACAGGATACTAAAGTGGAAAATCGGTATTTTCAGCATGCTCATCCCATCTCGGGAAGTAACGATGTGCAATTAAGACAGGAAATTGAGTTATCACAAGATATGTACTCTAAATTGCTTGAGAAGGTTAAAAGGGCAGCTGAAGAGAAAATAGCATAAAAATATTTCCTACTTCAACAAAATCCAGAACACAAAGTTTCTGCAAGTTGAAATATGCCATTCAAGGGCATTAACGCACTAATGTGATTAATTGATGTCATTAAGCAAGTTCTAAGAGTTCACAGAGCGGTGATACCCTCTGTACATAGTGCCATGCTTAGCAGACAGCGCCAACCAACCCCACACAAACCAAACCTGGGGTTACTGATAGTTCATTCTTTAATCCTCGAGTTTATAACAGAAATTGTAATTAGTATCTATAATTTATGGCACATTCCTCAGGATATCTGACTGTATCTGGGATGGTTTTTTAACTCTGGAGTTTACTTCAAAGCCTTGTTTTCCTAAGTGTCAAACTTCAAATTTCCCAAAAACTGTGAAAACATAAAGGAAGTTTAATCAAAAGCATAGCAGCTTGAGCCCTTCTGAAAACCTTTCTAATTTTCTTTATGTCAGGTTTTTCTGCTGCTAAATTACTTCCCCACGGATGGAACAGGAAGACAACTTAAACCAAGCAGATGTTTGGGTTCAGAGTCAACCTACAAACAAAAATCAGTATCATGATGGACTACATGGTTGCTGCTTGCCTCCAAGTGTAGAATAATCTAATTTGGAGACCTGTTTTGATTCCTTTTGTCAATTTTTTTTCAGGAACAATTGAGGAAGAAAGGAGTAACTGGAATAGAAAGGATGAGTAAATTCGCTACTTGTCCACAAAGAAAAGAAATTAAAATAAATCCAAAGAAAGAGAGGCAAACAAAACTATTTAAACCTTCCATGTTCAAGGCTCTTGAACAACTTTAGATTATAAGAAGCATAACTCTGAGAGGAAGGACTCCTGGGAAGTGGAGAAGAGAACCCACAAATAATCCTAGCTCCACTTTAGTCTCTGCAGGTGATTCTGCTTCTGGAGATCTTTGAGTTCTGAAAGCCTGTGCAGCACCTATAAGGAGATGCACAAATGCTGACAATTGAATGGCGGGGAGAAATAGGTCAGAATGTTATTTTCTTTTGTAACTGAAAGATTTCTTTTCAAATAGACTTTGCAAAAATTAAAAAAAAAAAAAAAAGAGAGAGAATGACCATTTCATCTGACTTGAAGGAAAAGCTGTAGCTGTGGCTTATAGTACATGTGAATTTAGCAAGGAATGTAACTTGCTCTATATTTAGGAACAGATTAGAATGACAATAAACACAGTCTCCAGTTATCAACTATAACATGTCATATTGAAAATGAAATCCAGATTTTTCCCGAAGATCATAGAATATTAATTATTATCTGGCACTACTTACTTCGTTAAAGGAAAAAAAAAAGTAACCCAAGAAACTTTTAGTAATACTTTTAGACTTATTGGTACCAAGAATCACAAAACAACAACAAGAAAAAAAAGCCACCACTGTTGTCACTGCCACTGTTTTCTCTTGTGCAAGCTAATCATTCCCGGGTTGAACATCTCAGAAGTAATCCTGTTCAGTTTCAGAGTCTAAATTTGCAGCTTCATTTTCTCTAACAAAGGATGAAAATTGCTTTCTCCTGCACATTTCTAGCTATCATCAAGATGAAAGTTCCCTGTACACCACACTTTTTATCATTATGTTTTCTCAGCACATTGAGCATCTCTGTTTCAGTTTGCCCAATTGTTTATTGCTGAGCAAATCCCAGCACTGCACACGCTGTAAATCTGAAATACAATAGGTCTTAGAGCAAGCCTCTCCCTATTCTCAGCGCTGCTCTAGAAGATGTATGAGCAAAAAGGTCACACATAAATGTTCACACACAGCAAATTTCAGGCCATAACTTAGATTCATTCCAGCCACTAAATGTGTCTCGCTGAACAACAACTCAAAGTGAAATTACCTGACAGGGAACATGTGTCCTCCCAAAACATGAGCTCTCACCACAGATTACATATTTCAGGTGTCAACCCCCTGGATAAGGAATATTTCATGCATTTATTAGGGCACACAGTTTCTGAGAATTCATGGCTTTATATCTCCTCTTTAGAAAATAACAGTGCTGAATTTCAAGTTGTGGCCAAGTTGTCTAGGGGTGGGCACAGGACAATCTGTACTCAGCAGTGAGGGCTGCATTGGCTGAGAGCACTGACTCCTTTAAGCTGTTGGCCTTCCTCTGCCAACATGGGGAGGATGTGAAGACTGAAGTTTTACCCAATGCTTAGAAGGAAGATGGAAAAAAAGGAGCAAAACATTATTATTTTCAGTTCAATGCCACTAGATCCACGCCCCTCCTGAGGGCCCTTGAAATGTCTGTGTGTTCTGATACTCTGTAAGATTCAGTCCCACCTATTAACTGATGCAGGAACATGTAAGTTAGTACAGTTTCAGGTAATCAACTGCTTACTGTGTGCTGCATTTGCCTTCATGTCCTCACTATAGAGCTGTAGACACACAGGTTTGCTCTGAGTGAGGTGAAAAAGCATTTGATTAATGTCAGTAGTGAAAAAACTATTTCTGCCCTAGTCACCAGCACCCAGAACACACCTGTTGGCAGGATACACTATTTCTTACATTTCAACAGTTGTTAAATCAAATCTATACAGTTTCAATTTCAGAATTACTTCGGGACTATTTTACAAAAGATTTCAAATAGGGCACATCTACTAAGTGGAATTTTCCTCTATTTTTGTTCCACTGAAAGCCCCAAAACAGGGTGCAGAGCAGTGTGTATTCTCAGTGAGCCGCTGGCAGAATTAATGCCAATCCTTCATTCTGTCTGCCATGGCCATGAATAAATTATCAGTCTTCATAATTATGCAAATCTATTACAGTTCATTAGCTTATTTTGAGAACACTATTAATAATAAAAAGTTTCATAAAAAATAAATAGAAATAAAATCTATTAGACACTGGTTAAAAATTTGGATATAGAGTCCAGTGGGACATAGCTTCTGCTCCATGTCTAAATTCCCATTGATGCTGAGAGTATTTAATATTAATAATCCTGAGCAAGTGTGGAAAAGAAATCAGGTAAGCCTGATTAGGTTTAAGGAAATTTTAAAACTCTAGTGAATTAGATGCAGAAACTGGTAGCTGACTACTTTCAGTTAGTTGGTAATTTGTTCAAGTTTAGTTTGCAATTTTGCAAACCCATCTTTCTTCATTAGGTTTCTGGCAAGGGAATATTCTGTCACGAGAGCACAGTGTTTCTATATGTCACAGGAGGTTAAAAACTGTAAACCAAAGTGAGACAAGGATCATGTATTTAAATAACAAATTTTACATTTCGGCGGGTTTGGTTTAGGGCTGCAAAGGTTGTCTCTAATGATCTTAGTGGGATTTCTGTCTCTAATGAACTTAATGGGATTTCTTTGATCAAGGGTTGCAAAAGGTGACTGTATCAGTCAGCTAATACCACTGTTGGAAGTAATTGCAGGTAAGTTTTATTGTTAGCCAACTGTCAAACAGGCCATAACATCAACTTAACTGGAATTTACACTGTAAACATAACCACTGTGATTTAGTAATATATTCAAAGATTTCACAGTTTTCTGAGAATGTCTTGGAGCAGTACTTAGAGTTAGCATGAAAGTGTGCTGCTAGACTTGTACTCAGAAAAACATCTAATCAATCTTTTTTCATCTTTATGTGTTTGGAGGAGAATGTAGGTGGATGTAGATATCTAATGTGAAACAACACTGCCCATATAAAATGTGATGTCTGCTTTTTTCTATCCCCATTTCACAACTATTCATTTCTAAACTGAAGTATTAGACTTTTGATACTAGTTCAGCTATTTAACCTTATGATGCCTGCAGGGATAGTCCTAACAATTAACCCCATTGGAGGCTGGGGTGTTATCCTCTCCCATGCTTTATGCACAGAGCATGAAAGAGCTTCTGAGTGAAAACCACGACTCTCCTTCCTTGACTTGCAGTACTCCAGCACAGCACAGACACGAGTGCCTGGGGAGGGTATGTCAGTATTAAACACACAAAAAGATCAGTTTGGTTTGACTCACCCTTCATGATGCCACTGCTTTCAGCCTACACACTTCAAGCAGAGCCACATCAGGCCCCTCTTAGCACATGAATTACATTTCTGATGAGCTAAGGAATAAGAGTGGTTTGGAGTGATGCAGGGGCAGGTTTCAATTTATAAACTTATGTACAACTGTTGTTCCATCTGGGAGTTTCACAAATGAACAGGAAAACGGGGCAGGAATATAAACATATTCTATTTGAAAAGGCAACACCTTGGCATAGGTTTGGGTTCTTTTAAATGCAGAAAACAATTTACCATATTACTCTTACACCTTTTATGTGACTTTCATACTCAGCTTTCCATCACCCATGCAGCACTTTTCAGAAACTCACATCAAGTCACAGGGCTCCTCAAAAAGTTCATTGCAGCTAAACATAATTTATATCCTGCAGAAAAACTGAAGTGAGTTGCTCTCTGCTATGCTAATGTCAAACAACCTCTTAAATATAAAACATTAACAATATCAAAACAACCAAGCAACTCACACCAAGTACAGGTTGGTGTGACAGCTGCCGCAATGAATAAATGAGCTGGCTTTCTGCTAAATGCCTCAGGGATTTTCATGTACAGTTTATGCATTATAGGTTTGGGGGTTGCTGCACAATTCCATGCTCAGCCAGAGATGGTCAGAGGTTTAGTCAGTGGTGTTCCAAAATCTCTGCAAAGAAATCCATTACTTATCACCTGCAGAGGTTCCTTTCTTTCTTACCTCTGGTCAGAGGTGGCCCTTTGTTCTGTGTGGCCTGTGACAGGTGACAGCACTGCAGAGGGCTCCCCTCACACTCACAGACTTGCAGTGATTTAATACTTCGGTGATTCTGTATTGCCCTCAGAAAGCGAGAAAATGCATTTTAATGTCAACCACTCATCTGGAGGTCTCTTTTTATTTTTGCTATTTTCTCTACAAAACTTTCTGTTAAAGCTAGAAAAGTTTGGGTTTTTTCCTAACACAACATCCATGGCCTTTTATTTGACCCTAGCACTCTGCCTCATCCATGCTTGATTTTAAAGGACAAAGTGTGACTTGAGCAGCTCAGAATTCAGTCACGCAGCTCAACTGGAGAACATAGTAGAATTATAAGGATATCTCATCTCCCTTTCCATTTGCAAACTGCCTGTCATAGACTGAATCAGCAAGACTTGACAGCTCTCATCGTAGTTTCTTTTCTACTACAGGATTCTGTTCCAAAAACTCTTCATCACATTGAATGAGATACACAGCTTGCCTAAGTTGACAACCAGGCAGTCTAGTGTTCAGGCAGACAACTCATTTTTAACTCCATCTGGCAATGTACAGATCCAAATAGTGCATCATGCAACCACACCGTGAGACCAGTGCTGCCTTCAAGTGCAAGGACACTGCTCCTGCCTTATGCCATTGAGTCATTTCAGGTTCTCTTTTCCCAAACATTCCTAAATGAACACACCAAAACTGCAGCCTCGTTCTTCCAAAATTATCTGGCATTTCATGAAATCTCCAAGACCACCTAAAGATGGCTTCAAGCTTCTCAACTTTATTTTCTTGCTTTTGATCAATAATACTACTAAAATTATGCCAAGCCAAACAGTGTTAACTCAAAAGTATCTGCCTTTTTCTGGCCTTGTTGTATCTTTTCCTACCTGTTATGTAGTCAATCACTTATCTACATACATCTCCATTAATACAAAAACACAACTAAGAGTTTCTGTTGTACCTGTTCATCTAGCTCCTTCTTGTGGCTTTTCTTTCTACTGTCAAGAGTTGCTAACGTCTCACCCAAACATGCACCAATACCCCTTTCAAATGAGTATTTATAATGTCCCACTTGGTTTACAATCTCCAGTTATCTTTTGCAACATCTCACAGCAGCGCAAAAGAGATCATCTTCACATGACGGCCAAGCTTCTGTGTCAGCAGCACAGCACAGACTGAGGCAAATGGAGTGATCACTGTGTCTCTGGGAACACCCATTCCCTCAGGATACAGGGAAACCCAGCCTCAGAGGAGCTGGGTTGCTTGGGAACTGCATGTGAAGGTGATTTACCCATCACAAAAGAGATTGCAGCAAACCTGACACTAAAGTCATGAAAATCTCATACTACAGGGACAAGACGTGCAAATACCAAGATGGGTAACTGTTGTACTTGTAAGACAAATAGATGAAAATTAGCTTTCCGTGATAAACTGTGGAAAAGGAAGAAATCATCACTAAGAAGGCTGAGAGCATACTGTACATGAGCATCAACCATTTTACCAAGTAAAACATCATAATTAGATTTCTCACCGGAGAACAGCAGTAAACCTTTTATGTTGGAGCACCTGGCTTAATTTATTGTTGACATTTTAAACCCTAATGCATTTTTACATACAAGCACAGATGGTGCTCAGTGCTATTCCATAAACTTTCTCCCCACGGCCCTGACTAAGAACCAGCTATGCTCCACTCAACTCACAAATCCAGAATAAAGTTCAGGAGGCTTGCATGCGCGCTGGCATGATGGGGAGGAGAAAAACACCTGGAAAATAATGGAAGCCATGATCCAAATGAGAAAATTTTCTAGTCTTGAAGGCTCAGTGTTCAATGTCAAAAGCACTATTAAACCTGCTGGTGAGTGTTAGCTGGGCAACTGCTGGCTACAGTTCTGCCATGAGTGAGGGTCAGGATGTTGCTGTGCTGTTGAGGAGCACAGGGGATAGTGCAAGGTTAATGTCTCACTTGGGCTGAAATTTGCACAGCTATCAGGCAGCACAAGAGTTTTCAGCAAGAGCAGCAAGAAGAAAAAACCTGCACTTTCTCTAAACCCAGTACTCTCGCCCAGTGAATTCACATACACTTCAGAGACCGGAGTTCTTTAAGACAGGTAGATATATATAAATTTTAACTGAAACTCCCTATATAATCATAACCTGCTGAGCTCACTAAACTAAGTAAGGTTTGAGGTTGCACGAGAAACTTTTGCTCCAAGCATAAGGACAGGCTGAGGTTTGCCAGTTCCAAATTACCATTTTTTCCTGACACTTCCCAAATTCCACCCACTGCAAAGCAACGTGTGGGGTAAACCACAGGGAGTCAGAGCACCAGCAAAGCCATCCCACCCTGACAGATTTTAATGGGAGTAGGAGGAATTTGTACAAATTACTTTGTAACAGAAGAGTTGGGTTTGTGTTGTTATTTCTAGACAACTTGCTGGCTAATATGGCCAGTATGCAGCCAGAAGAGTCTGCAGAAATGCAAAGTGAGCTGCTCTTACAGATCTAAATTCTTTGAATTGAAGCTGCCTCATGTGGAAAGAAATGCAACAGAGACAGGAGTTCACAGTTCAGCCTTCACAGTGTCAATAGCCTAAAGCAGTCGGGGAAGACATTATTGATTAGCTTCATGGGATATATTTCAACACAACTTTCCAGAGAGAGTTTTCCTGAAATCTGTGCTGCTGCTCCAGCTCCATTCAGGTGGCTGTCACTCACTCCCTGAGCTCTCTGTGCCCCAGCCAGGCACACCCGGAGAGCCAGAACAACTACTGGCACTTCCCTTCCCCCTCCACAGCACGGCTGCACCAGTGCTCCTGACCTCTGCAGTTTTTATTTTCAGCGTTTTCTATGGCCATCTATGACCTGTGTCCCTTTCCTTGAGGGATACATTGCTGCTGAATTCCAAGTTGCCTTTCACTGGGTGTCTAGATCGTTAAACTTTGTAGTCGCACACAAAGAGCCTTCGAATACAACTCAGTTCATTTTCATCTTCGTCACCCACAGATGCCAGAGCCAGCCCCAGCAGCTCGGCTGCACAGCACTGTACACAGCTCCTCCCCCTTTGGAGCCACTAGAGTGCACCACAGCTCGTTCCCAGCACTTCTCTCTCCCAGCTATTTCAGAAGGGAGTACTTGACTGGACGAGACTTTTGGCAGAGGCAGTTTGTGGTGATGCCCTCTCTGTGTAGGACATCGTTCTTTTCCATGTGCCTCCATCAGGCTCAGAAGAGCTTTTGGAGATTTTCAGTCTCCACTAAGCAAGACTCTGAGGAACCAGACCTCATTTTAAAGCTAGCCCTGCTCTGCTTTAGGCAGAGGCTGGACTTGATGACCTCCAGAGACTCTTTCAAGCCCACGTTACTCTGCATAACAAACAAATCGTCTTTAGATGGAAGAGGAGGGGCCGAACCCACTTTAAATGAGACGAGAGCTAACAAGTGCTGCAGAGAGAGGAGTGTCTGCCTGGCAGCACACGCTGTGTGGTGGCAGATTCCACTTCCATCCCTGACAAGAAGACAGACAGGACTGTGCTGTGCTTCTGGCAGGAGTTGCCTGCC
The DNA here is from genome assembly GCA_013397395.1 of Sinosuthora webbiana. NCBI lineage: Eukaryota > Metazoa > Chordata > Aves > Passeriformes > Sylviidae > Sinosuthora > Sinosuthora webbiana. The sequence continues at coordinate 1,112,853 of VXBN01003815.1, read as the reverse complement.
CTCCACAGTCCAACAGCTCAGCCAGCCCAGCTCCAAGGGCTTTCAGTGAGCACCAAAGAAAACACAGCTTAAGTGTATGGATTTTCTGTGTTATTTTTCTTTCCAATTTAGTGGGCAGCTAAGAAATTCAAACTTTTTTAAGCACAAGCATCACTAGAAAGACTAACTAGCTTGACTATTTGACAGCTGCCTTTGAAAAATAAATGTCTTCATGAATACAGACGGCCTTCTAGACTGGATAGGAAGAGGTATTAACTGTGATTGCCCATGGTCCAACGAACCCCTAAGAAACCTTGTTTATAACCTTTGATCAGTTCCTTTTCCTTAATGGCAGTACAGAGACTCATCAGATTGACTTTCAACAGGATTCGACTTTTTTTAAGGGTGAGGGTGAAGACTTTCAAAGTTCACTACCTCTCTCATTTCTCCTCTGGCAATTAACAGCTAGTGGTTATACACTATTCACTTGGTGCCAGCATTTTCAGAGTCTAACATTAGCTAGCAACAGGAATGAGGTCAGGAAACTAGTTCAGATACATTACTTTCTAGTCTTCTCTTGATCCTTAAACTTACTGATGCCAATTAGCAAAGTACTAATGAACCTCTACCTCTATTGAATGGCTGCTGCATTCAATTGCAAGACAAGCCACTTCCAGTCCCAACTCTCTAAGAAAATGTGAATTGGATCATGATATGCATTCTAGTTAATGGGGAGTATTTAATGTAGATCTTCTTGCAGAGTGCTCAGGTGGGTCACAAGCAGGTAACTGCATTGAGTGTTCATTGCAGCCAGTCTTTAGAGCACTGCTGCACTGGTTGATAACCTCGTTATTGCACACACAGCTCATGGCAGCCAGTGCTCCGCTTCTCATTTCACACCACAGGTCTGCACGCTGCTGAGTGACTGCAGTGTCTGCATTTGGTACTGCTGACCTCCAAAATCAAGCTGCAGGTGAGATTTTCTCCAGTACTGGTGCCTGCTTTCATAGAGTCTTGGTACCCCTGTGGTTTAAAGTCACCTCTGGAAATCATCCAGCCTAACCCTGAGATCAAAGCAAAGACAAATGCAAAGCTCCCTCTGGTTGCTCATGATCTTGTCCATTCAAATTCCCAACATCTGCAGCATTTCCACCTTCCACCTGGGCAGCCTGGTTTCATCATTTAACTCCTCACATTTCCCCTCTTCTTGTTAAGGTAGGTAAAACCCATACAAATTGCTTTGAGTTTTGGGGGGGTTCTGTCTGTGTTACTTCTTCTTTCTTTTATTCTTTTCTAGTATTTCTCCCGTATTGACATCTTTCACATCAAATGAAATTAAGGTCAGAGTCACAAGCCATTATTACTAAGCTCACAAAACTAATTTTCTGATAGCATTTCCAGTCAAGCAATGGGGCAACCTACCCTGCCCCTGTGGACTGGCTCTCCAAATATGCTTAGTAAACAACCCAAAAAGTTCCATATGACTGAGTCCAATGAGCAGGACCAGATAGATTCCCTCCCTTTATAAATTCTCAACAATTCCAGCTCAGATAATATAAATTAACTTTTAAAAAGTGCTATAATCTATTCATGTGAAATTGTGTTTTTCCAAAATATGTCACACCAGGGAGCTACCTTCCATTTTTAAACTCTTCACAAAGAAAGGGAAATCTTCATTCCCATTTGGAAAGGCTTTTGTCATAAATAATAAACTTAAAAGTTGCTCTGCTGCTTTTCAGGATTATACTTTAGAAAGATTAATCACTTTCTGTAGGAAAGATTTTTCTTAACCCTATATTTCATTATGAAGTAGAAAAGATAATTTGCTAAATAAGCAGCATCTGGGCCTCTTTAAACAGTGACTGAGCAAGAACTGTGATCACACTTGAAAGTTTGGTTCTGTTTCATCATCTGTCACAGATGGACTTCAGAAAGTCATAATCTGTTTTAATATTCTTATTTTAATAAATTAAAATAGGATAATGCTTCTCAAAACATGTACTTGTTTTGAACATATGTGAGATAATATTTGCATGACACTCATTGTAGAAATCTGGTTTATATGAATAACAAAACTTTACAGAAGATGACATTAGGGAGAGACAACTAGGAAAATTGAAGTAATGAAAAGATATTTACATATTTAATCATAATATATATTTTACACCGTTTCTGGAACAAAAGCCAGTGTTTCCTTTTCACCAAGACAGGGCTTTGTTCACACATTATTGAAATGCACTTCCCTGCCTGGAGCACACAGGGATGACCCTTCTAGCACTGCAGAGCTGAACTCCTCTTTCAACCTGATCATAATTTAACTAGAACTATTAAAGATGTATCACATTAGGTGGAGAACTAAGAGCTCTGTCCCTTTGCTGGAGTCACAAAACAGGGACTTTGCCTCCCACTTCCTTCCATTGACGCATCAGTTTATGAATTGCTGTAAAAAACAAGAAGCAATTACCATGAAACTCAAGAAGGTTTAGCAGGCACTGACAGTGAGAGGTTACAGACGATATGCTGTGCAGTGTTTCAAATAAATTCATTAGGTACATGCAAGAGCCTTGATGCCATTTTTAGCGATCCAAACAAAGTTTTGCATCGAAGAACTCCCCTTAAGATCAGTGAAGGTTTAAAACAGGAATCTGTAAAAGCATAGATAGAGCTGTACCCAGGGCAGTTCTAGGGCTGTCATCAGTCATCTTCATACATGACAATTCAAAAAGCCAATTTATAAGGTTACACAAAAATGATTTCCAAAATGGGCCATAACAGAAGTTTGTAGCAAGAACACAGAATCACACTAGACAGAAGAATGTGTTCATTTTTGTTAAGCATCAGACTCAAGTGGCTTCGTGAGCTATAGAATATTTAAAGGATGATACTTGTTCATTCAGCCTGAAGCCTGGAAGTACCTTTTTAATTAAATATTTCCCTCACTCTCTGATATATAATCAAATTTTATTTTATAAAGAACTAACTCAAATCCCAAACTTATGAATCTTTGACATTGTCAAATATTTGCCAAAAGTCAGTCTCATCCCGTTTGAGCACAGATCTGCTCAGGATGCAGAACTCTTCTGAAATAATAGTTTTTATACATGCTAGAGGCATATGATGAATATATTTTGACTTGTACTTTCTTAGACATAAGATTATCATCTTGAGCTATGGACAATAAAGATACAAAGATCTTTCTTTCATTGCAATCAGTATTCTCTACAGGACAGATTTCCAGTGAAGGCCCTTTGCAAAAGAAATACAAATTTATCTTTGCCCTTGAAAGACCAAAGACCTGGTTTTCCGCAGGCATGCTGACGGCAAAAATAAAACAGGTAGGGAAGTTCTCCTATAATGATCAAGATGATTCTTTCCTTTCAAATTCTCTAGGCTTTCAATTAAAAAGAAATTCAGTAGCCTGGTGATATAATGACAAGAAATTGTGGCATATTTACCTCTCTAACTGAAACTTCAAGAATTAGAAAGTGTACTGAAAGGTCAGGACAAGCAACTGCTGTCTTTTTTCCCCTAATACTCACTGTGGTTATTCCTCCTCCAGTTACAGTAACAGAGCTTTTAGTGGTTAAAAAATGACCACCAACCCCCTTTTTATTGATCTGTGCAGGTTTCTGGTCGCATGGCTTAGGTCAGCAATGGCCAGGGCTTTCCCAATGACATGAGCTTATTTTCAGTTGCCTTCCCTTCTGCTCCTTTGGGTGGCGGTGACAGTGTAAGAAAATGGACACCAGGACATGTAAGACTGCCTGGGAGTCTGTGTTTAAGAATTCCTAATTCAATCTTTTATCAATTTGGTTTTATTTAACCTTAATGTACAACACATCTCAATCTAACTTTTCCTGGATCTAAAGAGTTTATCCCAACAGGCTGTGTTGGCCTCAAACCTCTTGGGCAATATTTTATAAAAGACCATACCAGATCCTGTTCAGCATCCACAACTTTCTATGGGATCCAATATAGGACTGCAGGGAGAACTTCTCAAAATCCCCATAACTTATGACTACACAGCAAATAATTAGTGATGTTATCCCAGATTTCAACATGATCTGACTTCAAGAAAGCCACTTTGTGCAGCTGTTCAGTAACACACATAAGAACATTGCAGACAATTGTGCTAAATTACAACACTGTCTGCTCACCTTGTTGTTTTGATGTCAAGTGTGATGTGGCTAAAGAAACCCAGAAGAATGAAGATAACACAACTTTGGTATGGATGGAACTGAACACTCACAGAGAAAGACAATGCTGGAAACAACCTGGCTCCAAATAACTCAGTACTCAAGCTTCACTAAATAGATAAAGATAAATATAAATTTTGAATTTCTAAATATCATAAGATGTGTTAAAGAGAAGTTTAAATTATATTTTAATATAAATTTCTTACAGACACTGTCAATAAAAACATAGATGGAAATGTATGGACTTTTGTAATCTCTTTTTCCTTGTGATTTGATAAAATCCTTTAAAATGCAGTTTTCAGAACCCAGTCCAATGACATTGATTGTCTTTTTTGCAATATACTGGCTTACACTTGTTAAGGACTGGATGCTTACACGAATCCAAATGAATATTTTTGCAGTCATTGCTGTCCATCTCAGTGTAGCTCTAAAATGCTAATGCACAAAGGAATTCCTGCATTTCCCACTGGTGATTTCTGCCAGTTTCCTGGTTTTCATCTAATTGGCTTCAGAAACCCCAAGGTGAAAACATTATTTCAAATTAAGAACACATTACCAGTACCAGAGTTGCAGTTAATCCAGAACAAGGCACAGTACTAGCTTGCCTAGATAATGAAATCAATTCTTGGGGTCTTTCTGTTGGATGAATGAGAAAGACAATCCTTTAAAAGCCCTTGGAAGTGCACTTAGTGGTAGATGAGGCATGAAACACTTTTTGGGAGCATGTCTCATTCAGCATATAAAACATTAGCAGAGGATCAAACTTCTTTACTGATCATTCTGGGATGTAGTTTAGTCTAATGAGGGGGTGATTACTGTGACAGCAGAGTTAAACACACATCACCACACCTTCCCAAGGCATTGGAAGCAGGTTTGGATGTTCATACTGCTGACAATTTCTGGAGTTGCCTTCTGGAGAACTGCATCAAGCCCAGGAGAATCCATCCTTCATGGGCACACTGATCAGTACAGAGAAATATTGCCATTTTCCTGCTGCTTCTGCACATTTTCCTCCACAAAGGGGGCACAGAGAGGGGTGGTAGGAGAGCATGAATTGCCAGAGACAATCTTCAGGCTGAGGGATTGCACAGGGAGGGGCAGCAGGGAGAGCCCATGACCACCACAAGCTGTAGCCTGTCTTTTTCTTACATCATCCTCCAGCCCAGATGTCCCAGGAAAAACATGGCTGTGGTTCCCACGGGCTCTCCTGCTTTCTGCCCCTGCTGACATTTCTCCCAGGACAAGTGTTAATTGTTCAGCTTCAAGCTTCATCATATTACACAAATCAACAATTATTACAAAATTAAAGAGACATCTTGTATGCAAGTTTTCTTGGCTGAAACTTCTGCTTTGGAAGGAAGACATTTCATTGAGATTAAACACAAATCTATCTTGTACGACTCAATTTTTAACTCCCAAGGACCTGCTTTCCCCACCGCTTATGCATGTCAGTAGAACAGTTGGAAATGATGGATTAGGTTTCTTAAATCGTGGCTATTACATACTGTATAATGGAAAAAATGTCTTTCAATGTTTGCTTTCCTTCAAAAAAGCCACAGTTGAACAGAGACAGGCAGCTTCAGAATAGTGCACACTCCCCTCTATCATTTCCTTGATTTACAGAAAGTACATCAAAACCTAAATGCATAAACATGGATCATCTCGTCTTTACTTACACAGTTCATTAAGATCTGAATATAAGGAATGTATTTAATAACATAGAAATAATAAAATAAACCATACTACTTTTGGAATCGTTTATTTTAAAAACTAGGCTTATTTTTAAAGGTGACTGTACTGAAGGAGCCAGTCAATTAATATCTTTTCCTTGGGCAAGTTCTGTTAGGTTTTTTTTTTGTTGTTGTTGTTTCTTGGACAAGGGATGATGGCTTATCTCCTTCTCTTATGGTAGCATAAAATCTATAGCCCAAGAGAGAATATCTGAAGGAGCACATTATTACTTTCTTTAGTATCTTTATGATATGTTTTTGCAGAGCCTTTCTCAAATTATTGCCATGCTGCTATTCCTAGCCTAGAAAGACATAAACTGACTCTTACAGGACTGGAGGGGCATTGGGAGGCAAGGCTGAGTGGTGCAGACACCCCAACAGAGAACAGGCTGTGAAACCACAGCCTACAGCTCACTCACATTCGGTAACATGGCTGTAAAAGATCCATAAATTCAGTCATGAAGCACAGTTTCACATAATAAACAACCAGGGGATATCAGTCCTCAAGGAACAGAATCAGAATAATTCATAGATGGAATAACCCATTTCCTCACCCTCATGTCACCTCTCAACTGTACAGATTAACAGTCATGTCCCCCAAGGCTTCCATTTTATTTTTCTTTTTTCTTCTTCTTCAATTTCTGGCATTAGGGAATAAGGAAACAACCAAAGCATTGGAGAATAGAGTTCCACAGAGGCCATTTTACCCTGCTGAGAAGCATATTTCTAAACCTTAACTGAATTCTTAGAAAAATATTACAGAGGAATGTTGTTTCCAGCTTCTGTAATGTGTATGTTATGATAAATGGATATTTTCTGCATATTCATCAGATTTTTTTACCCCCAGCTAAGGGAAGGAAATTTTAGTGATGTCACTTTCTATTGCAAGAAACTACATTTATTTTCCCCTCATTAACTCTCACTGTGACACAAATAATAAAGATTCATTTCTTTAACTCTGCAAAATAATAAAGATTCATTTCTTTAACTCTTTAACTTCTGCAAAACACCACATTTATAAAGATATAATAAGTAAAATACAGTGATGGAATAACTTATTTCACTGTAATTTCGCTTTTGAGGGAGGAAAGTGTTATCTGCCCAATTTCAATTCTGAATCTAGAGAATACTAGCTAGCCCCTAGTTTTGAATAACAGCTTCTTATTAAAAGAAATTAGAAGTTGTGAGGTGTAGAGCTTTCTGCTCAGGGCATAACTCATTCTCTGGCTGAGGGGAGGTAAAATAAAATTTTATCCTAATTATCCCATAAATACATATAATTACATTTCTGATTGCACCTTTTACCAGGCTTTTACAAGGCAGTAATTCTAGTGGTCTGTGTAGATATACTTTATGTTAAATTTAAGCAGCCTTTCACAGTGTAAGCTGTGCAATTTTGACAGCCTAAGGCTTAGTTTAAAATGCAAAACCCATCCAAAACCAGGTGGATAGATAGGAGGCTGATGAGCCATCAGCATGAAGCCAGGTCAATCTTCTCATTGCTTATCTTGCACCTTGTCAAGATGCACATCCAAAAGCAGCAGTTAATCCATTACAAATGCATCAAGAGAAGGAACTCCTGGCTGCAAGGACTCAAATGTCTAATCTAATGGAGAAATGTCCATCTGCACCCTGAACTCTGTAATAACCTCATTACATTGACACCTAAGGCTTTCCTTGATAAAGGAGCATAGACTAAAAATGCTGGTCATACGTAAAAACTCGAGCAGAAGCTGGGGAAGAGAATACAAGCAGCAGCAGCACAGCCACTTCCCAGAAAATACACTTATAACACAGCAGAGATAGATTTGGGTTTTTTTGGTGGGAGAGTGGGATTTCCTTAGCTATCAAGGTGATATATGAGATAATCTAATCCACCTTTGAGTTACTGCTGTTCAGACATAAGGCACTCTTAAGAATCCTTCATTTTCTCAGTCTTCTCCCTACATTTATTTTCCATTCCATCTGTAACATTCAGTAAACACAGCAGCTGTCTGCAATCCATCTAATCTGAAACACAGACTTTTCACTCTGAAACATTCAGTGCATGTGTTTTGAAAAACAAGTCATGTAATATTCTACATTATTTAAAAGCTTTCATCATCCTTGGAAGGCTACTGTAAACAGTAGCTGCAGGGGAGTTCATTTAAATATATTCACTTTGAACTGCAAATTGTGTATGGTAGAAAACAGAATGACACATACAATTTTACCTTTTTTCCTGCTAACTGTTGTTTATGAATGTTATCAAATCTGTTTTAAAATTTAAGGCTATGTCAAGTTTCAGGCAGTTAATTATCAGTGTTGGAATGAGTCTTACAGGCTCCTAACACCTGATGGTCCTTCGGGGGAAATCAAATGGCATTCGGATTAGGCAAAAAGCATTGCTTCTCACCAAAATGCACAAATTCACAAGAAATCAGCCACTGAGGTGAGGAGCTGTACCCACTGATAAGCACAGACAGGTGGAAAACGTGGAATATCCCTGGCAGCTGAATACTCCTGATTTCTTTTTAAACCACTGGCAATAGCGTCAGAAAATACAGCGAGAGTTGAGCCAGCCGTGTCAGTGAGCTCTTTTCTGCGCTCATAAACTCCTCACAACACTTTCATCCCTTGCTCTCTGTGAGCATTTGGGGAGGGTTGATGTAGCACGAGTGGAATACAAGAGGACATTTGTGGTGCAGCCCCGGTACTGCAGCGTTTGGGAACAATGCAGTCTGCAGCACCCTGGGACCAATGCTCCCAGCACCATCCAGGGGAACACACATCTACGGAACAAAATAATATTTTCTACTAATAATAAAGTTCAAAGGTGAAAGTGATAATGGTTTGTAGATCTTGCCAACTTCCAGGACCCAGATCCTGTTGTTAACGTCATTATCACAGCAACAAAGCTGGGTCGCTGCATTGCAGGAGCATTCCAAAAATTATTAAGATTAGTTCTCTTTGCTACAGGCAAAATCGCTTTTTGATGTTTAATATGTAAATGTCATTAACTGCCACATAGTAATCGCACATTAAGTTAGACGCTACTCCACGGTTTTTAGATTAAACAACACACTTTGATATACTTATTAGCAATAGAGCATGCTCAGAATGAAGAGTGAAGTTTTGTTAAGGACCCTGGCCTGTGGTAACACTTGAGAGAAAAAGGACAGGTGAGACAAGCAGCTCCAGCTGCACCGTGGCCTGGGGGCAGAAATGCCACCAGAGGCCAGCCTGACTCCTCACCTCAAGGAGCCACAAAGGTGGTGCTGTAAACATGCTTAATTTTTTCGTTTTGAGATAAGAAATCAAAGGTAAAAAAAAAATCTAAGTTCTAGCAAACAGAATTGGGAAGTAAAATGTCCTGCCTTGAACTCTTAGCCTACAGCTCCTTGAGACGCCTGAAGCTCCTTATTTTTAAGAGCAACAGCTGGAAATTCAACAGACTCATTCTTTCATATCGCCTCCTTTACCAGACAGGTGCTTTTAATCTGAAATAAAAACCTTTTCCCCCAGCTTAAAATGCCTCAAAATCTGATTTGCAATTAGAAAATTAGATAGCCTTTGTTTAGATCAGAATAATATATTGGAGTAGATAGTGGTAGATGTTATTGCCCAGTACATCTACTGTATGTTTTAGTCAGTTCTACTCCTCTCTCTTTCTGACGTTGTAGTGCTGCTCTCAGCAGTGCAGACCAAGTTCCAAGCGCAGAACAGTTACAGAAAACAATCCAGCAGAAGCAGCCCAAAACTTTCCTCATATAAAAAGGTGTCAAAGGAATTGGGCACTGTGCTACCCTCAGACACAAATTCTGAGTGCTAATTTCACTGGATTCCTTTGAAAATCTCAGCTGAACCGTTCATGAGAGGGCCCAGAAGCAGATTTTTTCAGTTGTTTGTTAGATGCACACACTCCATTATGTTTTGTGAATATATGTGTGCAGGGAAACAGTGCTGAACATGAAAACACATCAATAGTGATTCTAACAAACATTTTGGCAACAACAGCTTCAGTAGTGTCTTTGGATGACAGCTCTGCACAGATAATTGGTTTGTATGCACCAATAATTACATCATTGTGCCACTTTTCTAGGATCTTTTTCTGCCAAATGTAAAGTCTTTCAAAAACACCGTTCAGACACATCAGAAACTATTATTGCAATAAGTGACTTTCACTCTAGATTCCACCATGGATTACCATTTGTTCATTTCTTTTCATACCTCTGGCTTTAATTTATGCACAGGCCAGCAATAATAACCCTAAATGGAGGATTTAAGGGTTTCATTGCTATTTTCTTAGCTGCATTTGCACCCTGGTTGCCCTGAGCCAAGAGGGCAGGTCTGGCCAAAAGTGTCCCAGCTGGAGCCCCCCTCTCCAGCCGTGCTCAGTTGGCTGCTCCTGTGGCTGCACAGGAGTGTGTCCCACAGGAATGTCCCAGCCAGCCCAGGGTCACAGGCCACTGAGTAACCACACTGCCAGTTAAACAATACCAACTATTCTGCATTCTCAGCTTCTGTCCCCTGCAGAAGTTCCATGTGCTGCCACCTCTCTACTTCAGGCAGCAGCTTAGAGAATGTGCCTAGCACTGAACAGGAGAGGAAAGAATGGTATCACCTAATAATAATAATCTAGGCTTTCACCTCAAAAGTACACTGTTTTTGCCAACATATCTGTCTTTTATTTCACATTAGCATTTCATGCTCACAACTGTGGAGAAAATTGTAAATATGTCAAGAGGATGCCAAAGGCACAAAATGCAGAGGAAAACTTATGAGCTGAGAATAGACAGTGAGAAAGGTACTTCCCTAACCATAAAACCTGAATTTTCTTTCATCCACAGTCTGACAGGAGGAAGTTTTCCATTTCCCTGGGTAAGAGCACTGGGGGATGGAAGGCAAATCAGCCCTTCACATCTTCATTGAGGATCATAAATATCTATTCTGTACAGGTGCAGAAGCTGAAGCAATTGCACACAGCTCTCTTTGCTGCAGGGTTGTGTAGAAAAGCCCTGTCTACACGAAATGTGGAATAGTGATCATAGAAGTGTGATTGTAGAAAACAGAGACATACACAAAGAGCAAGATCAGGAAATACAAGGCCAATCTGCACAGATTCCTACTCAAAAAAACTCGGCTTACTATTGAATACAACTAAAAGATAGTCTTTAACTAGAACTTATTTTCCTGATAGAAATGGAATCCTGAATGAATCTTTAGGATACCCACAAGTCAAATCAGAGCAGAGAAATCTGCATCTGGAGGCCAAGCTGCTCAGTGAGGTTCCCCAGAATCAGGATTCTGCTGCTATTAGTGTATTCAAACCGATGCCAGCTGCAGAGGTGAACAGAGGATCTGCATAAAGGGGGCTCCATTTCTTATTTCAATTGAATCATTTGGGATAGCATAGCAATATTTTTATTTGCCTAACTCAAACAAATTACCATTATAAACCCTGAAAAGTTCACAACAAATCATTCACCCACAAACTAGCTGGCAAGAACATCACTTTCCACTATTCATAGATCAGCACAGACTTACCCCTGCACTTCAGAGGGACAGCCTTCTCCGAAGTGCCAGCAGCACTGATATTTATATACATATTTCTAAATCACTCCTGCCTTCCGAACAGAGGACAAAATATATTCTAATTAAAGTCATGCTGTTGGGTGAAGTAATAGATGCTAAATGCCCAGTCGTGAGTTTATAAAACAGAAATGTAACCTCAGTTAGCAGCACCTGCTAAAGCATTCCCACTCACAGGAAAGCAAGCAGTGACACATCCTGCCACATTCCCAAGCCTGGTTCCACCTGGCACAGCTTTCAGGAAAATGATGTTTCAGCATGGCAGCCCTCAATTTTAGAACCTTCAATTTGCGACCTTAACTTCCCTCTACAGTAATTCAGTGATGTATTCCCTCTGGAATACATTATATCGCACAAATAAAAATACAGTCACAAGAGTGTAGTAACATATGTACTGCATTTCTTTACTGACTTCTGAAAGTCCTCAGGAAAACCCTGGGAACCTGCCTCTCACATATCTTACACAAAAGCTCTAAGGAAAATGCTTTCTCTAAAGCAGCTTGTAACTGTTTTCATGTTTCCTTTCCAAGTAGAGGAATTTGGAGGCCCCTAATAAAACAATGGCTGGTGTTGAATGAAAAACATTTTAATGAGAGAAACAACAGGTACGTATTATTTTCCTACTTGGCCACCAACTCTAAAAAGTTCTTCTATTTGCACTCTGTGTAAATCATCCTACTTTCAATGGGATTCTGTAGCTGTAAATAAGCTCTGCCTCAACGCTTCAGGTCAGTGCCCCAGGATCAATGTGCCACAAGCTGGCTAAGTCCCTGCACCCTTTGTTTCAATTTGTCCCAGCTTTCTGAATTTTCTTCCTTATGGACGTCAAAAAGTTTGGGACTCAGTCTTTAGAATAATTGTTCTTTAGATAAACTTACTTGGAACAAATACCTTCTGGAATATTTCAAATGAAGGGATGAGTCTTCAGCAGTGACAACTCTATTTCACACCTTCTTTGTGATTTTAGCTCTCTGAGGAGCTGCAAACACTGTCCAAAACACGCCCAGATGTATATCCGATCTTCAACAATTACACGCATGACTCAACACTCAAGTCTTTCTACTGCTTCCCAGAATCTTTGACTTTTGAATTTCAAGATGACTCCAGTAAACGAAAAAAAACCCGAAAAAAACCCCAAGAAAACCCACAAAAAAACCCCACCAAAAAACCAAACCCAAAAAACAACTTCCCATTCTATTTAGGTATAAAATACCTTGAAAGCTAAATAAATCATTGAAAACAGCCATGTGCATGTTTTAATATTTGCAACCAGCAATTGCTTTCTTTGGCAAAATACGAAATTAAGTATTTCCTACACGAAATAGTCTACAAGAGTTTTATCTTACTTGAATAGAGAACATGGTGTCTTACATACACATTAAACATTTACAAGGATTTGGACCATTTTACCCCAGATAAAAATGAAAAATGCTTTAAAACCCTTCCAGACCCCCCAGATGTTACATGGACCTGTTGGTGAGCAGAGCTGCCCATGGAACAGAAGCTCTGGCAGCTCCAGCTGTTTTAACTCTGCTGCTAAATTGTTTGATGGAGGAAAAACACTCTGCTGTGTTTTCATACAGTTTCCATGCCTAGAGAGAGGGTCCAAATTGGTCTCTGTCATGGTTTGTCTTATTAAGACATATTTCAGAGATCGAGAGATTTTTCATAACAGCTCCAAACTTTAAAAACAAGAACATCCAAAGCTTTTTCCTAATCTGATTTGGAATAGGAATTGTGTGTCAGAGCCAATACATTTATTATTAAAGAATCTGAGCATGCATCCCCTAGTTCCCTCTATGCATAGCCAAATTATAAATTAGAGTGCCTAAGCATACATGCTATTAACTATTCGACCACTGAAATCCAAAGTCATGGGGTTGACTGCAAAATACCTTAATTAAATGAATGTAAATATCATCTAAAGAGTCATGAACTCTACTGCCCCAGAAGTTCAACCCATCCACCTTCAACAGCAGACAGAAGGTATTAGAAATAAGTTTGTGAGCAGTGATATAATACAGGCTGATTTCTAGTGTCTCACTTCATATATATTCTCTCATATCAAATAAAACAACTTTCCAATATTGGCTTCAGTGGAGGCACTCATGGTCTATCTGCCATCTCACAAAATAAAATAAACTAGAAGAAAAAAACCAAAATAAACATATTTCTCCCAAGATCTCTAGTCCTCTCCAAAACATTGGCCAACATATTCAAAGGAATGGGGTGAAAAGGATAAGGAAGAAAAACAGGTGCAGAGAAAGACCTTTGATAAACCAGGGCTAAAATACTTCAAAGTTTAGGTACTTCCAACCTATCAGACACATCTGAGAATAAATTTGCTTGTTTATATAAACACTATAAACTACATTGGACAGCTCTTCAAAACAGAGTCAGGGTGAGAGCTCTTGATGTGTGCCGTGGTGGCTTTTCTTGTTTCCTTCCTATTTTCACTGTTTCAGCTCCTGAGTATGAATGGTAAATGCCATTTCCGTTGAATCTGGGACCCCACCTGTCTTAGCAGGTTTTGGTACAAGTGGTTGCCTCCTGCAGTTCCTGAGAGTGTGAACTAAGTGATCTGGGTGTCTGTCATGACAGATGCCAAGATTTGTTGGACCTTGAAAGATAATTCTGAGAAACATGACCTGTTGTATTCATATGAACATAGAAGAATTAATCAGGAATACCTTAAATATCAACATTATTAATTATGCCCCCGTGCATGAAAACAAGCAGAAATAATACGTGTGAGATCTGGAAAAAAAAGGAAATACTATGCCCTTATTCCCCTAATGGAAAAGTATGGGTTTTACTCACACTTCTGAGGGCCAGCCTGGCAGAGAAGTGGCTATAATTAATTTGAGCAAGACTGCTCCTCGAAGGCGTTTTGTAAATTAAAAGGTTTAGTAAGCAAAAAAAACAGAAAACACATAATAAGCTGTGCACAGGTGCCTGAGAAAACTTCTTGCACTTTGCTAACACACCTCCAAGAAGCCCCTTCACTTCCTCAGTGCTCCTTTCTAAATATTGAATGTTCTAGGAGGGATAACCTGGCTTGCTGCCAATAAGATCACAAAGAGGCTTTGAGCTACACTCTCAGAGCCCAATCCATGCCCTTGTGCTGGCACTGACCTAATCTGTGTCAGCAGGGTATGGAAGTTTCTGGGTTCTTTACCTTAAGGGGTGAGTCTTAAACTTTTCTCTATATGAAAAACACTTGGTGGGTGTGGGGGATGCTTTACTACAGAAAAGAACCTTAATTTACATTTCCCTCAGGACCCTGTGAGAACATGGAAGAACATTTGCATCTCTGCATCCTGAAGTTAAATCCAGACAGTCCATGGGGAATGCAAGGCTTTACCACTTCAATGTTCCACTATGTGAAGTGTAGGATTGCTGATGTGGTTTGCAGCAGAGGCTGGAAAAGTGCCCTTTCCCCACTCCATCAGCTTTTTCCTTACAGATTTTTCACTCCTTGTAGCCATGAGATACACAGATAAATTGCCAGCACTGGAAGAACTGGTATCTGCAGGGTTTCATTTTTGCCCAGCAAAGGCACCAGTACTGTCTGTTCCAAGAGTGCTCAGTCTTACTGTAACAAATCTTGGGAACAAACCTGTTCCTGTTCAACAGAGTATTTCGAGTTGTTTAACCAGATCACTTAAAATTCTCCTTTTCTGAGAATAACTCAGTGCAAATGTTTAAATCACCAGACTTCAGACTTGCTACTCCATGATTAAGTTTTTACTTTTTTAAGTAAAAGTACCTCTTTTTCCTCATAAAACTGAAAAGCAAGAACAAATCAAGTGCCTCAAAGAAAGGGTAAGCCAAAAATATGAAGAAAAAGAAAAACCCAAGCCCTAGCAACCCCAAAACATTTTAAACCCCTAAAGCAGCTATAATTTACACTATAAAGCAATGGAAATAAAATTATCCAATAAAAAATAATGAACCTTAAATATCTGTAAGTGATAGGATCACTGATCTTTCAACATAATGATCAGTTCTGGTAATTGCCATATGAAATAAAGCTCTGTGAATCACAGCCATGTTTGACTTCCTGTGATGTGATTCCCAAAGCAATGGCACAGCAATACTTTGTTGGTCACTAATGTATTCACCGTTGGCCTTGCTGCAAAGAGCTGGTGGAGGGAAGGTTCTCCACTCACTGAACCCAATTGCTTAAGCAGCAGGAAAGCAGTGGAGGAAAACCTGCTGAAGTTGAAAATGTAAATGGCATTAAAATATTATTAATCCATTTACGGAAATGAAATGCAAAATCTCTATGATGCAAGTTACAAGAGGATACAGTAAACCAGACAGAACTAACATTTCAGAATTCCTTGATCCAAGAAATTCAAGGTAAACAAGCTTTCTTCTTTGTGTTTACAAGGGATGATATCTGTAAAATTTGTGAAGACAAAGATCTCAAACAGGACATCAAACCAAGTTTGGAAAATAGTTGCAGCAGCTCTACTAACACTGCAATAAATAACCTACACCTGGAAGAGGAAGCTATAGAGCTGGTGGCAATAGCAGGTCCAAAATAGGACTTGCCTGAAAGATCTGAAAACCCTTTGTAGAACTCTTCTGCTTGAAATTACATCGTCTGCACTTCTCAAACATTAATTCTTTGTTGTCTCCCATTAATTGATTCCTACTCCATTTCCTTCAGCACTTTTCTGCCATTCTCCCAAGTCCAGTCGTTATACTCAGCTCTCTGTGGATATTGCTGTTTTCCATTTCTATTATCTCCTCTGAACTAGTTTTTCAGTTATTTCACTTTCTTGCTTTGCCCACCCCACCCACCATCTGCTCCACTTGAGTCCTCTTTCAGCTTCTCTTTCCATTTGTCAGCTGTTCTCTCTTCATTCCCTTGGCTGTTTTCATCCTTCTTTTAACTCCCACAGGCTTTCTGAATTTCCCCTTACCTGCTCTGCTATCCTGTTTTATTCACTGCTTTCGTCTATATTACACCTCCTTCTTCCTGCAGCATTTCATTCTATAACAGCATTCCCTTTGGATCCTGGACACACAATATTGTAATTATACAATTATTTCTCCTTTCTAATTCCAATCTTCTTTTTACCTCTTTCTACTGCTTAGTACTTTTTCCTTTTAACTATTTATTACATTTATTTTTTTGAGACCAATGGACACGAGCAGAGAAGAAATCATACAAGATGACAAAAAGTCAAGTGACTTCAAAGACAATGCTGTAAAAAGATGAAAAAAAAAACCTCCATAGTTTGACAAAGAGAGGGAGGGGTTTCTGTATTTTTCATAGCATCAGAGAAAGTGGTTTGGAACAGATGGCAGAAGACTATAATGCATACTTGCCATTAAAGACTGAAGAATATTGATGTTATCTGTGACAGATATTTATCAAACATACTTAACAAGCAACAAAGGAGTTTCTATAACCTCTGTAGTTAGCCTGTTGTAGTGCTTTCATGCTCTTAGTTCTTCCAAAAAATATACAACCTGCATCCATAATGACCTTGGCTTCACAAACACTACACACAGCCCCACATCAGATTTTACAAAATTTTGTCCATATAATTATTCAAAATGGTCCTATGAAGTTTTTGGAAACACATTTTTAAACCACTGAGGAGAAACTCCCTCAGATGACATTACGTCCACTGATAAATGCAGTGGCATAATCCAGAACTATCTCTCCCATCAGAAAATGTTTGTTGGCTGAACTATTGTCACTGAGGGATAAATTGTCACTGCACCATTTTCCAGCACGGAGCCAGCAGTTCCACACCAGCTCCTCACAGGGTGACTTTTGTTCCTTCCAGCCTTGGTTTAAAAGTGCAGGGTCTGCAGAGAGCTGTAAAACTGGGAAATATTCATCCCTCACAGGACACATGGGCAGGAAGGTCCTTGCTCCATGCCCAGGAGCTGCTGCAGGCGCTCAGGGTTTGGTACTTGGCTTTGTTGGCAGCAGCTGCTCTCCACCTCCCTGCTGGTCGTGGGCATGGAGCAGCTGAGGAGCCCCAGTGTCCTGCCTTCTCCAACATCCTGACTAAAGAAACTTCCTTCACTGTGTCTTGGTCACAGGTCATCATTTCCATTTTGCTCTCCTCTGAAATTTGTCAGCATGTTTGACATCACCATGTCAGACACCATCAGCGTGATGTCCAAATCTGAGCAATGTTTCTGCCTCATTAGCTCCAAACAGCGCAGATTAATTATCTCCTGTTTCTTACACACAAAACCCTTGCTAACACATCCTGAAGTGACACAAACTGGCACAGCCAGCCCGCAATCCAAAAAATCAGAGTCTCTTGACAGGACCAGCACAGAAGGAAGGACAACAGAAGTTACATCAGCTACAGAGAATCTCAAGAAAAGCTTATAACTCTGAAAAGTATAATAATACTAGTTTTGATTTTTTAAAAATCCATATTTTTGATTTCTCAAATGGTAATAACTGTCACAGAATTAATCATTAGAATTATTATTTCTGACCAAATGTGCATTCATCAAAATGTGAGAAAAAATGCAAATTGAAAAATGTCACCTTTTTCTGTAATTTGTTGGAAGATTTGGTATGGTTATTACTTCATCTTAATAATAGACAACCTATCACATGAAATACATTGATTTTAATAATTATATTGAACAGGACAATCTGGGATATCTTTTGAAATTTGGCAACAAAAACCTATTTTGCCTTTTCAGAAATCTTTATAACTCCCTCTTCAAAGGCCATCTATATTCTTCATTTCTAATTTGAGAAGATAACACATTTCATGTTCTTTGACTTCCTAAAACAACTCTACAGAAAACTAATAAATGCAAAGTTCATGGATACTTGTAGTGCTTCTAATGTACAGCTATGGAATGGCAAATTTGTGTTTCCAGAAAAAGAAAATACAATGAATAGATATCATATTCTTGCATATACTTCAAACAGAGATTAGCAGAGATTCAGTAATGAAAAGGAAGTAGAAGTCAAAGATTTAATTCATCAGATGAAATAAAAATAGCTGTGTTGAGCCCTAAAAAAGAAGTGCTAAAATAATCTGATGAGTTTTGACACACAAACTTAATTACACTCAGATTTATTTTTTTATATATATCTAAATGCGGATACAGGAGTCTATTTTTAAAGATCAATTCATTTTCAGAATCAGAAGGATCCTGACATCTTCCTGACAGTCCCAGAGCTCTCTGCTACTCCCAAAATCACAGTTCTCAGTCTTTTCTCAAGGTACGTAAAGAACCCAACTGAAGATCATGCAAGTTTTCCATGTTTACCTTAGCATCTATCCCAAATGGATACAATTTCCTTTGATCCACATCAGAGATGACATGGATGGATTCCTTTAATGCTTTTCTTTTTCAATGTAAGGTTGATTTCAAATATTTTTCTGAATAGTGACATCTAGAAATGAAAATAGATATGTACAAATAAAAGGTGTGAACTTACATAAGCACCATGCAATGATACTTTTTGATATTCCTTTTCAAGCAAAAGTATAAATTAAGTTCTACAGTACTTAGGTTTTCATGTTTGTCTTATTCTGCTCGTGACATTCCTGCTTCAAACAAAAATGACAATCTATGGAATTATTCAATTAAAATCCTGAGACTACCTTCAACCAGTAGCGTTTCTCATTAAAATGACAGCTCTTTCAAGATATCCTTTCATTCTGAGCCTCCATGTCTTACATTCCTAAAGTCAACGGCAATGGAAAATATCAAAACAGGATGAGAAGCATGAAAGTAGCTTTTAAGACTGCAAATGTCTACAGAAATGATTTGCACACATGAACAACTTGGAAGAAGTTCCAAAGTCGGTATAAAAGATTCCCTCTAAAAAAAAGCACACTGTATTGAAAGGGTTCCAGGAAAATCTTCTGAAGTTTACTAACAATGTATGGTCCCAGACCAAGTTCTACATCCCTGGAAAATAATGTCCTAAGTCTACCCATGAACCCCCTCTCCTGTAAAGAGGACAGGAACAGAACAGACCAGGCCTGTGGGGTGCTCCTGCCCGGGCCAGTCCCCTGGCTGTGCAGCCAACACCTCCTGTGGGCTACAGTGACCCCTGCAATGGCACAAGGCCCAGAGACAGCTCAGAAAGCTCAGAAGACAATGTAGGAACTGATCACAGCTCTCATAACAGCCACCAAACCCTTGTACAATAATTGTGGTTTTGATGGAAATTGAGAAAGCAGGTGAGATGAATTCCAGTGAACTAATTTCTGTTCTCTTCTACTAACTAAGGCAAGAGGGAGTTAGAACCGTTAGAAAAACTTTCAGGAGCTGCTCCTCAAGATGTGCATTTCTCTTTATAAAAGTTTGGATTTCCAAGGTGACCTGCATGATCATGTGAATTACATATTAACTAAAAAAAAAATATTCACAATCAGATCAGTACTGATGACAGTAACAACTAATTGCTGCCAGTGCAATTTCTCACACCCAATTTTCACTCAAGGTGCATTAAAAGTCACTGTCACCTCTGAGCAAGAGTATAATATATTGTGATCAGGATTTATAACAAATTTCACAATTTGGCAATCAAAAGTGAGACTGCAAAAACATAACCTTTTATCATTCTTAGGAAAACATGTTATTGGTAGTGGAGACACCAGTGATGGCACTACTGAGTGCAGCCTGTGTGCTAAGGAATGCAGCCCTGAAAAAAGGGAAAAAAAGCCACCTCTGACAGCTTTCATCCCAGATTCAGAACAGGCTATGTCTCAACAACAGCACTGGAAGTTTAGATTAAGCACCACCTGTAACTACAACTCAGTACAACTTTATTGCTCAAAATGTCAAAAATGTATTTGGATATATCCTGTGACTATGAAAGGGTTGGTGCCTTAATATTTGATCCTCTTGTTTTATACTGGGGGGAGGGAGGGAGCAGGGGGAATACAGGAGAATTTTTAAAGCTTTATTCTTTGTCTGTAAAATCCAGGCAAGCCAAAGGCAGCAGCACTGCAGGCAGGGCAACTCAGGCAGCTGCACCTTGGAGCATCCCTGGTGTTTCCAGAGTCCCTGGAGCCGGCAGCCCCAGGAGCCCTGTCCCACTGCAGTGCCCATCCCTAGCCCCAGGAGAGCAGAGGGATATCTCACGGCCACTGCCCTGACCACTGAGTCATAACTGCCCCAAACCAATCGAGTTCACAAGCTGAGCCAGGAAATCAAAGAGCAATCCATAGGGACAATAAAATCCAGTGTCACAAAGGCTCTCCCCAAGACCAACACTTTTCATCAATACTGAGGAATACATTTTTAACTTGTTTCATACAACACACATCAAAACAAGTGATTCATTTAACTTCAGCCAGTCTCCCAGCTTAAAATCCCAAATACAGTTTTAATTTCCATATATAAAACATTAGTATTTTTTCGTACCTTAGCACTGTTTATTGTATCACTGGGTTTTATTTACTCAATCAAACTTTTCAGTGATGGGACCCTTTCACTCTATGGATCAAATCTCATAGCAAGGTCCAAGCCTGACTGTGTTTATACAGCAAGATGTGCAGTTGTTAGGATCAGTAGAATATTTCCATTAGTGCCCCAAGTAAACTGTGAAGCTCACAGTTCTCTGATTTTGGCAGAGTGACTATGGCTCCAAACCTGGAGAAAAAACCCAAATATTTACAAGTTTGCTCTTGAAGTGGAACATCAACAGAAGTATTCAGGACATGTTTCACTGTGTTGAAAGAGATTAATTTTTCTGCCTGGAACTCCAGCCACTGCAGCTTTCACCATGACAAAAATCATTACACAATAAATTTTTGGGAGGTTTCCAAAGTCCATTCATTCCCCAGCATTCATAGCTACTTAATCCCTCCAAGAAATGCATGCCTTTAGCTGCAGGAGATATCTGTACTAAGAAGTACAGCATACCTTTAGTCTAGACAATTAATTAAACCACCAAAAGTAATGCACAAACAGCAGGAAGCTATTTTCTATTCTTTAATAAAAATACATTAGTGTATTCAAAAACATTCAGTAAATTACAGCTACAACCAAGAGAGTATATTTAAAAGAAATGAGAATTTATAATAAAAAACATTATATTCCTAATGTACCCTGCTGACAATCTACAGCACATAAATTGTAACACCTTGGGCCTGTCCCTTTTAAAAAGCAAGCCAGAGGCCAGCACAGATTAGTCTTCTCTGTTAAACACTTGCAACTTGTCTTCATTGGAAGACTCTGGGTTTTGTTACTGGAGCACAAAAATTGGCTCTCAGCTCTGTGTTTTCGCTCTGATTTTGCAGATGAAGATGCTAAACAGCTTCTTAACACCTTTTGCAACTATGCTGCAAAAGCACCGGGATTTATTTACCAGCTGCATTTACCAGTCAGGGACTTGGAGTTTTCTTTAAGTCTAACCCTCTATAAACAAAACCATTAAGTTGCATGTTGGACACCAGTATTGGATACACAACAAAAATTCAGTCACCAAATTAGAAACAAAAGGGGCAATTAATACAACTAAGCAAAAGAAAGGCCTGGATGAAGGAGAAGGAGGTAAGAAGCATTAGACATTCTGGCTGCCCCTCTAGACTGAATCTTCGTAGTAGGGTTTAATAAAGCCTGGGTTAGGTTAATCACATACACAGTAAGCTACAAACCCATGTAAACACACACATGCCCTGCCCGTGGGATGTGTGGGCTGGACTCTGGGGATGCTCATGGTCAATGGACAATCCCTCCCTCTCCCTGTGCAGGGCAGGACTGGGCCAATCCCACTGCACCCAGAGCAGGGGTTGTCCCCTCTGTGGAGCTGCCTGTCCCCACATGGAGCCCCAGCAGCCCCGGGGCTGGCAGAGGAGCTGCTCCAGCACAGCAAGTCCCAGCCTTCCCCTCTTCTCTGGCCCAGGCAAGTGGAGATGCAACTTCCAAGCAAGTCCTGGATTTACTGCAAGGAATTCTGTTGCTTTCTAAACAATACCTGTTAGTGGCACAGCTGTAGAAAATTAAATTGATCTTATTTCTTGGTGAGCAGTGCACATGATTTATGTTGTATTGCAAACATTAAGTCCTTTTCTTATTTAATCAGGATTTGTCTTGTAAAGTGATTGATAAACTTGTCAAATTACTGCTGTTGATCATACACTTGACGGACTTGTTGGATAACTTCAGTGTAATGCAATTAATTATATTTTGAAGAGTTTGCACCGATTCAGCCTAAAGTTATGCTACAGGCTTCTAGGAAAGGGCTGGCCTTATCTGCCCCAAGGGAAAAGGAAAACACAGGAGGTTAAAGTACCATTATTCTTAACAACCCCCTGCACAATGTAGAATTAATGCTTTGTTCTAGTGCATTCTTTACTGCATGGTTATAATTGCTTCCATTCTTTTACACCTGGAACTATCAATGCAAGAAAGGTTGAGAGCCTCCTTTCTTGTTTGAGGTGCCTTGGTGGCCAGCTCTAAAAGGGAGCACGGACACACTGAAACATTTGCATGGAGAAGTATCCCAGGGTACACACCCTGCCATTCTGAAGGACTGAGAACAGCTCAGGGGAGGTGGGAACTGTCCAAAGCTCCCTTGAAGATTCCCACAGCTCAGTGCTTTCCCTGGTGCCTCCCAGCTGGAGTTGCTCACTCCAGCCTGGATTCACTTCAGGACACGATTCATTCCTTGTGTTTAGCTCTCAGCAATTTCAGTACCAGTAACAAAACATTTCATGACTCAGTAGTAACAAACCAAATCCTCTCTTGTATCAATGGCCAGCTACCACTTCAGAACTTCCCTGCAAAATTAAAGTCCTATATTCTATGAAAAATAAAAGCTAATTAGTTGTTCCAGTCTACAGATAAAATCCTGCTTTCCCCACTCTGCTCTCTGCAATTTTGCCTTCTTTCAGTTGAACCTTCAGGGTTTTTCTCCTCATTAATTACAAGAGATACATTTGAGCTCATCTATTCTTCGGTAAGATGAGGCTGTCCTCTATAACTGAGCTCCCTGGAGCCACCCAGGAAGTGGATTAGGTCTGTAATTTGCAGGAATTTCAGCATATCTTTCTTTTATTGCACAGCTTCCTAGCTACATGTTGCAGTTAATGCTCCATGTAAATCTATTCCTTGAGATTTCAGCTTGGCAGGCACATAAAAACATATAATCTTGTGCTATATTGAGGAGAGGGTGGAGGAAACCAGCATTTTATACTGGAAGGCCAATTACTGCTTTCTGAATTGGATTCCGTCAGCTTCTGCTGAGAAACAAAATATTCCTACCAAAAAGTACTTCTAAAAAAGTACTTCTAAATCTTGATCACAGCAGCAACAGTACTGTCACACTAAATTAAAAAATACACTTATATTTATACTGTAACACAGCTGCATTTATTTGCCCTAAATCTTGTGGCTTTTTCCACACCTTTTTTATATAACTGTCCTTCATTAAAAAGAGTACTTTGACGACTTTGCTGCTAAAAAGAAAAAGAAAAAAACAATTAGGTGCACAGACTGAAAGCATAGTAAATTAGAAAAGCAGAATTTTGATCCTCAAATAAACTAGAGAGCATGAAAGAAATAGGTCATGTATCCCTGCGACTTGTGCCACAGCTGTTTAAAAGCTGCTACTGCTACTGTCAATACTCAACACATTAATCCTGCCAGTTTGGGAACCATTTGGTAAGTATGAATCTACAGAGCCTGTATTATGGGTTCCAGACTAGGTCAGCAAACACCTGGTTTGTTTTTATTTCAGCTCCCAACCCAGGACAATATTGTTAAACTCTGCCTGGATTGCCTGCAGACAATATGAGCCTGGGCAGACTCATCAGCATGCCTGTGCATTTGGGACCTGTATAAACTGTCTAAGTTCTTTCAGGGGCTGCACAACCACCCCAGAGTTCTGTCTTCAGTGAGCACTTAGCTTACAGTAGCAATGTAGGTCAGTCCTCACTTGAGCCCAGAAGGTGTTTTCATTTCTTTATCTCCACAAAAGTGGCATCTGCAAAGGTCAGCTGTAGACTTGGTTTCAATACACTGTTCTCAAATGTGCTGCATTATGGGACTGCAAACATCAAAATCTCTCCTAAGTTTGTGTTCAATTTACACAACATGTTATTGTAACTGAAAAGTCATCTTTACTTCCAGAATGCTTACTGGACTTTTTTTGGCCATAACGGGTGTTTTATGAGCTGTAATTTTAACAGTGCAGTCACACAGATGGGATAATAGTTATAAAGACTTGAGGGTGGGGGCTGTTATTACAAAACCTACTGCTCAAATTACAAACAGTGCTGCGGAAATCTGTGGTCATCAGAAAAAGCAAAAGAGGAAGCTCCTAGAAAAAAAGAAAATATAAATCTAAAAGTAGGGGTAGCGACTAAGAACATGATACCACAATTCTGGAGATTGCCAGCCCAGCCAGTTTATAGCCAGGAACAAAATTACTCTGTTACACACAGGCTCAGGAGGCCAGGTAATAAAGAGGTGACACAGCACCACTTTTCTCCTTCTTTAACCTCTGTTGAATTGCTTTGTGAAGTAATTTCTAAACATCAAGTTAAAACTTGTATATAGGGTGCCTTTTTAGCATCAATACAGAAAATGCACACCAAGACAGACAATTTAAACTGAACTCCTGGTATAACGAATTCCCCATTAAAACACCAGTGTGAGACCTTGCTCTTTTTTCTAAATAAAATTATTGATTTTTTTACATACCTGTTAGGAACACAGAGACCAGAAATTTGGAGGGTTTGATTATTGATGTAAATCTCCTTCTTCATTTAATAAAATCAATGGAAAAGGAGATTATGATGAACTTTTTGTGTGGGGTATATTGGGACCCCTTATGAATTCAGGGCGTGAGGAAAGAACTCTTAGCAAATAAATGGGACAAGAGTAGCTTTTGTGGTGAATTTTCAGTATGGAATAGGTGTTTTACAGATATAATATGTTCAAATAAGATAATATCTCCTTTTCATGGCACGACTCAAACTGTTGTCAGCTGAGCTAATTTTGATTTACACCACAGTGTAGCAGGAGCATCTGGGGCCTTGGTTGGGTTCCACTGTTTGTGCTGCTCATGACTGACAGTGGGTGAGTATTAATCTGCTCTTCCAGAGCTCAGTCAAATGCCAAACCATCAATGGCAGCTGGAAGTTTCTCTTCCCAGATACGTTCCCTCCAGGGAACACGTTGGCTCTCCAGGCATTTCCAGCATTATGGACAAAGAATGAGGAGCAAGACAAGCCTTCTCCCTGAAACCCTCTGTAACTGTGGCCATTTAAATAAAAAATTACTAAATATCACCTGTGACACTTAAACTTCAGAGTCCTACTTCTCAAAATAACAAGATATTGTCCAAAATGTCCCTGCTCACCCTCCCAGCTGACAAGAGGATATAAAATATTTATTAAATTATCCTTTCTATGTTACCTATCCCAGCTAAGTCTGGCATCGTTTCATGCTGAGGCATTGTCCTTTTCTCCCAAAGGAACTGTGCTGTGCATGCTTGGCCCCAATTTGTTCCCATGTGGGTACCCTGAGCAGTTGTGCTGCAATTCCAAGGCCAAATTCCTGAGGTTTGGGACTCCAGAGTGAGCGTCAGCCACCCACAGGCCAGGTGAAACATATTCTGACATTGTTACAAGCTCTCCCTCACTTTTGTCCCCCCACTAGCTAAATTGAAATCAAACATTTTGTAAAGAAACTGAAAAACATTTTTCTCCTCTCTACTCCCCACAACAGTTCTTGTCAGCAATATCAAGTAAATCAATCTCACCATTCATGGTAGCTGCAATAAGTCACTGATGAATATTAAAAAAAAAAAAAAAATACTATTTCAAGTTTTCCAGAGATTTTTAGTGTTTTGTTATGAAAAGGAAGATTTTATTTTGAAATATATGGCTGCTAATACAGAGATGATAATGTGAAATGTAAGGATTAGGTAAAGTTTCAAAGCCAAGCTCAAAATAAAGAAAGGATTTATATTATCTGGGAACCCTGATCTCACAGTTATTATTGACAAAAGCAAAATTTCCCTTGGTATCTATTTCATAAACTAAAAAGACCAAAGCAGCTGAGAGTCCTAAGGCAAAAGAATTGTCTAAAAGAGGAAAAGCCAAAGTCCTGTTGCACAATTCACTGTCTTTCAAAAAAGTAATAATGCCTAAACAACAACAACAACATGCTGTAGTTCTCAAATTTGCATAATCTTTATCGGCAACTGTTTTTCTTCATTTATTTGTTTTTTATATTCCCAGTCCGGCTGACCAGGTGTTGCTTATGCTGAATCCCAAATTGTTTCTGGACAATAACATGGACCCAAGTGTCAGAAAGCACAATTCATTTCTAGGGTTGTTCACAAAAAGATGGAAGACATTAAAATGCAGCGTTTCTGTCCTTCCTATGGTATGGCCAGACAGAATATGGGCTTGACCCCCTTCAGTCAGCTGGGAGGGATCTGGTGCTAACCTGGAAGCAGCTATGACAGAAGGCGAATGGTGCCTTGCTAACAACACAATAATTCTTTGTTGAAGTGTAAACAACCCTTTTTGCTTCCCCATCGAAAATCTGTTTGGTTCTAGCTGACAAAGACATGTTTCTGGAACAAAAACCTGAAGTTATTATCTGCTGGGACAAGTATTTTGAATATTAAACACACAGCTCAAATTTCTGTAGGTGATTAGTGTGAAAAGTAGGTAGCACATGAACATAAAGCAAAGGCAGATGGGCTGCTGAGAATTAATGATGAGTTGAGTGCTAATTAGGAACTCATGCTAAGTTATAGTCAGGACAACAATTGATTCCTGTTAGGTTCTTTCCTGAAGGCTCCATCTATCAAGCAGCCTTTCCGAGCTACTTGACAAAACTGCTTGTGGCATAAAGATTTTCCTTCATGTTTACCACTAAGAAATTAACAGATCACTCAACAAATACTGGGGGTTGTTAGTCCACCTTCAAGTTTCTAATGGATCAAAAGTTGTCAGTGTTGACCAATATGACCTTTAGCTTGTGTGCCCATGATCTGTGCTGAAATGGGTTTTTAAATGTCAGCAGTTATTCCTGAGGAAAAACAAAAGTGTTCAAAATCTCTTACAAATTGTCTTTAGATGAAACAAATGCTAAAGCCTACAACATGCAGGATATTACAAATGACAAATATGCTACGACTATCAGACATTATTCAAGCTACAACTGAACTTAAAAAATAATACGTTTTGCAGGAGGAATACAATTTAATATTCTATGTGCAAGCTTCCAAAACATTGCAACTTTTTTCTTATCAGCACACCTCTGAATATTCCCTTTGTGAGAGAATCTTCTTTTAAAAATAGTTATTTACCTGTGTTTATCAGAAAAATAAACAATCTGCCAAAACTATTTCCTAGTGGAATTGTAAACATATTTTCTCTGCATGAAAACAAGCAATGCATCAAGTGCTGAATGACTCCTAAGAATTATTGACTTCCAGAATACATTTAGGACATAATACAATACCTGAGGGGAAGTCAATAAATTGCTCCTTGAGGACGGTTCGACCTGCCTGCACGACCTGGGCAGGTCGCACACTTGCGGGGCAATTAATGGAACAGCACAACTGCTGCTGCTGCTCCACTGCTTAGGGAAGCTGAGCTGAGAATGACCTGCCTGGCATCAGGTGGGCAAGACCTGCCCAGAGCCACAGAGGATTCAGTGTGCCTTCCAGCTTCCCAAGCAAAGCAGGATGCAAGGCACTAGGGATGCACACCCAGTGCTTGGACACCTCAGCAGGAAGCATCACCTCTGACCTCTTTGGGGCAGTTACCAACAGGAGATCCCTCTTGATTTGAATCTACGCACTCAGGCTTCAACACACCCACGAAAGAAGCAACTCACATTTAGCCAAACCTGTTAAGCATTATGATTAATGAGAGGAAAGGATGCTTTCAACAGGTTTCAATTTTCCTCTAACTCATTTTTCTGTAGGCAAAGAACAGTTGTTTTGAACGGTGAAATCTGGCAGACAGTTAACCTTTATTTCAGAAAGACAAATTACTTTTTCATCACAGTTTATCAAATCACCAACTCAGCTCCATAGATCAACACAGTGGGAAAATTTTATCAGAACTGAAAGAGGATTTTACTGAAAACAGATTGGCTCAAAATAAGATATGCCTGCTTCTGTGAGGAAGAACACCAGAATTTTTCATGGTACTCCAAAATGAAGAATGGGGGCAGGCAAATCAGAGGAGGCAGCATGGCTTGAACTGCCACAAATCTCTTCCTGCAATCTCTTAACCTAGGGGAAGACAGATATTTATTGTGAATTAGGGAACACAGACCCCATCTTCACACAGGCTTCTTTCATTGCACTTTTTCTATAATTTTATCAGGGGAAGGTTGAAAAAAGAATAGGGTAAGCACAAAAAGCTTGAAACAAACAATAGAACTAAACTTCAGTGTGATGAAGAGACGTGAGCAATGCTTCAAAGACTTAGAATTTGTGGGCACGAGGACACCAAGATCTGAGTTTATCTTAATTCCAATTGCCTATGTATTCTGTGAGAGCAGTACTTAATACAAACAGGTTCCTTTAGTTTAAAATCAGTTTTTGAAAATCTTCATGGCCTTCTGCGTCTCCCTCACCTATCTTTTCAGTGTTCTTCCATCATGCCTGAAAAGCAAACACAAGACTGGCCAAGTCCTTTCCCAAAGATATTAACTTTTCAGGCTCAAAAGTTTCCAACTCTCCTGACACAGTCTCCACTAAACTCCAGTAAGCAAAGCCACACAGTGTTAATGAGAACAACAGAAATGTGAACATAGAAATGGCAGGGAACTTTCCTTTAGAGAAAGGACTGACAGTTTTGTTCTCACCTGTGTGTCTCTGTTGTTCAATGCCCAGCCTGCAAGGTTCTCAAGCTTTGAAAAACTACAGACTGGTCTTTTCTGTGCAGCTGGTTCCAGGTTTGACTCAACCTTCACCATCCATCTGTCCAAAACCTTATTAACCTGTTTCCCTGCACATGTAAATAACCCCATCAAGATGTACTCAGAAGGGGCACCTTTATTATTTTGTAAGCACTTTCACCCTGCTTTTCCTCACATCTACGCTACATGCTGGGAAAAAAACAAAACAAAATAAACCAAAACAAAACCAAACAAGGAAAAGGAAAAAAAAGAAAAAGAAAAAGAAAAAGAAAAAGAAAAAGAAAAAGAAAAAGAAAAAGAAAAAGAAAAAGAAAAAGAAAAAGAAAAAGAAAAAGAAAAAGAAAAAGAAAAAGAAAAAGAAAAAGAAAAAGAAAAAGAAAAAGCAGTGCATCTGCCTGAATTTTTTTTAAGATTTTTTTCCTCTGTGTTACAGGTAAATTGCAACTCTATTAATATCATACTGGCCTGGTATTATTAATATCTGAGCACTGTAGCATCAATCAGTACCATGGAAAAGCTGCTTTTGTATATCACTGTATGGTTTCCTCCCCAGGAAACCTATGAAATAGAGTTCACATTATTGTCCTGGGGTACAGAAATAGTGTGTATGTACATAAGTAGTACATAATGAACTAACATCTACATTTTTACTGAAGTGGAATTCTCAGGAATGCCAAAGTTCATGACTGAATCGTTCCCTCTCTGTTAAAAACAAACTTGTGATGTTGTAGAAATGTAAATTAAAAAAAAAAAAAAAAAAAAAATCCAGAATAAGTTGTGTTTTATTGCTTCCTGATTTCCAGTGCAGTTACTGCTCTTGAATAACATCCTCAATGCACCTTGAGGCTACAGAGAAGACAGCTGATTCCCCTGAGCTCTCAAGACAAACACCATTTGGGGAATGAGAATAAATAGCTCTGAGAATCTTGAATTATTGAAACAAAGTTACATCTGAATAATTTCTTCCCAGCTTGAATTTTTCCTCTTCAGAGTTATCTGGTGATGGAAAAGACTATTCTGACCCTCGATTCATATTAAAACAGGCAAGTGCCTTTCCCTTTGCCCAGCCCAGCATGGAGCAAGCAGCTGCCACACGAAGACAAGGAGTGGAGCTGGACCTGTTCCTTCTGTTCCTCGTGAGAACTGCATGGGCAGAGCTCTCCAGGAAAAGGGAACCCAAAAGTGTCTGGAACATGGGGCCCAGTGAAAGACCTTAAAAGTCAACAGCACTTGAAAAAGGTTCAGCACTACACATTTGCAAATCCTACTGCAAAATTCAGGACATGTTCCAGCTTGAAGGAAAACAGTTATAAACAACATTCCTCTAGGGAAAAGGAGACTGAAAATTTTGGTTAAGGAAGTCACTGTTGTCAGCACAGGTGGAGAGCAAGGGACACTGGTTCTGTCAAGAAAGCATATTATTCTCTTTTCATGTAGTTCTTCACAAGATCAATTTTCTCTGTGCTGAAAGGGACGATGAGGCCTTGCCTAAAATAATAGTACTGTGGATAAGCATGAAAAAACTCTGATTATAGGTCAGATGCTGACGAAGATGATGAGAACAAGAACAAAGGAGCAGTGACAAGCTGTTACCATGTACACCACAGATATTATTTTGCTCATTAATTGCTCATTACATCCCATTAAAGTAGTTGCTGCTTCAAATTATGCCAGTGCTCTTGCAGAAAGAAGCATAAAGCAAAATTGTGATTCACTAAATGCGACAATGAATAGAGTTTTAACAGTTTAAGTAGTAGTGCTCTGCACTGGGCTTGGCTGAGTCCTCAGTAGGAGGGTGACTGTCAGAATCACAAGGAACTTCTCAAACTTCACTCTCTGTTCTTCACTTCTGTTCACACAGAACTGTACAATTCCTTCAAAGGCAAATCAAAAAGCACTATTCATATATAGATTAAGGCCTCAGAACAGCTTTGGAAATAAAGTATCATCTTATCATCTCTCCTTCCAGTTGCAGGGAAGGATAAAGGAAGAAACAGGAAGAGGCAGCAGATCAATGCCTGCTCTGATCCTGGTGTCTCCAGCAGAATACTGGGGGTTTGTGCACATGGGCCTATTTACAGGAAAACAGACTGGGTACAACTGACTCCAGGGGGGGGAAGGATCTTTGCACAGGCCTTAGCAGGAAACAGAGAGCTTTAGACTAGATTTGAAGAGGGAAGGGATAATGGCAGGCTCACCAGAGATAAGCCTGGGGGCAGCACTCCTGTGTTTGAGGGGTGATGTGCTAGTGAGGTCTCTCAGTCTGCCACTTCAGTGGAGCCAGGGCTGGAGATCCATGCGGTGGCAAAGAAAGAAGAGGCAGCAGGATCGCCATGGACACAGCAAGGGAACAGACAGCAGGAGCTGCAAAAGGCTCTGGAGATCCTCTACCTGCACCTGAGTAGCACCTCTGACTCTGTTTCCTACAGTGTTATGGAGAAACTGACTGCTCATGGCTTGGATTGGTGTACTCCTTCCTGGGTAAAAAACTGTTAAAAACACTTTTTTTTTTTTTTTTCTCTCATTTAAAAGAACAAATTCATGATGTTTGGGACTTCAAGGAGCTGTTGGAAGAAGGAAATGCATCCACATGACCTTTAAGAGGTTGCTTTTCAGTTTCTAAGCATGTTTCCTTCACTTTCCCCCAGGTTGTGGCAGATCTGGTGAGGGGCAAGTGCTCCCCAGTGCAGCTGTTAACAACCGCAGCTCTTTAAGTTAAGCGGAAAAGGTGTGGTCAAACCTGGAAGCCCAAATTCTTCTCTCAGTTCTGGCAAAAAGTGGCTCCTAAGCTGTGACTACTTGAAAATCACCTTTATAATATGCTCATTCAAGCTGTAGCTTCAATTATTTTCTTTTATACATAGAAAATATATACTTTCAAGTACCATATAAATTAATTCTAAGCAGTAATTGTACCATGTATATCACCATCGTCTTAAACTTTTCCTATTAAATCTAATGAATTCCTGAGACAAACTATACAGCACAAGGTCAGGGTCACAATCTGATCTGAACTTAGGTCATTGTCTATGTAGCACTGATAAGGGATTCATTTATAAACTTACATATGTCCTAAGCCCTGTGCATCTTTGGTTTTAAATAATAACCCTAAGAGCTAGGGGATTGGAATTTTGCTGCAAGTGGATGTATTTGTACAATCCATTACACAAAGCACTGCAGCTCCAAGGCAGGTGGCCCTCTGTCAGCCTGGAATTATAGATCACATCCATTACTGGCATGGAGAGAAGTAGAAGTGAATCACCCAGCCCTGGAAAAATTTATAGTAGGGGAACACCTGCCTGCTCACCTGTTTCTTTGCATTCCTTTGTGCAGTTAACACCTGAGCTTTGTTTTAAAAGGCTGTATGTTAAAATCCATAGACCTGAGGTGAGGGCTTGTTAAATAGCATGAGGAGGAAACAAGTGAAAACAATAGCAGCCTCTCAAATCAGTTCTGAGACAACTTTTTCTCATCCAAGACCGACATTACTTTAAACCCTCAGGTTCTTTTCAATCTGAGTTATTCTGTGAGTTGTTTAGTTATTCAAAATGCAAGAGAGAACTCTGGGTGACCTTTACCTGAATTACTGAAGAAGAATCACTTGTTTAGGCTTTTTTTTCCCTACAGTCATAACGTTCTATTGTCCTTTGGAAAAAGTACAAAAAACCAAAAAATACACAAAAGTAGGTATAGAATTATTTTTTAAAATGTGAAAATTGTGGAATTTTAGATTGTTCTCCTCAGCATATCATTGTTCCATTTCTGGGGCAAGGAAGCCAGAAGTCAAGAAAGATGTGAATAAACTCTTAAAATGTTAAAGAGCTTGAAGTCTACACATAAAACATATTCAGCTATGTTAAAGTAAGTGACTAGAAATTACAGGTTCTTTTCTTCATCCTGTAATTTCAGTGTATGGGGCATAGCTGTTGCTAAAAGTACTCAGAAATTTGGGCAGGATAATTATAATATGGAACTTTTCTTCAAGAATTAAAAATGATGTAAATTTGCCACCTACTATATATGCAACAGAAGGAGAACATACAGGCATAGCAGAGTCACTGTTTTTACTTTCTAATTAATCTCAACTATTTGACTTTGACCCCTATTTAAATCATTATCTCTCTAACTATAAAAATGTCATCACCTATATTTTCTCTTATAGGATACTTGAATATGGGGGAGTAAGCACCGGTTCTTTAAAACATGGCTACAGCAAAAGGAATCTCCACATAATTTTCTATAAAACTTCTGGTAGACACTACAAAAGAGTTTAGGAGTGATAGATTTGCAATATTGAAGAAAATGGCAACAATATTGCATTAAATAAATCTTCCTCCATCCATGGCCACTATCTTGCCATGAATTTGAAAACTCTGTATTTGGCAGGTACAGTTTGAAATAAGGGATGAGCTCCTCCAGCTCCTTCCAGAGATAGTTTTTTTCAGTTACCAAAATCAGTATCTTTTATATGCAGGAAGCAGAAAAAACTTTAGAGAAAGGAAAAAAAGAAAAGCACCCAGTAAATACGGCAATTGAGCAAATAAAGCAGTGCGTGTTAGTTTCTCTAAGGGTAAACTGGAGGTAACAGTTAGAAACCTTTGTTAAATTGCTATATAATAACCAGGGATCATCTCACACACTACAGACATAAATCTTTCTCCAGGGGAAAACAGCAGCAGTTTAATGAGGTACAGCCAGACAACAGATCGCTAGTTTGCTTCTAGCTCTAGAAGCAAAACCAGAACAAAGCAGTTTTCAATTTCCTTATTTTTGAAAGCAGTCTAAGTAGACAAGGAGCTGCTGAAGGGTTGGGCTTTAGAGTTGCATTATTGTAGAAAAACCATACACTTTCTATAGCAATTTCTTTTAGCTTCCCATACACTTAAAGGACCAGGACTTTCCCATACACTTACATTGCATTGAGACATGGCTCACTGACAATTCTAAAGCAGAAATCCCATAAAATAAGCAATTTCTGACACAATTTACCTATTCCTACTCTTGTGAATTCCTGCTTAATTTTTTTATAAGATTACAGGAAAATAAACCAAGATTACATGGCTCTTTTCACTGTATTATTTTCATTAGCAACATGAAAAACATTAAAAAACAAGACTGAAAGTTACAAACAAAATCCTATAAAACAATGCAGTTAACAGTATGTTGATAATATCTTTAGAGATCTCCCTCAAAGAGAGATAATATCTTTAGAAACCTCTCCTTTGTTGCAGGGGCAACAGGTTAAAGTGTTTGAAAACAGCTGTCCCCTTCTTCCCACCACTGTCAAATGCTGGAACAGCCACAGAGTACAAATACATGCAAATAGTGTGATTTCATCATGAATACATGGTCTGCAGTGCTGCTAAGAACTTCAGTAATACTGTTGTTAAATAGTTTATAGTCATTTGAGCTTGTTCGTTCAAAATATCCCCCTGTTTCTGGCCAGTTCTAAATAAAAAAAAAAAAAAGATTTAAGGTTAGGATGCAAATGTGTCACATCTGTTTCCACATAATTACTTAAAAGCTTTTCTCTGTGGACAGGTTTTTTCCACAGCCCAACAGGAAGGCAGCATGGCTGAGTATAAAATTAATCATTACAGTAAAGACACATTCTGAAAACAAGCTCACCTTGCAGCCCCCAGAGGATATTGGATGAAGTCATGGCACTTTTGGAGAATAAGTTCTATGTCAGCCACCTAAAGGTGCATTTTCATCTACATTATTTCACAGATTACACACAGACACACACTCCTTCATAACACTTCCAAATGAGCTGGCATGGTTGGGCGGGTTATCCTATATCAGAACATAGACAGCTTCATATAAGAAAAAACTGAAGCAGAATGATTTCCTAGCTAAAGTTCCTAGATGGATGCTTTCACACTCTTATACTACTCATCTTAAAAGACACTGTCCACTTGGGAAATTACCCTTCTGTGAGAAAAATGAGGGAGGAGTGCAAACAAGTACAAAATTCTGTTGGCTCTGCTGGTTTACAAGTCTGGCATTTCTGTGGCAGACACAGAAAAGTTCACAGATAAATTTCTTTCTGAATAAACCGTAAGTGTCCCATATTTTTTCTCAGAGAATGAAATTGCATCCATTTTTACAAAGAAACATGATAAGATCTTATCCATCTGAAAATTCCTTCTCTGCCTAGACAGTATATCCTTCCCTCCACACTCATCCCCACAAAAGAAGCAAAAGTTGGCAAGGGAATTTTGCTCTAAGGACTTAGAATAATTGGTCAAGAAAAACTTGGATGAGAATGCAGAAATCAGTCAGCAGTTTTTGGGCTGCTCTAGTTTGTTTCTTAAAGACTTCCATAGCCCCAACATCAGAAAACAAACATGGGAGTTTTAGATACAAACATGTTAGAGGTGAGCTTGGGTTTTATTGGCATCGCTATTAATATGAAAAGTGAGAACTACCAGACAATCTTCAGCTGTTTTAAACTAGTACAGACCCACTGGTGTCAACTAAATGATCAGATGGAGCATCACTGGAGAATCCAGCCCAAAATGACAACGAATTAATAGTTCAAACAACAGCCCTGCATTTCTGAGTCTTCAGAGAGTGTTTTTGAAAGTTAGGAGCATTTGCAAGTTTGCATATATACATATATACACTCACACACATACATATAACCCTTTTTAACACTTTGATTATATAAGATTAAGACAAAACACTATCCTAATCCTAAACTGGCGCATTCACTCAGACAGATGATTTGATGCAATCTACAAGAAAAAAACCTACCTCTTGAAAGAAATTAATTAAACAGAACATATTTTGGGTTTTTTTTTATGAAAGCTTCTTTGGAATATATGACCAGTCTTGAAGGTTCATTTATTCCTTGCTAATGAGAGAGGTGGGATTACTCAGACAGCAAGCAGGCCACCAGTTATTATATCCCAGATCCTACTGAATATAGATGAATACTAATGAAATGTCTGAAAGGAAACAAGGGATACAGAGAAGCTTGAAATAAATGATGAGTCAAAGAACACTACAGCACTTAAAAATCCTCCTACCCTACCAGCTACCAAAAGACTTGGAAAAACATTTGTATGCGTGTTCTGTACCCCTGTTCCTTCAGCCCCCAGGAAAACACAGTTTGTTTTTCATGGCTGCATCTTCTCCAGCCATAATAAAATTGTATGTTTTTCCAACATTGATATTTACTTTAATGAGATTGATATTTACTTTAATGCATATTTTAATGCAATTAAAATATTTGCATGCAAGAAAAGCCTTCTATTGAAATTGACCAAATGAATGAAACCTGCAGTGAAACAAGAGTGGAGCAAGACAAAGGTGATTTCCTATACTGATATAAGGTCAAACACACAGTAAAGACATAAGCCTAAAAAAGGTCACTGAGCAGTTCAGAAAACTGTCCTACAGCAGAGCTGGTAGGTGTGATGTACAGCAGGAAGAACAACCTCTTTGCACGGGAGGTAATGGTACTTTCTGTGACTGCTGCACTGGCCCAGGACTGAGAACATGATGCACACACAGTGCAGTTCACGGAGTCATTGCCTCCTCTGCAGTTACCACAGCCCCCATGGCCACTGCACAAACCTTGTCTAGCCTGCAGTACGTACCAGGATTGATCCTACATTTTGCTCTGGATTACCCATTGACACTTTTCCAGTTGTAGAGTAAAACTTCTTTAGTTGCAGAAACAAAATTAAGGATGCTATTTTCAACAGGTGCTGCTGCTTGTTTTACCATCTTCAACTGTCTCTCAGCATCCTACTGAAGAAACTCTTGGGGACAACTGTTAATTCATCTTCCCCTTAATTTAAAGGCTGAAGAAAGCACATAACAGTGTCAGCAAACCATTTTTTAACCTAAACTCATCTATTCTTTATCTTAGCTCTGAGGACTCATATTATATTTATTCATGATGACTGTTAAAACTGGGCCTTTATTATGGAGCTTTGGCACCAGTATCCTGTATGTAACTTCATAAAAAATCACAGAAGAACTCCCTGATTCTGGAGGGAAAATACAGCAAGCTGATTCCCAGCCTCATTTCACTTGAATAATCATTTATATACATACAGACATAGTATATACACAGTCAGAATTGTCCACAACTTGAAACCAAGGTAAATAAAATAGGATGATGTGCTGGGGAAGAGAGGCAGTATCATTCTTAAGGTGTTTGTAAGAGACACATACTCCAGCGTATTCCCCTTCAGCAACTCAGGTTGTAGTTTTTGTCAAAATTCTCTGGTTTAGGACTCAGTTTTGCCATTTCTACACTCCATAAGAATGGGGCAGATCACAGATAACACAAGCAAGGGAACCTCACAAGAGAAATGCATCATCATCAAGGAACAGTCACTATTTGAGCCTGGGTTCTCACCTCGGCATAAACACAGTTCATCCTCAAAAAGTACATTCATTGTTGGAAACTGCTTTTTTTTCCTGCCAAACACTCCAACTAAAGCTCACTGGGGGAGGTTTAACCAGTGCTCTGCACACATTCTGCCAAGTACGCGTCCCCATTTGCTGAGCACAGAAAATGGGGTTTGCACAACAGCTGTAGCACTGCAGCCAGTGTGGCAGTGCCATAACCATTGAGCTGTTCTCTCACAGGAAGGATGCAGAGCTCAATCTCAGAACGTTACGACCATAATCATGCACTAAAGGAACCAAAGGGACTCTGGGTTCCTTTGTGATAATAAAATTGTTCGAAGATTACATCCATGCTGAGTCGTTTTCCAACTTAAAGTGAAATTTAAAATGGGACAAAGCAAAAATGAAACAACGTATTAGTGTGGAAAAGTAGGGCATGAAGAACTGTATTCAATGCAACTACTGCCTATGATCAGGAACTACAGCCCAGTTACAAGGCAATCACTCCCTTATGCCAAACATGGATAGAGTGTATTCTCTTACAGCATAGCACCTGAATTTTTAAAATATATAAGAGGAACCCTGCACTATACATTTCTGTGTATAGAAATTTTTCCAGGTGAGAGAAATGTGAACGCACCATGGTCAGAACCAAGTTGTATCCTATTCCTTCTTAAGGGATATCACTATCTATTGTTGAATTAGCTACTGCTAGATTACACTGTGGATTAAAAAAAAGCCTCCAAATCCAAGAAAAGTTTTTTTCAATTCAATATGTTTAGAAAAACGTGATTCCTTTGACTTCATCAGCGTGAAAATTCATACTTAGACATACTGGTTTGGCTAAGTTCTTTCACAGGTCAGGTACTAAAAAAGCCAATATCAAAGCAAAAAAAAGACAGGGTTTACACATTCAAAGCGTATTTGAGCCTATGTCCTTCCAGGTGACAGTGGCATAAAAGTCCAGAACTTTGGGAAGAAGTTAAAATCTCTTTATGCCAGATATTCCGGCCACTGTCTTCTTACTAAAATCATGGCTGGAATTTAAGTCTCAAGTCTTGCAGGGACAGAAACAGGCCTGGCTTAAATGGCCAGAAACCGACACGCGGCTGCCAAGGCAGGCCTGCCCCAGCCACAGAACTCGGGAAACACCAACTCCTCACCTCACCTGGTCAGCTGCCTACAGTTCAGAGATGTGAGTAACACCTGAACTCTTTATAAGCCATTCAGCTAAGTACACAAAGGATCAATTTGTGTATCTCTTCTCTTGCTGGAAATGAAACTTTTCCTAAGTTTTATATCTGTGGGAATGGTAAGCCAAGAAATTTTGCAGACGTAAAGATTCCATTTCTTTACACAGAACAGGATTTATTTTCTACAATAATATATGGTTTTCTGCCCTTTTTATCAGTTTTTTATGCTGCCTTTACAAAACCAGAGTTAAAAAATACACCCTGCTCAGTTCAAATCTCAGTGTGTTGCCCCATCACAAAAATATTCCTTCTACAAGCCTTTCAGAATTATGAGTCCCAGTGTATCAAGATATATTAAATGGTAATATCAGACACTGATGAAGTGATTCAGTAGATTTTCAGTCATCTCTCCCTTCCTCCTTTGCAGCAAAAAGATTTCAGCACTTCTTTTTGCCTTTGGTCACAGTGGTAAGGAACAGCTTGAACAATTACACTAAAATTAAATGCAATTTTTCTATCTGTTCTTAGTGCAAGTCAGAGACAAAAGAGTTATTGTCACCCACTTTTTACATCATGTTATTGTGGCAAGGTTATAAAAGGACTTAGTCTGGTCAGCACTTATCTTAAAGAACTGTTTTCTCAACCCTGAAAGAAGTTAAAAACCAAAGAAAAGAAAAGAAAAACCAAACAGGACTTCTACTTATCACTGAAAGTAGTAAATACATAAATGTGGTATCTCCTTTAAGAGGAGCTGGATGCAAGTTTGATATTAGAAATCTTGATTAAAGACTACATAATCATTCTAATCCAGAGACTGTCTGATACAAAGGGCAGATGGGATTTGTTTGACATGACAATTTTCTGTTATTGTTTTGGGATTACAACAAAGCTACGGCTAAACTAATTGGGCCAGGATGGTTAAGTTGTGTCAGCACTTTCCTTGTAAAGCTCTTATCCAATGGATTTATTACTAAATAAAAAGTTTTTCAGGGGCTGAAACCTGGCATGAGAGACTGCATTTATCTTGAGAGACTTGAAAAAGAAATTCAGCTTGTCTTAATGGAAGGAGGAAAATTGCTAATTTGGGAAACATAACTTTCCACTGCTAATCTTACTAGCACCATGCATATTCTCCATGCTTTAAAAAATAAAGGGAAAAATACTTCCTTGATGTAGCTT
The DNA here is from genome assembly GCA_013397395.1 of Sinosuthora webbiana. Lineage (NCBI taxonomy): Eukaryota > Metazoa > Chordata > Aves > Passeriformes > Sylviidae > Sinosuthora > Sinosuthora webbiana. Next base: position 1,072,770 of record VXBN01003815.1, on the reverse strand, counting down.
CATTTCAGCATAGAAAAAAAAAAATCCCATGCAAGCCACCTTTTCTTTTTATGGAGATTTTAAATTTTATACAACACATGTAATGGTTTTTCCTTGACTATCTAGTACAGTGCCACAAAGAGGCCCTAATTATACCCACTGGTCACACAAAAGACAAAAATAGCCCATGAATAACTCAACACATATTTATTTTTTATAAAACTCTCTTGTGATATGCATTTATTTTTCCATGGCAGCAATCATGGCTAGAAAGAAAGCCACCCTAAAAAGGATTTTTTAAAAGAGCTGTTAAATGGCAATGAGAACAAAAAAGCATGAAGTCAAGGAAGGTTCCTGAATTAACTGGGAAGTGTCATGAGGCCCTGAACTAACTGTAACATCCCAGGGAATCTGGGATAGGCCAAAGCAGGAGCCTGGCTCCCAACCACAACCACATTGGCAAAACCCAGTGCAGATACAAGAGGCTGGAAGCTGAGAACTTCAAATTCAGAACAAGCACTAAAACACCCATTCTGGGAAAAGCCTGCTACTCATCACACCTCCTCTTCAGGCAGGAGCTAAGGCAAATTGAATTTCACATACAGGTGAAGAAGCTCTGACAAAGATTAGACAATGACAATTACACACCATCCTTTAACATATGAAGTTATCTGAAGCTTGTATTCTTTGTACTTCACAGGATTTATTGTGCACTGGACTTTCAAAGGTAGTCAGGAGAGCAGCTCATCTTTTAAATAATTTGGCTATTCTACAGGTATTTGACAGCCATATTGAATTATATCCCATACAAGCCTCACATGAACATTTTATCTGAAATTAGATTCAAAACATCTCAGATTCAAACGCACGCTACACTGGAGACCTCAAATTTAGCTGTATTTTATCTTTTTTTACAAACACCTATTGCCAGCCAACTCATATTGGATTAAAGAGCCACTCTGGCTTTTCTCTCATACCCCCATCACGACCAGCAAAGGTCTGAGCCTCAACAAGGCATGCCTGCAAATTCATTATCTTTAAGGAACACACATGAAATGACATTTTTCTCAATATTGCTCCTCATGGACAGGTTTAGTGCTTTCCATGCAGTTCAGAGGTGCAATAAAACACCAGTTCACTCTTCTGCATTGCACCTCAGGAGGAGGAATCTGGTACCAGTAGTCAAAAAACTCTGGTCAGCACTTCTGCAGCTTTATCACTTCTGTGTGCCAAGAAAAGTAAAAATAAAATAAATTCATTTTGAAAATCATCTACTTGAGTCAGTAATTCAGCAGATACAAACAAACAAAAGATCTGAAATGCAGGAGTTCAGTTTTAATAAAGACATTTCTTTTAAAGAGCTGTTTAATGCCAAGATCACCCATTTCAGACTCGTGACCCATCTATTGGAGCACAGAGAGGAGATCACAGCCCTTCAAATGGTTCAGCAAAGGCTTTGTGCATCCCCTTCTCCTTCAGCGAAATTCCTTTCTTAAAGCTTTATTGTACTTCAACTACATAAAGGCTTGGCCTTTTTCTTTTTTCTCCTGAAACTTTTTCTCCTTTTAACTTTTTTCTCCTCTCCCCCTTCTGTTGCTGTAAACACACATTTCAGAGAAGAGCAGACATTAAAGAGGGCCAGCGGAACAGCAATCGCTACCTGAGCACCGCTTCGTACGAAAATGATTTTACAGAGTCAGACAGTGCCTGTTCTCCTGGGTAAATAACTGGACCCACGCCACACCACATAGGATATTAATGTTCTTTATGAAGTGGAAAAAGACTCAGATGAGGCAGACACAGAGCTATCAAAAGAAACATGCATTAGTTTTGCTTCAGGACAGCATGTCAGAATCTGTAAACCCCTTCCACCTCAAAGGGCATTCACCCTTCCCAGTCAGGACATGTGTGTTCAAGTCTTTGTTCAAATGCAATGTCTCACACTGTCTCTCCTCAGCCTTGTTTACCTACCTGGTGAGCCTCCTTTCTGTTCCATGCCTTTTTGCTGTACAGCATCTGCTCCCTACACCAAATTAAGCTGAAGCCAGTGAGTCTGCTTAACCAAGCTTGGCTCAGCTTCTCAAAAACAGCTTTTCATACTGTACCCTTGTGCATTTATTAAACAGTGTGTGTCCACACACATGCAGAAACATGTCTGAGCAGAAGCACAGAGGTGTCCAGCACAGCTTCACACTCGGGTCCTCCCACAGCACCCGAGCTAAGGTTTCAGGCTGTAAAGCCTGATGGGGGAAGGGGTTGCAATTAAGGTCTGACACTACTAATTGATAGCAGGAGTATTGTGGAATGGTATTGTGGAATCCAACTTGAGTTGGCAGCACCAAGTCATTGGCTATTACTCCATCTACTTACCTAATTCTTAACTACCTTGAGCTTCTGGAAGATTACAAATTTTGAAATGCTTTTATAGCACTAAGAACATCAAAATGACTGATAAGGCGCAGGGAGTTATGAAGCCGTGTGTAATGAGGCTCTGAAGACCATGAGAAACTGATTTAAGCTGCACAGTTTAAATGTCATTGGATTGTTTTTGATAGTTCTTTCTGATCTGACATGGTGCATTTGGGAGACACATTCATAATGGAGAAATTGTACGCATGATATATAAACACACAGGAACCTCCTTACATGTATAGATTGTAGTGCTCCCTGCTTTCTCTTCCTGCTAATAGTTGTAAATGCATATCATTAAGATAATTTCTGTCTTTCAGTTTATATTGGTTTGCTAGTGGTGTAGAAAAACCTTTTCCAGATACAGGACATCAGTCTGACATGTTAAAGGTGTGAGGAATATGGTTAGCACTTACAGCAGTTTGTTCGGGCACCAGTGCTTCTGTTAGAAAACAAAACACCATTCTTGAGCTCGAGTGGATGCTTATTACTGAGTTACAACCTTTGCATCCAATGTGCAAGGCTATTACTGCTACAGAGTACTAAATCTGCTGTGGCTCAGAGAAAAAATGAAATTGTAGTTACTGCAAACCACGTAATCCATCCATACACTTGAAATGTGAGCAAGAGAATGTTGAGGTGATATTTCACACATTTTTGAGAAGAGAGATACAGGTGTATCTTACAGCTGAATTTGCCAGGAATAATGATAGAGAGGGAACACCTTGCTGTACTCTGCCTTTGGATTTCTGCTGTGAAGAAAATACATCTTTCATTTTTTACACGCCTCAGTCTCACACAAAGTTACTTTACACTGGAAGTATTCATACTTCGTTAACTGCTTTAAAAAGTCACTCAGTATTATTAAGTGCTCATTTAAAGTAATATTTGTGATCTGCCAAAGTACTTAACAGCAAGTAGTAAGAAGTTTTAAGCCATTATCAAGCTTGCAGTTATATATAATAAGGAGGATGGGTCTAAATAAAAATCACTTTCAAGTAAAGGAATGATTAATCATTGCTGTTCTCTCCTTCGTTTGTATTCTTAGCAAAAGCTGTCAACCTTTGTCCCAGCATTAATGGTGAGTTTTATGTGACTGTACATGGTATTCTGAAACTTGATTAATTAGCAAGGCCACTTTTTATTTGAAAGTGCAGAATGGAGTCACATTTTCATTCAGTTCCCTAGGGAGCTAATTATAAGGTCTGCTCCACATACATCACAACAATATCTCCTATATGGCACAAGTAATTATTTAGATACTGTAAATATCCTTCCAAATACTTAAAACAGAACTGCTTCAGCTATTTTGAAGTTTCAGTAGAAACTGGTGCTAGCCTCTACTGGGAAGTTCCAAATATTTCCTGCTCAGGAAAAACAGCAGGTACTCAGCAACATGAAAAAAAAGTAAACCCTCTATCAGGAATTTATCTGAACCAGTACAAGGAAAAAATGAAGAAAAGGAGAACATAGTAGTTAAGATTACACAACCCTTTAAAAAAAAATAACATAAATGTTTAACAACCCAATGATGTTGTTTTTTCTCCTTTAGCTCCAAGGCAGCAATCAATTCTTTCTATTCTCCATCCCCAGTACACTGTCAATTGGCAGTTTTGCTGCATTAAAAATCAGAGTAGAATATGCAAAAATCCATCTTTTAGACAAGGAAAAATCCTTCCCATCTTGCTTTGGGGCAGGGGCAGAGGGCTAAGGAGTGGGAGAGGCTGACTAGTCATATTCCAGGAGTTCAGGGAAAGCAGTCCCATCACACTAGATGTACAAAGACATCAAAAGAAGTTTTGCAGTAGCACAAGATGTCTCCTAAACTCTACACCAGAACTGGAAACTCAACTGGTACAAAAACGCAATTTACCACTCTGAACACACACAATGAACACAAACACTGCCTTGGAAAGGGGCAGAGTGGCTGCAAAGTAGCTGAGCAGCTACACCAAGCATCAGTTTACTTCTTTTTTGGCTTGTGGAATTCTCGACTTTCTTAGGCTGTGCTCCAATTCCCAGGATTTGCCCCTAAAGGCAAATTTTAGGGAAAAAAAAAGAAGGCTATTTGATTGGCTCCAAAGCTCTTCTAAATTGGATGATACAGTGCACATCAAGCAGTAGGACAGCTTCCATAGCAACACACACTCTGTGCTTAGTTATTTCTAGGGCATCTGTCAGTGACTCTGCTCCCTGCACACAGTTGCAGGGAGGGAAGGTTGCTTGCAGCCTTGTAAACAGCCGCCGTTATTTTCCAGCTGTATCTGTATTGTTGTCAGAGTGCTCCTTGTGAGGGCAGGCAGCAGCAAACTGCTCCTCCAAATTGATTGTAATACACATTTATATTAACCAGCATCCCCCAAACAAAGACTCCAGTGCAGTCTACGTATACTGTAAAAAAACACTCTATAAGAGACCAGAATTATAGACTAAACTTTCTGAAGCCAGAAAAAATAAATTAGACAAGATCGTGATATCTAGAAACACACACCAGCTAAGCTGGGGCAGAATACAAGTGTTTCCACATAGGACAACAGTCAGATATTTCTGAAATCTTCCCCATATCCATTTTTTTCTGAAGGCATATCAAATAGGTGAAAGTATCAACTTATCTCGCCTTCACAATACAGAAAAACAAACTAAAAGTATAACCTGAAGTCCAACATGCATGTCAAATCAGGAAAAAGTATCAATTTATCTCACCTTCACAATATAGAAAAACAAACTAAAAGTATAACCTGAAGTCCAACATGCATGTCAAATCACAAAAGTTTGTGTCATTATAATGCTTTAGTTAAAATTACTCTATTTCAGCTTTGAAGATTTTTTATATTAGTTCACAACTTACACAGTATCAGTATCTCTCCTTATTTTCATCACCTTGGAAACACCATTACATGCAGGAAAACAAATACCAGGAAAATAAATATGGATTTATTATTTATGATACAAGAAATTTTTAATCCCGAATCTTCTATTTGATATTCTTAAAGAATTTTACAATAACTGAGACACTTTGTATCCAAGTAAATCTCTTCTGTAGCTGAGTAATAACAGTTGTGACCATGATTTTGAACATTATGAGTATGGACAAATAAACAAGAGAGGCCTGATAGGCACCTACCATTTCCCTCAACAACAAAATCACAGGACTTATGAAAAAGAAAGATTGACCAAATTCAAGAGAAATGTACTTTTAATGTTGGATACTGCTTATTTTTTAAAATGTCTGAAATAGAAATATAGGAGAAAACAACAGGTACTACTGTTCTAAGTAACAGCTCTAGAAAATGTCAGTAGCTACTGAAATCATTAACAATTACCACTACAATTCACAGTCTCTACTCTTTGTAGCTTAGTTTTCACTGCTAAGTTTTTCCAAAATAAGATATTTTCTAAATACACTAATAATTCCATACAAAGATTCCACAGCAGGAAATTCTCCGTATAGTCTCTTTATATTTTTTCTTAAATTTCCCTCAAGCTCTAAAATAAACCTTTTTTCTGCACAACCTTCACATTGGCTTGTAGAGCAGGGCTAGACTTAACTCCTGGCTTATAGTTTCATTGCTATCATGAAAGGCAGGACAGAATCTCTCCCCTTTATGCTTCCAGTTTTTGCCAAAGCTAACAGGAAAAAACATAAGGAAAAAATATAATAACTAAATCCCTTGTGAAAAAAAAGCTGCCATAAATAATTTTACAATATGAAAGCTAATTTAAATTTGGCCATATTTCTGGCAGAGCAGTGGTCTGTTTACAAAAATCTGGATGCTTTACACTCTACTGTGAATGCTCATTTAAATTTATCTGAAAGAGGAAGGTGAATCCAATTCGACTTATTTTCATGCTGTGTTAGTTAGCTTCCACTCACTCAAGAAGCAGAGATAACAGCATATACCTTCCCTGGCACACTGTGAACTGCAAATAATTTATCTTTTGTATCAGTGGCACAAACCAACAGCAACTAAAACAGGGACTTTCTTACAAGCAGGCAGCAAGACCTGTATCTTCTGTGAAACACATCATGTATGCCAAGAAACAGGGGAAAGGGCAAGAGGAGAAAAAGTTCTCCCCAGTTTCACAGAGTGAGCCAGGTCACAAAACAAGTGAAACATTCTAATTCTCACTGAGCTGACTGAAACTCCTTCAGTTATTTCAAGGTGATTACAAAAATGAAATTTGCGAGCACCTTCAAAAAAATCCAATGAAGAATTATGTCATCTAGTCAAAATCAAATAATGAACAATAAAAAAGGGACAAAATATCTGAGAAAAATTAGTTGAAATAATTCTCTGATTTAAGGAAATGTTTTAAAGTTATCAAAACCTGAGTGTTTCCAGTATCTCCCTTTCAATGCACTTACAATGTAGTACTTTTGAGAGAACCAGAAAAGAAAGCCTTACACTATTTTAAAAAACAATTTTGTATACTTAGAATGAACCAAATAATCTCATGGAAACCCTAATATTTCTTTTCTGCAGCTTCACCAGACGTGTCAGAATCAGAATGTATGCCAGCAGAACCAGATTCAGAATTGGTACCTCTCATTTAAAACTGATGAATCTGTATCATTTTATTCACCAAGACCCCCCATACAAGGGGGTTTAGTTGATATGCATGAACTTAATAGGTATCAGGTAGTTAATGGACTATTTAACAAGTGTTGTTGTAAGAAGAATGTTAAAAAATAAAAATCAGCTACTCCAACTGACGTTAGTTATCCAAAACAATAGTCAGGTTTTGCCATATTCTTTAAGATATATTAAAATATCAGAAATTCCTATTTCAGCAACCCAAGTGCACTAAGCTATCTCAAATACATCCAAAGTATTCTGTTTGTCAGCAAATGTATGTCCTAATATATAATTTAAGATAATGGACAAACTCTCATGGATGATGGAGAAGTAAGGTGATGACTGTATTCTCTAGTGAATTGTTATGCAGCAATTAAGCCTGCCCACATTTAAGCATTTATTGAAGGCCCACCTGGATATTGCACATTGTCCTCATGAGAGCAGAAAACGTCATTACAGCAATCCGACAATGATGCTTCCATATAAAGGAAAATATTTTTAATAAAGTCATTCACAACACCTTTATGCAGTCAGTTACCAGCCCAAAGCCAAGATAAAGTGTAAGTGCAATAAATCAATATTTTAAAATATAGCAGAAGTGTTATGAAAAGAATTCTTTCACCTCTTTAATTCAGTTGCAATTTAAACCCAGAGAAACACACCTACAAAACGGGTCCTGGTGCAAGACTGACTGGTGAAAATAAACATATTTAGCTGCTACTCAATTAGAGACAATAATTGCTCAGTAGCATTGTTTATAATCAGCTGCAAAGACATTAAAACCATCAGAGAACAAAAACATTAAAGGACAAACACTGCCCCAAACAATTAAAACAGCACTTCAACCTGCACTGTTATATTTGTGTTTCAATAAGTTTTGTAACTCACTTTGGGAAGGATCATACACACAGGAACAGAATCAATCCAATGACAACATTTAGAGGTCATGAAAGCAAAGAAAGATCAAGTTACATGAATTCAGGATTTGGGTCACCGGGACAAAGCAAATGTCATCAATAACCAAAAAATTTTCAGGCAAACAATGAAACTAAGAAAGGATGACCTTAAAGCAGCTTTCAATGAGATTTCTTGTAACCAGATTGCAAAAATGAAAAGATCTTTTTCCTCCACCTAACTTGAACTGAGGGAGATGAAGGGCAATGACTGGAAATGAAAAAAAAGGGGGAAAAAAAAGGAAAAAAAAGAGGGACAGAGATCAGAAACAGACTCAGCTGGATACCAGTAACAGTGGAACAAGTCACAGACATTCCAAATGATCGGAAAATTACATTTAGAAATAAGAGAACTTGTACTTGTGTTGCACGTATTTCTGAAAAGAAAGAAGCAGGATAAGGAAGAAATATAAGGAGAATTGACATTTTCATGATGCTTTCTGCAAGACCAAGTTTCTTAGTTATTTTGAGAAATGAATATTTCAATAAACATCAGTTAGCAAAGCTGTGCAGAAATAATCACTGTTTCTTATTGACCAACTAGACATATCAAAACGGTCCCTGATATTCAATAAGTCTTCAGTACCCGAAGTAAACATTTAGTTTTTATATTTTTACTCAAACACAGGCCATAGTCTTCAGGAGTGATGTTTATTTTTCCAGACTAAAAATCCAGTTTTTAAAACAATTCTCCACCTATCAATAAGAGACAAGAAAAAATACAACTTTCCTGTGTTTATTTGAAGAATGAGTGAACTAAATGACCTTGCTGTTGGAAACAAATTTGGCAGATACATCATGCAATTGATAACATCCCCCATCCACAAAACAAAGTCTAGATGCTCCCAAACACGGATCTAATCAGCATTGTGTAAGTGATGTCACCCTGTCACCTCTCAGGGCTGTGGGGGATACTCAGCACTGCCCCACAGGAGCAGCTGTGCAGCCACAAACTCCATCACCTACACTGTAAATACCCAGGACTGGAGCATTTCCCATCCTGTTTCAGCTGCAGCTCAGCAGACAATGGAATATTTTTACCTATCTTGAGAGGACACAGGACCTGCTGGTAATTTAAAGAAAAATTCATATAACACTTAAAAATCTTCAGATGATCAAAATGTCTAAACCTATTTTACAAAGGAAGTATTTAGAGAGTAGGAATGAAAGAAACTGGAAAGAGTCTGGCATTGTGATCTCACATTGCAGGCCATGGGATGTACCTTCCCTTCACTTTTGAACATCCACAGAAAAAGGACTCTTGAGACCATGTGGCAGAAGATTAAAAAGTCATATTGAAAGAAGACTTTTGACACTATCTCAAAATAAAGAAATAAAAGGCAGTTTCTTAACATGTTCTCTGATTTAATATTTCACTTCTGCAATGTTCTGCTTCCCTGCCGCTGAGTGCAGAAAAGAAAATAACAAAAAGTCTTTTTGTGTCCACATCTTGCTTTTTTTCTATGTATTGTAGAAAAAGTGATAGAGCTGATCATTAAAAATGTTACAATTAAGTCCTGCAGTCACGAGATGTACAGCTGAAAAGCAGGATCAATCTGGAAAATTACAGCACAGGTAAAGAGAAAGAAAAACTGATGAATAAACAGCAGAAACCAATAGAAAAATTCCTGTAGCCTCTTCTGCTAGATTGGAGGGTGAGGAGGGAGGAAAAGATGCAGCATCACGTTTTTTGAATGATTTCTGTTATGCCCTTTCCTATGAAGATGTAACTGCAGGTTTAATGCAGGCTGTGATATAACTCATTGCAAATAATCAAGTTGCTATTTATCCTGCATCTGATGAAACAATATAATAGTGGGAAATGTGTAGAATCAGAAAAATTGATCCTGACTGGGGCACTCACATGTTTGACTGCAGACACTATGCAAGGAAGTGCCTGCTGCTCAGGGAGACATGAAACCTCACACATGAGCAAGAAGATGAATGGAGACATCAAACATCACGTGGTTTGGGGTTTTCTCGGTTTGTTACAGAGAAATTAAATAACATTTCTAGTGCCCTCCATGAAGTGGTCACCACACAGTTATTGAGTGGCTGCAAATGCAAATTCAGGCAGAGAGCACCAGTCTCTCCCCTGTCACAAGGAAAATGAATGAGACCTTCCCCAGCCCACCACCCCTCTCCTCTTATTTACTTTATTTCTTCATGTACATTGAATTTTAGGTTGTTGTTTTAGAGTTTTGGAGTTACTGCTTTAAATTCCAGACCCATATAAAATACGCTAGGGAAAAAAGGTACAGATAAATTTATATTTTTTGTTACCTTTCTATACTCAAAGATATATTGTCATTGATATTTTTTTCATCTATTTATATCATCTATTTAATCAAGAAATTATGAACAATTCCTCTTTGATAGGTACAAATAGACAATTTTAACCAACTGAAAGGACAGGAAGATTTTAGAAAAAGAGCTGTGGTAAAGATACAAACAGAAATTCTCAGTAACTCAGTTCTGTAAATGTTTGGAATTTCAACTTGAAAAGTAGATCAAAATTAAATAAAACCATTAAAATGTTTGAAACTTTCAAAAAATCTACATGGGCGATAGACTCGGGTGGGATAGAGGGGCAGGGCACAGCGGGCCCCATCAACGCAATGGAACCTTTCTGGAACCTTTTTTTAAAATAACAGCTAAACTGTAGAGCAGAGGGAAATACAACACACAATTATTCAAGGATGGAAAACTAAATTGCACATAGTTTTCCAGCAAAAGGTTTCACCAGGAAGAAGTTATTCTGACTAAATGAAGACCTTTCAAAGTGATTAAATAAATTATAAGCAACACAGGCTTACTTTAGGTTTTCTTTTAGAGATAGGTAAGGAGAAGACACCAAACCAGGAGTCACATTTTCTTTAGTGAAGACTTCTTTTGTCATTTATCTTATTCTGAACTCACTGAAGAAGCATAGAGGCTGCTGTGAACTACAGCCAACCAGATCAGAGGGAGCAAGGAGCAAAGGGAGGACTGCGAGCAGCCGAGCAGATGGAGCGATTAACGACACTGGGGGAATCCAGTCAAAGCAACCAAGAATAACTAGCAGGGAGCATGGCTTTCAAGGGCATCTAACAGGAAACTGGGCTTTTTGGGACTTTTTTCTGCTTTTCTAAGTTGCCTTTTTATTGTAGTTTCTTTCTGTTGCCTGTTGCTTCTCAACTACTTCAAATCGTCACCTTACTATTGCAAATCTGGAAAAAATGGTTATTTTTCAGCTGCAAGAAAATGGAAAATCCCCTATGTTTCTGGGAAAGGATTCTAAATGATATTAAATATTTTAATAATGGGCCCCAAAACTTGAAGTGGTTGCCATGTTGCTGTCAGTCAAGACCCTGACTTGTCTGACCATCTGCTTATCCTCCTGGTCTTACTGTCATCCATCTTTCAAAAAAAACCCCATGATCTTTTGAGGCACTGTCTGCAGCTCCTGCTAACTTCAGTCCACATTTATGGAGATTATGTGTTTTGGAGATAAGATAGAAATGTGTCCTAGAATTGACTAGAAATGTGTCCTAGAATTGACTGAGCAAACACGAAGATTCACAAATACAGAATTTCATACACATATTCTGGCAATTTTTTTTCAATAATACTGAAACTGGTACGCAATGCAATAATTGTATACAATTACCTAGAGTGGACTCAAATGCATCTCAACATTTTCCAGACATGCAGAAAAATATACAAAGATACAAAAGTTTCCCAAATACAAGCACTCAGCTCCTGGAATGCTAATCAAAAGTCTAGCCAGATTTCAAAAGCACGAGAAACTTCTGCAGAAGTGTATTTCATAGAAATATTTCTGTTGTGCAATTTTTCAGCAGACTATGTGAACAAAATTTTGAAGGCATGCAAGAATCCATCCAAGCAGAAGCTGCACTGGGAAGAAGAATGCTTGGATTCTATTTCTAGGGATAGGCCAGACCTCAGATAAATCCTGAATCTCTTCTTTCATACTCATCATCTGTTTTGCCTGCTACTATTGCAGTCATCATATTTCTGCAATGACAACAGACCCTCAAACTGGCCAGAGTCTGTATTTTCTAGTTTGACATTAATTGCAGCAGTAAACCAGGTATCAAGTGCTGATGCAAAGGCAAAAATCTGTAGCTGCCTGGCCACTCAAAAACAATCTGAGCGTGAGCAATATTTTTAACTTGCTGTGCTGCAAGACTTGGTGAGATAATTGTGTGCACATACACAATATGCAACACAGAATAATCTTCCATCTTACACATTTACAGGCTCCTTAATTCAAAAAGTTCCAAGTCTTCCAATTCTTTTTGCTCTGTCAGTTTCACTGTGTGAAAAGATGGAAATTATATTCTTACATAGAAAAGATGCCTAGTGAAGAGATAAAATATGCTTTATAGAACAAAACAGACTCATATGAACTTTGTCTGTTATTTTCTAATTCAGTGTCAAAGCAACAACTGAAAGAACCATCTCAAGAGAGATCTGAGATCAGGAAGGTGAAATGGTGAGAACAGACAATGGTTCACTAGGTACAGGTTTTGTCAGCATTTTGTTCTCCTTTGATCAGATGTTGAAACAAAGTAACCCAGAGATTTATACAGAGGGGAAATACTGTCCAAATAAATAAATTCCAGTGTTGGCAGGTTATCACATATCTGAGAAACTGTGTCACATGCAAAAACCATTGCATACGAGGAATAGTGAACCTTGCATTAAAAAAAAGAGATGACTCTTTTTAATTTGAGCAAGAACCCTCCAAATAATGGTATAGATGGCAGTGTCTACTGGGTTGGCAGGTACCATAAGGATCTCTTTATACTGCTTGGAAGACTTGCCATTCTCCTGCCTGGGAAGAATCAATCAGAACAACCCACAGAACTTTTTTTTTTCTTTTTTTTTTTTTTTTT
>VXBN01003815.1:1010633-1059925 GCA_013397395.1 Sinosuthora webbiana | reverse complement strand
TTTTTTTTTTTTTTTTTTTTTTAATGATTAATGATCTTTTCAGAAGTTCCTCAGACCCAAGTGTTTGTTTTCCAGAGAGTGGGTGCTGTGGCCCATTGTGAGGTGCATTTCTAAGTGACTATAGGGTTACATAACAAACATGCACATATTTTTCATCACGTGAGGAAAAGCAAACCTGTTTGTTCTGCAAGATAAGCATTATCAGCATTCATGGTAACAGGGAAAAGACTTGAAGTTGTCCAGGGCAAGAGCTGAATATCCTGGGGCACCCCCAGCACAGCAGTAGAAAGGTAAACATAATTCAATCACACCAAGTGATAGAACTGAGCTTTCTGAGGAACTAGAGTCACAAAAGCGTACTACAATAAAAGGCAAAGTTGAAGAAAGTTGTAAAGAGCAGGAGCTGGTTACAGTCTGTCTTCTTGAATATGCATCCCTCCTACTACAAGCTGGCAAGTGAATTTTTTCTCACAATATGGTGCACCACATGCATGTTTTTCACTGCTGTAGTTTCCTGGAATAGCTCAGTATACAGTAAGATATGGGGCATTGGCAAAGGAAGAGAAGAAAGAGGTCACATTCATAGGAATCCCAAAGTATCTTCACTTCTGTTTAAAATGCTTCAATCTATATTCCTGGAACGGGTCCTGCTAATTAGAAAAGAAAAAGGTAGCATAAAATCCACTTCTTATTTCTTAAATAACTCTTCTTTACCATAGCACAAATTATTGCTCTTTAATATAGCAGACGGTGCAAGGACTTGGTCCTTTAGATTACATTACCAGGGAGACATAAATTTAGGGAGTTGATATAACCTCCCTATTTCTTGGCCAGTTTACTACTGAATCCTAATCTCCTAATACATAAGATACTGTATAACATTCAATCACACATGACATTGGTAGTACATATTAGCAAAAACTATCTATTTTTTTGTGTGAAAACATATTTTTTCAGTTAAAATAAAAACATTATCATGACTCAAAGAATAATTTAATCCGAGCAATATAGATCTAAATATACAATATTTAATAAACAGTGTTATGGCTATCTACAATTCAGACATTATATCAACTCGAACTTTTGTTTCTCGTGTGATCATCATTTCTGCAGAGGAAACTGCACAGAGAGAAGTTGGCTCCCCAGAGGATTTCCTCATTTCTAGAAAGAGATGATGTCTTTCTTTGAGAATAATATGAATATCACACAAAATTCATCTGAAAGAAACTCTGACATTAAGTTGACACCAATTTCTGGGAAATTGATGTCTTGCACACTGTACCAAACACACCAAGGAAGTTCCAGCAGTCTAAAATCCCAGTCAAACCCATCTCAAGGCTACTTTATATTTCAAGCCTATATTCTTGTTACATACATTTTACAGCTCCTGGTTTAGATTGGGAAGGTGCTGAATTATCCCTCTATGTGGCAAATGGCTTGCAAACCACTAAAACTAACAATGGCTACCAGAGCTAAATTGGGACTGACAGGTTATGTGGGGAACTGTACCTTTGAAACATTTCTATAAGGAGCCAGAATTTGACATCAAATGAAGTAAGTGCTTCTTCCATTGTTAGCTCAGATTGGTTCAACAGGATCCTTTTGGGGCAGTTGTTTGGCTAAAACTGGAAAATTTTAAGTTCTTCCAAGTTCCCTGCTGAGGGAGAAGCAGAGCACAGACACTAAACAGGAAGAGGGAACAGAACTGACAAAGAGGTTTGACAGAACACGGTAGGAGAAAAAGATTTGGTGCTTTGAAGGAACACTAAGGAAGAAGAAGCAGAATGATCAGAAAAGTGACCAGAAGTGATGATCAGAAGTTCCTCTGGAGCAGTTTGATCATTGTCCACCAGTTTGATCAGTGTCCACCTGAGAACTGTACTTCTTACAGCTGCCTTGTCTGAAGCCTTCCCTTCATCTATGTACATCATCACACTGGTGCAATTAATGTATCCCCATTCCAGCATTCAAAATACATGGAAACCATCCTAAATAAAAGTAAGTTAAAAGGAAGTTTGTAAAAAAAAATCTTATCCTAAAATTATCTGTCAAGCATAAATACAGAATATAAATTCTAGCTGAAGCTATGAAGCATTTGGATAATGGATCAGTTTGCAGCAAGTAAAATTTCTCAGGTAAATTACACAAGAAATGGAATAACTAATACATAAGCACCCACACAGACATGCCTTAGAATGTACACACTATGAACAAATATAACCAGCAAACAACTGGTGATGTTAAATCTTGTTTCATTTTTTGCCAATAGCAGAATAACATGAAGGTGGTGACAGCCTACATGAGGGACATCTCTTAGCAAATGTAACAGAAAGAACAGGCGCAAACAGATGAAAAAGGAAAAGGTAAACACCCTGTACCATGATTTTTGAGGAATGCTTTCTGTCATTTACTTCCAGAGCTATTTTCCACACATGCCATGATAATATTCCCTAAATACATAATGATGCAACTCTATAGGTAAATAACTCCGAGACATTTAGGAGACAAAATGGTTTGAGCCATTTTATAGAAATGAGTGGAGGAATGCTTAGTATTAGTTTCCTCCAGTAAAGTTCCAGCCTAAAACAACAGAAAATGGCACCTACATTGTAAAAATTATAAAACAGAGTATTTGACAGTAGCCAATTTATTAAATCACAGAGAACACTTTTCTTGATGTATTATTCTCCTGGCTTTCCCTCCTATTTAATAAGCCAAACATTAGCACATTGCAACAACACAGTATTTGGTTGGGTGGAGGTTGTTGCTGGGGGGGGTTCCTTTTGTGGTTTGAGCATTACTTTTCCCAAACCTGTTACATATATACAAATTCACTTTGTGAATTTCCAAATGATTTGCATACTGACATTGCCAGAAGAGAATAGTGATGACAAAAGGAATTTTCAAAGAAAACAACATTGAAGTTAATCCTAAAGTATAAACGCATTCATGTGCATCTCAACAAATGCAACCTGTTTTGTTCTAAACATTTTGAGTACTTCTACAGTTTCATACAAGACAGTATTCTAATATAGAAGGGTTGACAATCTTGTTTGTTTGTTTACCTGTTCCATCATCTTCTCTTCTGATCATCTGCAGAGACCCAAGCTAAAATTCACAGTAAGGAATGGGTAACTTTAGAAACAACAGATCACACACTCCTGTAAAGAGAGGAACCTAAAACCAGGCCAGGTGTTTAGGAGATAGATTCTCAAAACCAAGAGGTACCTGGATATGAAGGTAGAAAACTTAACCATTCACTCAGCTGAAACAAAAGAGCTAAACCAAAACCAACTCTGCCAGATGAACATTTGAGGACAAAGAAGCTGAAGAAAACTTAGGAGACCTGGTGTAGTGGCAACAGGAATTGAATACATAAGCAATGTCTGAGTGAGCTTAAGGATGATTTCCATTATCAATTGCTGGTTAAAGTGTTTTCCACATTATTCTTTGATGACTGAACTATCAATAATTAAAAGACACAAATAGCCAAATCAATCTGAATGCTCTTCTTTCCCATTCCCTACATAGCAAGAATGTGCTGCTGTTGCCCAAGCACACATACCAGCACTGCAGAGGCCACTTTTCAGGTCTCCAGTTCCCCTGTGGTCACTTGCAGCAGTACACCTGCACTGTAAGAGAAAGGTTGCAGGAGTTAGAATATATCACAAAAGAGATTTAGCTTTAGGATTCATTAATGTTTCTGATTTTTTTCCTTTCCCACCCCCTAATTTCTTACCAGGAAAAAACATTAATAGTGACCATCATTGCAGCTTCTCTATATGGATGAAGAAAATGTTCTTTCTAGCACAAATAGATAGTAGATAGAAATAATAATTTTATCCTATCAAATCATAAACTTTGTACATGTCCTTTATGAGTTTTTTTCATATTTAAAGACTTGAAAGTCACAGCAAAATGTGAGTGATTGTATCGGAAAAAAAAATTGAAATATTATTTGTTATAGCATGTAATCAGAAGCATGGTCCATACTTATGGGTAGCTTCAAATATTTTTACTAATATTATTTATAAAGTAGACAAAAACAGCTTCTAGAGCTATCATTAAAAAAAAATTAAGAAAAAATCAAGTATTCCATTTTCTGAAATACTGGGAATATCAAACCAATCTAGTAGCTGGTGGTTTTAATTCTTCATGTCAGAATTTAGAGCCATGTAGGAAACAATTTCATGTTTATTGACTTAGAATAACTGAGATTTCTTCCTTCTGGAATCTGTGAAACAGGCTCTATTCACCTGCTTTGTTTGTAATCCCCATTTTCAGGTGGCACAATTTAAATAGTGCATCTTTCACTGAAAGGTTCCTTCATCCTGTCGAGGAAGAAAGTTTCAGTTTTACTTTTTATTTTTCAGGTCTCCTTATGCTTATTTAATGAAGCATAAATATGGATGGCACCTTTTTCCTTACAGCAGCTGAAAACATACAAAAATACATTCAGCTGCAAAAGCACCTCTTTTTCAGCCAGTCTTTAAATAGTTCCCTTGGTTTCCATTATTTTTACAAAGGCCTTTGCTTCCTTCACACGTGAGCCACACCATCTCCATAACAACTGTCCGCATAAACTCATCACACTGATGTCAGGAAAAGAAAAATACATTTGGAACTCTCAGAACAAGAAAATCCTTTCACACAGAGGATCCATATTACTATTAACTTCATTTTCACTTCTTACAAGCCGAGTCCTCAATACTAAAGTCTGTATGTCATTCTTTCCTCTTTAACTGTAATTAACCCTACAAAGAGTCTGTCAGAAGTATTTTAAAGGACTTATTACTTAAAATAGTGATCGCTGATAAGTTCTTATCAAAATGTACCTAGAAGTACCAGAATTTTGTGTATGTGCTGTGTTCTATTTCTGGATTAAAATCACGGGGTTTTGTCAGAAATATCTTGTCAAGCGTTTCCTGTGCCAATTCCATAGTTCAAAAACTGAGGCCACCCCTGAAAAGTCAGAAAAGATTTTATCAAAATATACAGCTGAAATATCTGCAGGAGACAGACTACTCATGTCTTTTTTTTTTTTTTTTTCTTCAGTTTTCTAGATGTCTATCTCTTGTTTGGTAAACATGTTACCTGAATAAAGTATTTCTTATTCTCTTTTTTCCTCATATTCTTCCTCCTGTTCTATACCTCATGGCCATCATTTGTCTATATGCAAGGAGATTTTTCAGCTGCATCTCTGAGGCTCATTTTTGCCTTTCTACAAAGAGGAGGACAAAATACAAGAAAGGAAGGAGAGAAAATAAAGCTCCAATTAATTCATCTTGAGTGAACAGGCAAACAGGTGCAGCTGAGCAGGGATCACCCCTCAAAAAAAGTCTTATATTCTTTTGGTGACATTTAATTATACTTTTCAAAATATCTCAGCTGTAAAAAACAGGCATTTCATTTCAAAGAAAGGAGAACGTAGCAACATTCTCTTACACGGAGATGAGAAAGCACATCTATGAATCATAGCAGAAAGCCAGCTAACCCTGCAGCAGATTCTTCTGCCAACCAATTCTAGAAAGGACAGAGTTTGAAGGATTTTTGCATTTACTCAAACTAAAACATTCATGAGCCTGCAATCTTAATGCAACCCCACACTGATTCCCAGAGACAGAGCCCTGGTCCTCAGCCGGGACACTCCATTCCAAGCTGACACATTTCACTGCGGCTTTGTTTTAATTCCAGACCCTTTGGGGGCACACCAGGGGCTCAACTACTAAGCTGATCAAGTATCCACTGTACAGTAATGTATGTTTTACAGCTGGGCTTTGTGAAAGATGACAGATTTTGTACACTACATGGATTCTAAAGAGTTCCTATAAAGTGTGAAAGAGCGAATTCTAGAACCAGAGGAACAGGTTGCAGGACAGAGTTGTCCTCCAGGTCTCAGGCAGCAGAAAAGGGACACAGCATTCTGAGTTCACACTGGTAAATGTAAAAGAAAAAATAGGGAGGAGAGATCCTAAGAAGTTATTTCATCCATTAGGCTGCAAATTGCACCATTTCTGTGGGAATATAAGAAATAATTAGTCCTGAGAAAATATTCCTCCTACTGAAGGACAACAGAAAAATTACAGGCTCTAGAATATATGTAACAATTAAAAATGTGTCACTTTATTCTTTCTCAGTGCCTCCTTCTTCCTTTAGTATTTACCCCAGCCCAGACATTTTCATTACAGCTAATGTTAAGAACAGTTATCCAACCTCAATACCCACTGGGCAGGATGTTGTAAATCAAGTACATTGCTTCTCAAAAAACAAAACAAAACAAAACAAAAAAATCAAACAAAAACAAAAACCCAAACAACAAAACAAGATAGGAATAAAAGAACCAGACTTCAGGAAAAAGCTCCCTGAAAGTCCTGGAAGAAGACTTAGAAAATCACTAACTCTTTTTTTTTTTTTGTGCCACATTTACTCTAATGCTACTTTTGGAGTAAAAGAGATTTCTCTCTTCATGTGAAGGGTGTGTTCCTCAGTGACAACACACATCCCTGGAGACCCTACAAAGAGCACAGCAGGCACTTCTCAGTTATGTTTTTATTGCAGGTGAAGCCTGACTGCTGAAAAAAAAAGTTGCTTCACAACACATCACACTTGCCTTAACTTAATTAGGAACGCCTTTAATCTTGTCTTGGATAGGGAGTTAGTACAGATTAATTGACATTCAGACTAGGAGCTCTTTCTTCCTTTCTACAGAATTTCAGGAACAATCTACATTGGAACAAGTTGAGATGGGCCAGGGAGACTGAAATATAACTACCTAAGAACATGTCATCACATATGAAAGGTATAGGACCCGAAATCAACTTTCATATACAATGGAATGAGCAAACCTCTTCGCTCTACTTAGATAAACCATTACATTCCAATACACCATTTTTAAGCCCCTTGTGTACTTTTAATTATACAGCCTGATAACTGCTGAGATACCTGCAAAGCACCTTATAAAATACATGAGTATTTTATTTAGGTGGATTATCATAGTCGATATTTCCTACCCTTGAACTTTGACATCCCCCATGGGAAAGGCAAGTTGCAGCTTGAAGAGAGCCCACAGATAACGATTTGTTTGGGTGCCATGGTGCAAGGCAGCACAGTGGGACTATTTTGGTGTGTTTACTGCATGTATAAATACAAGCAGGAAGTACAAGCATCTTTCCATCCTCCTCACAAAACCAGCTTTCACAATTTATTATCTCTTACTAAAGCCTACTGTTGGCTTGATTGAAGTGTGTAGGTTGCACTATACTTACCTGCAAATAAAGCACCTTCTTTTGGTTCTTAAGTTACTTCAGAAGCTCTCCCTGTTATTACATGCCTCCTTTTCAAATTATGAATTTCACACACTTCACTGCTTTTGTGTTTCATTTAAAGCCTTGTTTATTGGTGGCACAAAAGTAAAGCTTGACTAGTAATGCCTGCCTTTTTCTTTTCATGCTTTCCCTCATGGGATGCAATTCAACTCACATTATTGATGTGAATTATTCATTTCTGAAAGTCTTTCAAGTAGGTCTGAAACAAGCAGGCTCCTATTTTTTCTACCCTCAGAAAGAGAGAAGAATCAAATTAAAGAGTTTCCACCTTTTCATACATATGATTTAATGACAGAACATACATAATCATCTTTCTCAACAGCTCCTGTTGAAGTTAAAATCTATATCTAGATGGACGACTGTGCCCAGCCAAAATCAAGTTTTCTGTTACAGGACCACAGGATTGCTTCTTAGGACTTCTTCAAATGTAAGGTTGTTTTTACAAACTAAAGACTGCCACACCTCAAAATGCTTAAGACAAACATGTAAAAAAGGAAAGTAGGTAAACCAAATTACCTCTACAGCTGATTTTATTTAATATAAAATTAAAATGCATGGATTTGGTACATATGTTTTATTACTACTTAAACTGTTTTATATTGTTTGAAAAATAAATCCTTCACTTTACCTGCATTCAGAAATGTATAATTAAAGAAGAGACAATTCTCCTAAGTTGTTTAATACTTAACTCTGTAAAAGAGTTTTTATCCACAGACTGCAAACTCAGTAACTTTATGATTATATGATCCCCCTTGTTCATGTAATGTTCAGATAAATAATATTTTCCTTTAGTCCTATTTTCAAAATTAGATGTGTTGGTTCACTGTAACAGAGAGCACATTAGATCTTCAGATTATGTGAAAACATGGTTGTCATCTGCTATCAGATATTTCCTTCAGCTTTTCTCTTTTGGTAAAATTTTTGCCACAGGTCAAAAAGAAAAGGTAGAAAATCAACCCTGCTGGAACAAGGGGTGGGTTTGGATTTGGAGTTTTTTTCTAAATTGGCTTGAGTTAGGAAAACAAACTGAAAAACTGCTAGATGATCTAGTCTTTATCCTCAGGTCCTCCAGGAGTGAATGTGATTTATCTATCAGTTTATATATATCCATATGCACACAAACCCAGAATGATGAGGACTCTCAACACTGTGACTCAAACACTAAGTTGTGCACATCGTCTTAGACATGTGAATTTCTGTAAGTTCAGTTAAATGCGGGTTACTGAATTCCAACCGTTTATTTTGAAAATTACAAAATTTTGCTTTCCATGCTAGTTTTGCAAGGAACTAAATTACACAGATGCACTGCCAGCCTGTGGTTCTCATCCCTTCCCTCATAACTTTTGAATGAATTGGCTAATTTTGATCAAATCTGACAAGAGGACCCAGTCTAAAAGATTTGAAGTTCCAACAAGTTTCCATGAGAACTGACAGTTGAGTAGGAGATAAAGACTGACATCAGCCTTCCCAGTGAGGAAAATATTGCTGTGTAAGCTCAGCAATTATCTATTATGCTTGACATACCCACCAGTCGATGATGGTGTATCTACCAGCCACACAATCCTCTTGTGTGGAATTTGGAAGTGATTACAGGTCTCCATTTCTCTGCCAGCCACAGGCTGGGAAACAGAGGAGTGGTTGGCAGTATATTTCGTAGGTTTTAGCAACGAAAAGAGAATGAAGAAGGGAGCTGTAATTTGACTGGACATAACCTCATTTGAAACCAAGCTTCAGCATATACACTGTAATCAGACAAATTTGTTAAAGTTTCCAAAGTGTTTATAATCATGACCCACTATAATCCAAAACAGCAAAACCCAGTAACAGGTTGGAAACCGCCACTGTGATGTTTACTGTGAGTTAACAACGCTGCACACAAGCTGCTGTTTGCACTCTCCAGGGCAAATTCAAGGAAAACCTCAGGGTGCCAGCACTTGCTCCAGGAGGCCACAGGCAATCACAGCCAGTTTTGTCTGGATCCGCAGAAGCTCTGCTGGGAATTGCCCAGTTGGCACTGCGGTTGTTGGTGACATATCCTGTGATAAAACCTGAGTAACCTGAATCTTTTAGAATGCTTGATAGATTGTGAAAGAACCCTTGTACCTTTCCAAGCCTTTGTCTGGATGTTTCTTGGCTCACATCTGAGAGATTCCCAGTGATGCTGGTTCCTCCCCTCTGCCCAATTCTGCTGCTGGCAGCCCCTGGCTCCGAAGGTTATGCTGCATTTCTTTCCTGTCTCCTCAGCCAGTCTCACCAATGCCACATAACAAGGAAAAATAAGCTCCCCTCAGTCCTTACTCCTGTTCAGTTCTCCTGCTTATTCAGAAAACGGACTGCATTTCCTTTGTATGCAAAGGCATCACACCATGACCTGGTGTTCTGTTATTTTTCTACTACTGTGAATCCTTGATCTTTTCAGTCATTGCTTCCAAAGACAGTATTGCATTCTGCTGATGAAGTACTTCACTTACATCTGCTCAGACCTAATAAACACTCCAGAACTGGAGGTCCATCAGTGTTACTCAAAATACTTGTTCGAATTATCATTTAGGCAGTCATATCCCTCCCTCATTCAGATGTTGCAGAGCATAAATGATAAGAAACCATTCCAAAGAAATCTGCATTGCAGTCATCATCAAAGTGTGTAAATAAAGAAAAGCTGACAGGCCCTCACACAGTAGGCAAATTGCTGTGATCTTCACAGAGAAAGGTAATGGTTTTCTTTTTCTTGTTTTCTTTTTAACACAGATTCAGAGGCCTTCATGTTAAATTAAACATTTTTAGCACCCACACGACCATCTAGAATTAAATTGCTGCAGTTCTTTAGCATCTGAGAAAGAAAGCAATGATAGATCACTGTGATTCTCCTGTCCTTGCACAGAATCAAAGAATCATTTACTAATAGACTGAAATTGCTTCCAGAACCAGAAATCACACAGCTCCATCTTGTGGACGATGAGATTCCTTGTGAAATGTCAGCTCAGTTCAACTCCTGCCCGTGGTAACGATTTAGCCTTAGATGTTTTAACATATAAGTTTTACTTATCACATATATTTCCTTTCGTATTTGCTTTACAAAAATTCAGCAAGAGCAGGAACAATCTGCCCAGTGTTTTTATTTATAGTCTCTTGCTTTATTTTATTTACCCATAGCATTCTCCCAAACTGGTCCAATACTTCAGCAGTTCACACTTGTATCAAGTGGTGCAGAATCAGCTATTTAATTTTCTTTCTATCCTCTTTCTTTGTCCTGTAAGAGCTTGAACACCATGTAGAAGTGTCCTCAGTGAACACACCATACATAAGTACTAAATATATTTGGTTTTCAGCCTAGTGGTACTTCTTAGCAGGAAGCATTTTCAATACAGTTTGGATGACATAGAAATGGAGAGCAGCAGAGTTTGCCTCATTCAGGTAACACAGAACTCAGATCTGTAATGTTTCCATAATCTAATGCCATTAAGGTAAACCAAGTCAAAACTACTTTTAGGTCAGATGAACCAGGTAACCTTTCCACAACACTACAAAAAAATGTCTTCCTGAATTCTAGAGACAACTGTGGGATTGGTCCTTATTTCCTTGTTACAGAATCTTTGTCCTTTTGAGAGCTTTGGAACGGTTTGGACATCAAAAACCAGCACCAAAAACATGTACTCCATGTAAACCTCTGTGCCACACTACCAAGAGAAATTGAATGCTTTGATTTTTGACTATACATTTTACTTTGGGATAGCATGTTAAACCAAATGTACAGCTCAGGTCTACAAACTGAAATCCACCAAGGTAAAAGTTCCTTAGGCTTTAGTACGGAACTCATTGTAAAACTTCACAACGTATTTAGATGTTTCCAACAATCCCTGGTGTTTGAAGAAGGTATTTCTCATAAGCTGCAGTAAAATGTGAAACTTCTCTATCAGATTATCCCAGCCCACATTCACTTAAGTTTTCAGAAAAAGCAGCAGTAATGTGACTCATGGGACTACTCACAGATGACTCTGGGAACTCATTTCCCATTAATTTTCAACTGAAATGCGTGAGTGGTCAAAAATGACCACAAACCTTCCCTCAAGTCTTTTAATTTAATTAAAAGTATAAATGATCCTAAGTATTTTCATCTTTTTAATTAGTTTTAAATTTATTTTCAGCGTGAGAGCCAGAAGTCCTAAGAGAAAAGTAAGGAATTGCTCATAGAAACTTCTATCCAAATCTGCATGATGAATGTCAACATCATAAGTAAACCCAGCTGCTTATTAAAATACTGGTTTGGACTACAACAGTCTGAGGCTGTCTGAATTAATATATATAGGCAAAAGAAAAAAAATAAGTAAAGAAAAATCTCCTTAAAATCATCCAAAATATGTATTTTTAACTAGCATTCTGGGGCCTAAGGGGGAAAAAATAAAATAGCATCCTGATTGTTTCCCTACAAAGGATATTCCATTGCTGTATTGAGATGATTCACCACCACTTCACTCCCCTGAATTCATCTTCCACACTGAGAAACGTTATGGCATTCCTCCCTCCTGGTAGAAGTCAAAATAGCAACTTTCCAGATATGAATGACAAGAAAAATACCTCACCTCTTCTGCTAACCTTTTTTCTTGTATGAAATTTCAGGAACAGTATCAACTTGATTTCATTTTATTAAGTCTTGAAGTGATCTTTATTTCTCTCAGAAGTATTCATATTACTATGAAACACTAAACACCAAAATCCACAGAAAGTATGAAGAAAAAAGGCCAAAGGAAAAGACCTTCCAAGGTTCATACCCCACCCACTAACAGCTGTCAATCCTGACAAAAACCAGCTGCCTCTGGATGTGGGTGGATGAGAGAGTTCATCTTTGTCCAATCACTCCTTGGCCAGTATTTCAGAATCTGCCAAGGAGGTCGGCAATTAGTGCCCATCATGATCTGGGATGGGGACATCTGCTCAAGAGATATTGGACACACACCATGGAACTGCTTTGCATCTGAATCAAAAGACCTTCTGTGTGACTGCAGCCTTCAGTTACTCCCAAGATCAGCCATGTAGATATTGAAACCATATCCCTCCATCACAGAAAGACTACATTGTGCAGTTTACAGCCACAAGTTCTCTTGGGCTTTTTGAGAAGGTGCAAACAGACAACTTCTAGAAAGACCAAGTAATTTGTCCAATATGGCTACAATTATTTCATTCCCCAAAAGCAGAGGATTAAAAATTATGTTAATTAGGATAAATACTGAGCAAGTATTAAGGCATTATTACAAGACAAACCAAACAACAAAAGGGTTGCTGACTATTACAACTGCTACGATTAATACTTTATAGTGACACGCTCCGTTGTCTACGTTGCTTAGAAACCACATAATTACACACATTTCATCTGACTTAACCTATGTATTTTCATTACTTCAATGCATACCATTAAAATTCAAATGTTATCAAAATATGGCATTAGAAATAATATGGTATTTCCTATTTTGTCTTGAAAAAATATGTGATTAAATGCTATCTATGAGGCAGGTCATTCTAGTTAAGCAAAGGACAAAGGACAGTACAAACAACGGAATCTGCTTGTTTCCCACTCATCCTTTATCTATTCCTTTTCTAATCCAGGTGCATTTTGAATAAGGCATTGAAAGTGTAATCCCAATTTCCCTGGTAATCTAAATGGGAGATTTGGCTGCAGGAGAAATCCAACACCAGCCTTAGAGCAGAGGCAAATAAAAAGTAAAAAGCCTATAATACTTTGCAGGTAACCAGTTTTAATATAAAGGCCCTTGTTTTATTATGCATGAAGAGGAGTATGATTCTTTGGATTCTAAAGTACTTCAATCAATGTTCAAGGGTTTTTAAGAACCTCATTATGTATGTCTTTTACAGGATTATGAATATTTGCAAATGGGGTCATGTAGTAAAGCTTTAAAGTCTAAAAAGTTTGATCAAGATATATTTTCTAAAACTCTTCAAAATATTTCAAAATCAGAAGAGCTGCCCAATATATATTGCCACATTCAAAGTATCAACCTTCTCTTTGAATTTTAGCAACATCTATTTTTCATACATACATATATATATATATATAAACTGTTCTTCCTCACAGCTTTCCTGTGACAATTATGATGTCTGCACCATTTTATCCAAAAGTAGTAAGAGTTTCATTCAAACAGAAAAAAAATAAAGGTACAAAATTAAAGCTCCATAGACTAAAGACTGAGTTGATTAATTTAACTTAATTTACTTATCAACAGTATGCAAGGATTAATAAATAAACTTAGATTATGGGTGAGCACCTCTATGGCAGTTTTATAACTGTCTCTTCTGAGGAGTTTTCTGCTCATTAGAGGAACAAAAAAAGTCAAAATGAAATAAATAGGATAGGTCTGCAAAGGCAGAATGGGGTTTGACAGCAAAATTGCTGAAAAAAAGGATGTAAAGGGACTCAGGGCAGAGATTTTTTCCATCTCCAGCTCTCTGGCCATAAGTGATACAACTGGAGGCTCTCTAGGAAGGCAAGAACATGGTCTGACAGCACAGGAGGGGCACATTGTAACATTGCAGCAAAAAAAGCTTTAAAAAGGCTTCTTAACTTCCCTGAAGATATTTTTGAATTGTATCCATCTGTAAGGGGTGTCAGTCCACCACCTCTTACCCTCGTCAGCCCCTGGAGAAGGACTGGCCCCTGTCTCTCACCCCATGGGCATGTCTCATACCCTGAGAGGAGCCCTGCCAGGCGTTGTTTTCAGAAGTAAAATGGATTTTGTACAGGGTGGAGAGGATGGAGGTCTGTGAAAAACCTCCAGAGGGGAGACAGTGGTTGATAACAGCACGAAGAAAGAACAGAAGGCAGATTTGGTACACCAAGAGTGTGTCAAAGGAGGCACAGCAGAAGAAATAATACTCATAATGAGTTATTAATGGTACTGAAATTGTACCATTCATTTGTTAAAATGAATATGCTTGACTGTAGATTTTCTTGTCAGTCTATATATTTTGATTTTATGCACCACACAGCTCAGCAGTAAATTACTGCAATTAACTTCGATTCCTTAGGATCCACAGCAGTAGCATTTCCACATCTCGTGACTGAGTCTAGAATTCAACTCTAAATTCTTATCTAAAGTGCTTGTACAAAGTAAGTGGTTACTTTGAAAAGCGCTGACAAACTTCAGCAGAAATTCTACACAGATCCATTTCTCATAAGAAAAATATTTCTAAAAAAACCCAAAGAAAATTTAGTTTATCCGTCACAGTAACGTTTGAAAAAGATCTGAACAGCTTGAGTTAATTCCTTAACAAACACCTTATGCATTCAGTCACCATTTTTGGATTCCAAAGACAGACATTTCAATGAGAGTCTTCGCTGACAGATAAGATGTTTTTCATGCTGTTCCTTTTAAATTTTAGTAGCACATCCACTGTGAAAGTAGCACCGTTCCATCTGTGCCACTCCAGAGAGTCAGACACTGCAGTTCATAACAAATCTGCGTAGCTCGCTGGGCTTTGGCTGTATGAGCACAAAAGAACTTGCCACAAAACAAACTGCAAATAATCAGAGACAAGGTGTAACTATCTAGAAGAAAGTCAGAGCCCTACCTTGGTTAGGAGAAACCACAAACTATGTGTCAATAGAGGGTGAGCAAGGGAAGAGAGACAAAATATTAGAACTGGGGGGAAGCTGAGATTACACAGTAAAAGATCTGCCAGGAAATAGCAAGTGATAGAACAACCCATCTTCTGAATCAAACTTGACAAAGCCTAAGAAGAGTCAAGACATTTCTTTCTGATGAAAAACTCTAATTGTTTCCAGGTATGACACATGCTCTTCTGGTTTTGTTTCCATGACTTCCCAGTGAGCCACTGGACAATTCCCAGTGCAGAATTATTTCAACTTCCAAAAGAAGTGAGTTTCTTTGATTTGTAGAAGGTGCTGTGTGGAACAATTAGTTGCTGCTGTATCACTAGAGTATAATTCAGAAAGCGATACATACATAGTAGACATAATGGAGAATTTTGTCATAACTTGGAAGTCCTGTCAAGGGATCATGATCAAAAGGACAAAAGCCAGCACAGAACTGGACCAAGTCTACTTGTCAATACTTTCTTTTTGTATCACAGCAGTCTTCAGGGACCACAAAGAGCATCTGATCCTCTTTTAGAGCACAAACAAAAACTATTTTACAAGCTAAGACACCACTTCTTCCACTTCACTCTACTCTGAAGAAGACCCAGGGAAATTAAGCATGTGCACACAACTCAACCACCCACAGCTCTAAGTCTGACCTAGCTGCAAGAAGTCAATGCCCTGTGAAGTGAAATGGCTGTGGCACTCTTACCTATTCCATTAGGCTACCAACATGGGGAGATAATAAAGGTAGTTTTTTAATTGCCAAATTATTCACTGTTTTTGACAAATACCATGGCTAAGGTAGCTGGTCCCTTTCCCAAAAGCACTCCACAAATCTCCTTGCAGCTCTCTAATAAAGTTACCTTGCACCATTCATCTGGTAAATAAAAATCCTTGGAAAAATGAGGGTTTTACAATGAGAAAGCAGTTCCCAGCATGTTCAGATAGTTGTAATTACTATGGAAACCATACCTAGTAATAGTCTTTTGCTTCAGAGCATCAGAGGCAAATGATAATAAACTGACAGCAAAATAAAGTGTAACACTGCCTAGGACTTCAAAGTTCAGGATTCAAGAGAAAATTAAACCACTGCATAGGAAAAGCTTTCAGGTCCTCCCATCTCCCAGGTTCCTTTTGCAGCACATCTCTCTGGATGAGCACTTTGGGATTGATTTGTGCCTGGGCTTCCCAAATCACAGTTTAAGCAGCCCTTAGGGCTGGCAGCATTGCTGCAGTTGTCACAAAATACAAGGATACACTTTCTTTAGCCGAGATGTAATCCTCATTTCATCCTTGGAAATTTTGGGCAACCTGAAAACATGTAACTCCATACAAGCAATGCCATTTTTAAAAAACTCCAAAGGGACTGATAACAGGGTCAAAGAGGGTAATGGGGTCATGGATTCAGAGTTCATCAAGAATAGCAATTAGCTTTGATGGTTTACCCACCTAATACCAGCATTTCTAAATCCAAACAACAAACCAAATCAAAGACACAATAAAAAAATCCACAGAGTTGGTAATCTCACCGTGTTTTTACAGCTGAAAATACAGGATTTTACTTAAATAGAAAAGATTCATGTAAGTTCCTTAAATACTGTTTTTCTCACAGAGTCCTCTTCAGCTCTCTACATGACCAGTAATAAAAGTTTATGAATATGACACAAAAGTTATACACTTTCTGCCTTCAGACAAGACTGTTGTCATTACCCAAATGTGCAGATTAGCGACTTAGTCATGATTTTTGCATTTTCCTCTTTCACACCACTGAGCAGTAACTTGTAAAAATTAAAATTTAAAAACGAATTAGCTGTCAAAGGCGTATCATAAAGATTAATATTAACATTGCTGATCCAAATAACAAGGAATGAGCCAAATCCTCATCCCCTCTCCAGGGCTGTGTTCCATTGCACTACCAGGCAATTAACCTGACTTTCGTTTAGTGTTAATATGATGAAATAAATGGATCTGTTGGTGCATTTTTAAAATACACAAGTAAATGTCTTTCTTGGGTGGTTGATAACAGACTGTACTGATCATCTCATATCATCTACCAGTTTGAAAGGAACTTATAATTTGTGTGTGCTTACTATTTTATATGGAATGAAACTCCTAAAGTTACTCCAAATGTTTATTACAGACACAGATAAAACATAACTTTTAATATGTTTAAAATTAAAAACAAACCTTGATTGCTGGATATAAAAATGTGTTTATGCACTCCCCAGAATAACATTCTTCCGGCCTATTATTCCCAACTTCAAACCTACATAGCTAGTTCTTAGACAAATTTTATTTATCCTGTTCCTATTCAAGTTATTTCTTGTGTGTTTATAATTTTTTTTCAATATTAATCTAGTGTTTTTACAAAGAAAAATTGCACAAAAATAAATTGCAAGATTTAGGCCTAAATTCTGGTTTCCTAAGGTAAGAAATGACAGCCCTCTGCTGGCTAATAAACATGTGCCCACAAGAAGGACATCGCACAACAGCTTTACATTAATATTACATTTAGCCAAAGTAAAAATATATAAAAATATATAGAGGGAAAATAAAATTGCAGTACAAGGATGCCTAAAATATTTTATCTGGACCATTAGGAAACATTCTGTCTAGTTCCTGTAGGAAAGAGTAGGGCAAGGCAACGGCTGGTTCCTAAATTATATGGACAATTCTGTAGAATACTGAAATTTTTCAAAGAAGTAACTTTATTGGGCTTAAGGTTTCCATACAGTATTTAAAAGCAGTAATAAATGTTAATGGTAATCATTATGTTACTGTGTAAGGCTTTGTTTTGTTCATTAAATGGCCTGCAGTCCACAAAAATGGAAAGTTGTCCAAAAAATTGATTTTCTGACATTTTTATGGTCTAAAATAAGTTTTAAATGCAAATATCAGAGAGCTTATGGCCAGCCAGATAAAAATGAGAACCAAGACATGGTATTTGGCACAACAGTTAGCAACGTGATCTAACTTGCAAAGAAAATATTGTTTAGGTATCAGCATAAAATTCCATAAACATTAAATACATATGAGAAAAATCAAGACTAGTCCCCATATTTTATTAATTTTTGCCTGTTTTGAAAGACTTGTTTTCTACTCAGCCCTGAGGACCTGTACTGCATTTTAAAATAAAAAGGCATATATTGTAAATACTCTGCATTTCTCCTACATTAATTTAAAATGTTCCATAGCATAATTCTGACTGGGTGGAAAATGTACAAACGATGCTTTGCAAAGTGCCTCCTCACTAACCGTGCCGACTGGAACAAGTGTGCAGTGAAGGGACGCGTTGGCAGCGTACACTGTTTTCCCTCATCAGAAAAACACTGAAACCCAAAGGAACGCCCACTGCAGCTGCCCACAGGTGACAGTGCGAAACGAAGAACTGAAAGTGTTTGTTTGAATATATTTGCCCGTTGACTCAACGCCCTGATAACGGCATTTTACCCAAAGAAAACAATATTGACAGAGGTACCTGGGATCGGCATAAATAGAAGTGATGGGAACATTTTGCGCAGGTTCCCAGGGTGGAAGGAGCGGGCGGTGCGCTGCCCCTGTGCCCTGCACCCTGCACACAGAGCCGCACCTTCTCCTTCCCTTTCCACTGTGCCCTGCAGCCCTGCACACAGAGCCGCACCTTCTCCTTCCCTTTCCACTGTGCCCTGCACCCTGCACACAGAGCCGCACCTTCTCCTTCCCTTTCCACTGTGCCCTGCACCCTGCACACAGGGCCGCACCTTCTCCTTCCCTTTCCAATGTGCCCTGCACCCTGCACACAGAGCCGCAGCCTTCTCCTTCCCTTTCCAGAGGGGGATTTTGACCCATCTGACCGGGGCCACCGCGGGGGCTCCGAGCAGCCTGGGCGACGGGAGGTGTCCCTGCCACGGCAGGGCGTGGAACTGGGAGGTGTGAGGGCCACTTCCATCCCAAACCCTTCTGAGATTCCGTGATGCTCGGCTGAACTGCAGAAGTGTGAGGAGTGCTCTGCATGTCCAGCTCTTTCTGAAAGCGGGTCTGAGGAGTGCCTTCACCCCTCTGGGCACCTTTTGTGCGCTGATGGGGACGGGCACCGCAATAGCGAGGTGCCGATGCCTCGTGAGAGGAGTGATCAGGAGAGTTTGGGTTTGGTGCTTTAAAAATGCAACTACACAGTAAAAAATAACGGAAGTCATAGAATATTCTTAGTAGGAATGACCCACAAGAATCATCGATCTAACTCCTGGCCCTGCACAGGACACTCCAACAATCTCGCCCTGTGCGGGAGAGCGGTGTCCAAACGCTCCTGGAGCTCTGTGAGCCTTGGGGCCGTGACCGCTGCCCTGGGGAGCCTGTTCAGTGCCACACTACGGATGAAAAACCTTTGCCGAGTGTCTAACCCAAACCTCGCCTGAGAGAACGCCAGGCCGTTCCCTCGGGTCACAATAAACACAAAATAATGACCGCTGCCCGGCTACCTCGCATTACAACTCGCCACGCACTGCCCGCACGGGGAGGAGCGGAGGCGCACCTGGCCGCAGCAGGAGCCGGTGTGTGGGGTGCCCGTGAGGGGACGGACATTTCCCTGAGGGCCCCGGGAAACCGCCCGGCCCGGAGGACCGCGCGCGGGCCCGGCAGGGGGCGCTGCTCGGGGGGCGCGCGTGCGCGGGAGCGGTGCCGCGATGGCGGCGCTGCTGGAGCACGAGAGCCAGCTCTTCCTGGAGCTCTTCCACCGCGACGGGCTCGCCGTGTGCGCCCGCGGGCTGGGCATCGACCGCCTGCTGCTGCGCTTCCTGCGCCTCTACTGCGAGCCCGCCAGCCTCGTGCTCGTGCTCAACACCAGCCCCGCCGAGGAGGTGAGGGCGGCTGCGGGCGCACGCCCCTTCCCCTCCCGGCTGCGGCGGGCGGCTCTGTCGCTGTCCCGGCCGGCGGAGCGGCTCCCCGGGCTGGCGGGAGGGTGTGCGGGCTTCGGTGAGGGCAGGGGCGGGCAGGGCGCTGTGCACCGGCCCCGGCACAGAACCACAGAATGGGTCGGGTTGGTAGGGACCACCGTGGCTCATCTGGTCCCACCTCCCTGCTCAGGCAGGGTCATTCCAGAGCACACAGCACAGGATTGTGTCCAGACTCTTCTGGAATATCTCCAGCGAGGGAGACTCCCCAGCCTCTCTGGACAATCTGTCCCAGTGCTCGCAGGGAAGTTCTCCCTCGTGTTCAGGTGGAACTTCCTGGGCATCAGCTCCTGCCCGTTCCTCCTGTGCCATTGCCGGGCCCAGGGAGCAGAGCCCGGGCCCTGCTCTGAGCCCTCCCTGCTCACACTGACAGCACGGATGGTGTCCCCTCTCGGCATCTCCTCTGCACAGCCCCAGCTCCCTCAGCCTTTCCTCACGAGAGAGATGCTCCAGTCCCCTCGTCCTCTTTGTCATCCTCTGCTCCAGGAGCTCCGTGTCCCTTTTGTCCTGAGGAGCCCAGAAGTGGCCCCAGCACTCCCGATGTGCCCCAGCAGGGCTGAGCAGAGGGGCAGGGTCACCTCCCTGACCTGCTGGCAGGGCTCTTCCCAAGGCACCCCAGGATCCCCTTGGCCACAAGGGCACTGCTGGCTCAGGGACAGCTCGTCGTCCAACCCCAGGTCCTGGGGAAGCTGTCACACCACACACATTCGGGATCGTGGCAGTTGAATTTCCACTCCTGCAGCACAATGAAGTCCTAGTAACACTAATGAGCTAAAACAAATACATAACTTATAAATAACCAGTGAGGAGAAAGGGGTGAAACATGCTTGTCGGGCTTGACAGGTTTGTCCTTAATTGTAGAAAAAAAAAGCTGCTCTTTTTTCTCTGGAATCTGGCAAATTTCCCACCATGAGGAAGGGGAGGTCTTGGGGGACCTTTTATAGCAACCACAGGTGAATAAAGATAACAGCTGTAGTTTTTAACTACCTGCTTTAGTCATCTGATGACTGGTGAGGACACTAGTTGATCTCTTCCCAATTCTCTGTTCTTAAGGCATTATTAAAATCAAATTTTCTCTGAAAATGAGATATTGAAATGTAAGAAAATATAAGCTCTTTGAAGTGTCAGTTGCTCATTTTTATGTAAGTATTGTCTAGTTATTCCTGACTATGTAGATTTTTTAAATCATCCAGATGAGTTTGAAGCTGAAGAAAGTGTGTCAAAGAAAAAAAAAATCATAATAATTCTGACTTCTTTTAGTACGTTCTACTATGATGTCTTAATTTGTTTTTGACAGCTCCTCAAAATTACCAGAGTATATGTAATAAAGATGCTTTTTGGATCCCTTTCCCTGGATACCACGATAATGTCTTGTGTTTTTATTGTATTTGGTTTAGGAGTATTTTATTGATCAGCTGAGGTCAGATGGAGTTGTTCATCTCCCTCGACGGGTCACCAATGAAATTGCAAACAACACTCGATATGAATTTTATACACAAGGAGGAGTCATCTTTGCAACAAGTCGGATCCTTGTGGTAGATTTCCTTACTGACAGAATTCCTGCCAATCTCATTACTGGTAAGAGCTCAATGAAATAAAGAGTGTTCTGTGTGAAAATACACAAAGCTTGATTCTATATGAAGAGTTCTACTAACAGATATTAAGGTTGAAGAATTATTCTTTTTTTTTTTTTTCCACACTAAGACTGAGGTAAAAGGAGCAAATATGTGGTTCTTTCATATTTTTAATTTTTTTTCCTTTCTCAACTCATTTGCCTTATCTAATCATACAGTTTTAAAAGGTTTTCAAAGAATAATCGATTGCACTTGGTGAAATAGTGTTCTGTGGTCTATTGGACACTTGGCCTATCATTAAAGCTGATTTTAAATGTCATGCTTTATGACCCATGCACACTACCTATATTTTTGCATTAACAAATTACTCAGGATGACTTCTCATCAAAAAACGCCTCACTAGTCTTTGTATTGACACACCTGGGCACTATGCAAATAGCAGTATTACAAAGTAATGTTGTTACTGTGATTGTAAAGATTTGGGGAATAGCTTGCAACCTTTTTTGTTTGCAGTTATATAGAAGCTATACATAGAGGATGTGAGAGTTGCCATTGTCTTCTCATGTTCTGTTCCCCTTCTCCCCCAGCCACGCTTGTTTTTATGTTCCTGTCTAAGCTGGAAAATTCTTTACAGCCTGGAAAGCTGGAAAAAGAGATATCTAAGAGCCAGGGATTTAAGAATATTTTACTGTTTTCTGAGTGTTAACATCTTAATAATTAAACATAGCTGAATATTGTATGCTTAGAAGAATGTGAGTTTCTGTTTCAGAAGCTGTACCTCCTTCCTTTAGTCAAGCTATAGCAAGTTCCACTCTAAAACATTTTGAACACTCTTGTGCTGGAGTCAAAGAACACCAGATTTGTCAATTCCGATATTTCTAAGTTCAAAAGAAGTAAATAGTTTTTCTGGGCAACCTGTGGTAATTTCTCTTTTTCCCTTGACTCCTTCCTCTCTACCTTTCTACCCTACCAAAAAAGAAAAAAAAAAAAAAAAAAAAAAAAAAAAAAAAAAANAAGAAAGATGAAAAGAAGAAATACAGTAAAGTTCAGAGCACAGTAAAACTGGTGCTGTCCCTGTAGTGCCACAGAGCTGTGACAGGTTTTGTATTGCCACCAGAGGGTGTGAGAGCAGCTGCCATGGAGTGGTGGCTTCATTCCCAGCTTCCCAACACCTGAGTCCTTGTGCCTTGTCTGTGTGTGAGATTGTACAACAAAACCTTGTAGTAGTGTTTCATGAGGACATAACAGCAAAAGCCTTTTTAGGTGTTAAAAATGTCATTTGTAAAATCAATGGGAATTAACATCTGATGAACTCATAAATCCAGCTAAATGAAGGTAAGAAATTATCACTGCAGTAAAGCAGAGTTATTCCTGGGGGTTTTAGCTGAGTAGGAATGATGTACTTGACAGCACAGTGAAACCGATGCAAGCTGGTGTAATGAAGAGTGACAAGTTGTTTCTACCAAGGCTTACAGAGCAGGTGTGAATTCCCTTCGTAAGCAGATAGATGTTGACTAAAAGCAGGAAGGTATTACAATAAGCACACTCTACTGACCTGTTAGAAATACTGCCTTTCCTGTCACGTCCATCTGGGGTCACATCTTGATAAACTGGAAGTTGCTCAGAGATTACTATGACCATTATTATGTACTGAAAAATGTACTGCTTCATAGGACAGGTCTAACAATATCTAGATAGAAAAGTACCTTGTAGGGGATTATTTCAGGAGTTAATCATGAATGGCAGGCAGTTAAGTGGAAGTCTTTCTTCTGGATGCTTTTTCAATTAGCGAGCAAAGGCATGTCACAATCAATGGCTGGGTGCAGAGTTGAGGAGACTTGGTACAGAAATTAAATTAAGTTTGTTAGCTTATGTAGGCACAAGGTAAAACCTGTGAGGTTTGATGTCCTTTGCTTCCGTTTCAGGAAGGCATTTAGGATTCCACTGGAAGCTGTGAACAGATGCCATATAGGCCCTACTTCAGTAGGGGGAGAGGGAAGATAATGCAATGTGCTGTTTAACATGATTAGCATAAGGAAAAAACAAACCTTGGTTAGCAGGTCTTGGCTGAGTGGACTGTGAACTCCAGAAGTGTTCGCCTCAAACACATAATTAAATTAAACTCTTGTTTCATTTCTCTTACTGAAATGTGCTTGATAGGTCTTTTATTCCTAGTACACCCATAGCCATAAAGAAAATTGGTGGTGGACTCTATATTTGATAATACTTGCTGTCCTTGAGTGTGAATATGACTGTCAGATGGGAGAGAAAAGCAAAATAAATGTTTTCAGAAGTTCTTTGATTATGGAAACACTTGAACTGTTACCAATGAAAGTTACTTGACAAGTCTAATTCCAGAATTTCTCTTAATGGAAGAATTCATCACAGCCTCGAGCACATCAAACTTGCTTTGCTGTAACAGTGTGTTATGTTGTGCATTTACTTTTTCTGCTTTTAAAAGGCTCAGGTTCAAGTTATGCCTCAGGAGTAAAGAATTTTCCAAGCTAGTAAGTCCTGCCACTCATGCACAAGCTTTTATTTTTCTGTTAAAGATGCGTTATTAACCCAGTTCTGTTATTTGGCAATTCCATGGTACTGAAACTGAGGAATGACTCATTGCAACCTTCATTTTAGAAGACTTAAACTCCTGTAATTAAAAGAACAGTAGAAGACTAAGAGAGTTGTGTGGAAAAATTGTAGAAACTTGGACCTTTCTGTATTTTTTTTAACTTGATTTTTTTTCTTTTGGCAGGCATTTTGGTGTACAAAGCACACAGAATCATTGAGTCCTGTCAGGAAGCATTCATCCTGAGGCTTTATCGCCAGAAGAACAAGCAAGGCTTCATTAAAGCTTTTACAGATAATGCAGTTGCATTTAACACTGGCTTTTGTCATGTGGAAAGAGTGATGAAAAATCTTTTTGTTGGGAAGCTTTATCTGTGGCCAAGGTGAGGCACTTCTTTCCTTCACTGGAGGGTTAAATTTAGAGGAAAGGTGATGGATGTTACAGTGGGTTCCTAAGTAAAGAAGGTGTATGCAGTCACAATGCTAATCTCTGTTCCCTCCTGTATTCCCAAACAAAATTTTTTCTGTTTTTGAAGTGGTCCTAAAGATACTGAATTTCTGAGAGTATTTTTGAAAATAGACTCAAATTAACTCAAAAGGGGATGAACCTTATGGTAGAGCAGTCCTTTCAGTCAACAGAAATCACAGCAAAAAGTGACATTCTTAACAGTTTAAGAAAAACTTCTCTTACTAAACAGGAGTATTTAAGCCATTTAATGACAGGAAAACAGTCTCTCAGTTCTGCTATTCATGGAGGTGTTTGTTTCCAGCTATGATGAAACTCCATTCATCTCTTTCTATATGTCAGATTTTTTTAAATCTTTTTATACACGTATGTTGTGTATGAAGAACATTTCTTGATGACTGTTAAAAAAAATTGTCAAGATGTGGCATGCACTGAGTCTTCCAGCAGCAGATCCACAAATGGATTTGGACACTCTCTGATGACCCAGTCAGTGCTCTTGCCCTGGGCAGGAGCTTTGCCCATTTGTTCCCTTAGTCTGGGCTGGAATGTGTTTCACTCCTTCTTAGTGTTCATCTGCATTGTAAATTCCTTTGCAGTCTTTCTTTCAGTATCCCAGGGAAGTAGAAGTGGACATACCTAGGATAGGAAGGGTTGAGTAGAAGCTCTCTGGATTTCCTTCCTTGACTTCCCTGAACAGACCTGGGGCTGCAGGCTGCAGTAAGGGAAATGTCCATGGAGTTGCAGAGGTCAGCAGCTGTCGGGTTCTCTGAGCCCCATCCTGTCAGGAACAGTCAGGTGGCATCTGTGGATCTGTGCAGCCAGAGTGGCTCCAAGGGCACGGTTCCAACAACGACCTGCAAGCTGTCATTGCAAGCTGGGAACATCACAAAATCTGCTGGTGCAGCCATGTGATTTCAGAGAATTTATGAAGCCCTTCCAGTTTCTCCCTTATAGGATTTTTTGGGCTTATTTTAATATTTGCTATGTGTGATGATGATGCAGAATCCAGTGCAGTAATTTTCCATGGATCATTCACCAGCACTATAGGCTCACATGACTAGAATGACTACAGTCATAACTGTGGAACAGATGGTTTTCCGAGGCTGTTCATAAGATTGCAGTCTTCACATCAGTAGAAGCTGATTTTGGAATTGACTTACGTGTTTACATTTAGAACAGTTGTAATTGTATCCTATACAAACTTTGGAGTGATTCTAAGTCAAATAAAACTATCCATGTAGTTCTTACAAAGCTGTTTTTCTCTTAGATTCCATATAGCAGTGCACTCCTTTTTAGAGAAGCATAAACCTGAAGTGGTGGAAATACACGTGGCAATGACCCCTGCTATGCTTGCTATCCAGACTGCAATCCTGGACATTCTGAATGCATGTCTGAGGGAACTCAAACGTTACAACCCAGCTCTTGAAGTAGAAGATCTCTCTTTAGAGAATGCTATTGCTAAACCTTTTGACAAGGTAACCATTTTGATTGTTCTGCAGTGTCTAAGTAATTGGATATAGATCTCCAAAGTGCCTGCTATGCAAACAGAAATGTTGTTTGCAAAATAAATAACCACCAGCAGCTGAATGTTCTCCCATGACATGTTTATTACTGGTACAAGGGGGTGTAATGCTGATGTAACGGTGCCTGTAGGGTTTTTGATGTATTGGTATTATTGTTCTTCATTTCCAAAGTCCCAACAGTAAGAACACCCCAGTTCATAGTTATAATAATAATTGTTGCTGCTGTTATTAAAAAGACAGCTGCAACTTCAGCTCAGAGTACTTTGGAGATAAGTATCAGTAATTGCCACATACGTACTCCCCTGTTCCTTTTGAATTTTTTGCTTGTATTTTTCATTTCCTCTAGTAGGAGAAGCACTGTACTTGATAGACAATATGCACATGCATGACCTGCTGTGTCTTTAATCATTATGTATGTCAATAACTTTGTGTTCATTGCTATTTTTGATAGATCTGTTTGGCACACATATGCTTTTGTTCGGGGGAAACGAACTGTCATAGTGCAACACAGTTATTGGTTAACTGTGATTTAATCTGGATGGAAGGCCTTCTGTACTTTAAATATTTGAAGGTCTTTTCTTGGGCTCTCTATAATTTCCACATCTTCATGGTGCCTTATCTGATTTTGGAAACTAAATGACATGATAATGGTTTTTGCAGTACCTGAGTAAAGGACACTAGATACTAAATACAACAGGTCAGTACTAGTAAAATAAGGGGATTTTTTAATAAATTTACTGGTATTTTATTATTAGATGGAAAGGAAAAAATTGACTGAAAGCATTAAATTATATACATCTGCTCACTGCTGAAATGTTTTTCATAAAGACATCTATGTTATGTTAACTTTGCTAAAATATGGTCACTTATGTCAAAACAAATATCTCACCAGTACATCTTTATTTTGGTGTCTGTGATAGCTTTGGGAAATCAGAGCATCCCCTGTAAAGTTAAAGTGCATTTTCAGCTTGGTTAGAAGCTATAATGGAATACTGGATGCTTGACACTCCGAACTTTCCAATTTTTATTTCCAGACAATACGTCACTATTTAGATCCTCTCTGGCATCAGCTTGGAGCTAAGACAAAGTCTTTGGTCCAGGATTTGAAGATCCTACGTACTTTGCTACTGTATCTAACCCAGTATGATTGTGTCACTTTCCTTAATCTGCTGGAGTCACTGAAAGCCAGTGAAAAAGCTTTTGGTGAGAATTCAGGTAAACACGGAATAACCGTACAAGTTAATGCATGAAACAATGCAATGTTGATGTTTTTAATTATCATTCCCAAACATATGAAGGCATCTAATTAGGTTTTACACAA
The DNA here is from genome assembly GCA_013397395.1 of Sinosuthora webbiana. Taxonomy (NCBI): domain Eukaryota; kingdom Metazoa; phylum Chordata; class Aves; order Passeriformes; family Sylviidae; genus Sinosuthora; species Sinosuthora webbiana. The sequence goes on along the minus strand of VXBN01003815.1, from coordinate 1,032,611 downwards.
CCAGCCATAAGGACGTAGGTTTTTATTGACAGATAATTCTTTCATCTTCCCACTTAACTGCTGTTACTTAACAGTGTGAGATTTGCATCACATTTCTGTCTTTTATGAAGCTGGTGATTACACAGCAAGCAGGTAGGGCAGGTATTCCAGCTGCAGGTCTGGGGCTTTTACTGCAGAGGGCTGGAACACATACACGCTGCAGATGTCAAACTACTACTGCTTCCTTCTCATTTCCTCTCCAGGCTGGCTGTTCCTTGACTCCAGTACTTCAATGTTTGTGAATGCCCGAGCTCGAGTTTATCGCATTGCAGATGAGAAACTGAATCAGAAAGGCAAAGCCTCAGGCTCTGAAAAACGTGATGTAAAGAAGGAAAATGGTACCGATCGTTCTAATTTTAAGTTTGAGAGTGTCACACGATTCCAAGTGCTTTGCATATTTGTGCTCTGGTTCCCTGCATGAACTTCCACAGCTCAGGATCTCAGTCTGTTGGCTGGGATAAATTGAGACATAATCTTAGTTCCAAAAGCACATAATAAACAACATAAAAGAGTCACAAAGTAGGGGATTCTCCTAAGCTTGCTCAGCTGATCACTGGGAGGGCGTTTTTGGAATTGTTCTTGCCTTACATTGATGTTTAGCTTCATCCTTATTATCGTATGTGAAAGAGTAGGAGGCTGTGGTTGCTTTTATTAAAAAAATATATTCAGGAGTTTCAGAATTGAAGAATGAGAGAATATTTCAGCGATTTGCGTCACAAAAGCACTTATCTCCATTTTTAAATTAAAGAGTGTTCTCCAGCTCATTAGCATAACAAATTGCATATGTAGGCTGTTGAATATCATTTGTGACAACAACCATCACACTATTGACATCTAACCACTGATTTAAAGCCTGAAGGATATTTTGGATGCAAGAGCTGCTATGTTCAATCTTACTTTTTTTCAGAACTGAAAAGGGAATTGGTTCTAGAAAGTAACCCAAAATGGGAAGCTTTGAGAGAGGTACTGAAAGAGATTGAAAATGAGAATAAGAACAGTGACAACCTTGGTGGTCCAGGTGAGAGAACACTAAATGATATAAATTTTCCAGTACTGCTACTGGTTTGTACTTCTGCTTGACCTTGGAGAGAAGGAACTAACTCTTTTCTGTAGTTTTATCAAAGAGCTGGTTTAAATTCAGTAATTTGTGGCCTTAAGATGAGGAATTTATGTACATTATGTACATAAACGATGTAAAATTAGATAGTTTTACATAAACTCTTACTAGGTCTTGCTCTAGAAGAGGAGTGCTGTTCATTCCTACAACACAGTACTTTTTGGGAAAGAACTTGCATTGTTCTGAAAAAACATTTTAGGCTGCGTTTCAGTAGTGACTGATACCTTAGTTCCAAGCCAGATAAAACTGATGTGGAAATTTATCATGATCAAGATACCACTCACTCATTTCTGAAGCTTGAGTTCAAAACAAAACTAGGTGTTCTGTCTTACGCCCTTTCTAACTTGCACATTCTTCTCATGCACCTGAAAATTTGCTTCTCATGAGTTGCATATAAATGAGGTAGAGATTAGGAGGCAGGGGGGAGAGTCTAACTGCTTTGCTGCCTTTCCTATTTTAGGGCTTTTCATTCCCTTAAAATTTAGCAAGTTTTATTTTAGGAAATAGTAAGGGTAAAAAAGTGCTCTTTTCTCCCACCCACAGTGTTCTGACTCTGGGTAAGAACTGGCTCTCTCACCTAGTGTTGTAGGAGTTTATCTGAGTCAGCTTGCAGAGAATTGTTATTCACAAATGTCAATAACGCTGTGTGAAACATGTGTTTTGTAGACTCTCTAACACAGCTGACAAATTAGAATGGTCTAAATTAAGTTCTCTCTCATTCCACATCTCAAAAATGAGTAGCTGTTCAAGTATGTTTCAGCACACGCTGTATCTGCCTCGTTTCCAATGGTCAGAGGGAAAACTTTACAAATTTAGATATTGTAAGAATAAGGAATGTTGAACTTCCATTAATCTTCTCTAATTTTATTTGGTACAAAAAGCCATGCAATTTAGACTCTCTCAAAGTCCAAAGTGACTGTGGCAGCCGAGTGTCGAGGCATTTGGCAGGCACAGTGCTTGGATCAGTGCAGGCCATTGGCTCGGGAGGTGCTTGTAGCTGGATAAGAAGCACAGCATTACAGGCTGTAAACATGGTATTGTTTCTTGACTGCAGGGCAAGTGCTCATTTGTGCCAGTGATGACCGAGCCTGTGCACAGCTCAGGGAGTATATTATTGCTGGAGCAGAAGCTTTTTTAACAAGACTGTACAACAAAACCTTTGGAAAGGACGAGAAGGCTGGAGAAGTGTGGCTTAAGGACAGAAAAGCCAGCAAGTCCAAAGGAAATGCCAAACCAGACACAGGGCCTCAAGCCAAAAAAGCCAAACTCACAACTTCTTCAAAACAAAATAAACACAAGAAGCAGCAAGACCGGACTATAATCCAAATGATAGGGAAGACTGAGGAGGAAAAGCGAGAGGAGGTCGAGGTGGAAGACAATGAAGAATTAAGTGGTAGCCAAGAAGGCAACGCTGAAGAGACCATTCCTGAAGATTTTGATGTGAACTTGCCCTCAGATTGCTACTATGGGATTTTCAAGGACCCACTGACCATTATCCACCCGCTGCAGGGGTGTGGGGATCCCTATGCTCTCACTCGGGTGCTGCACGAAGTGGAGCCCAGATATGTTGTGTTGTACGATGCAGAGCTCACTTTTGTCCGGCAGCTGGAGATCTACAAGGCAAGCAGGCCTGGCAAGCCTTTGAGGCAAGTTCACTTGGCCAGGGTAATTCTGGTCTGAAAAGGAAAACTTAAAAGTGCTCTGTCAGCAGTCAATGCAGAACTTGCTGCTGTTCATTTTCATTAGCTACCTTCCAGTTCCTGTTGAGCCCTTAAGTTTAAACAAAAGCATAATGTCTGGTGTAACCAAAAGATAATTTTTACTTTCCTGGAGGTATTCCTGACTCTTATATTCCAGACTCTTAACAGCATAAGCATATCTGTTAAAAAAGAAAAACCAAAAAACAATTTTAAGACCTCTGCTTCAATGATTTTAGTGGCAGTAGATCATTTTGAGGTGCTGTAGTCTCATTTTAAATCATCTCTGAAGATATGATTTTTAAACAAATGGATTCGTTTGGGGTTTAATTAATTTTCACATTTCCTGATGTTCATCATGCTGAAGACCAGTAATTCAGAAACTGTAACAGAGAAGCAAGTAAAGGAAACACAATAAAGAAAATTAATATTTGCAGTTACAGCATTTGCTGACAGAAATATCACCACGTTGGGTATATGTATTTAATAAACTTGGAAATTGCAAAATCTCAGTTTTATGAATAAATGTCACATACTAATTGAAAATGTACAAAACTTAAAATTTAACATACTATTGTATATTGTTAGGCACTTGCTGTTACTAATCTTAAATTTACTGGTTGTGGATTTTTTTAACTTAATACAAAGTTTTGTGGCCTCTTTTTTTTTTTTCTTTCTCTTTTATACCTGCAGAGTTTATTTCCTCATATATGGGGGCTCCACGGAAGAGCAGCGTTACCTCACAGCTCTGAGGAAAGAGAAGGAGGCCTTTGAAAAACTCATTCGGTAACACAATTATTTTAACTGCCTTTATAATTAGTGTTTCATGTAATTCCCCAATATGCTTACATTTTAAATAGAGTAATGGCTTAACTGTGTGAAGCCTTTAAATAAACTTTTAATTCAATTCTTTGTTGGATGTAAAGACTACTTTCCTATTGAGCATCAGCAAAAAGTCAAAACTTTCCTTTTCAAAGCACCTGGTATTTTGTTTAATAAGTTTAGTCGGATTTAATATTAACATAAAGGCTAATCAGCATCACTTGAATTTTTTCCTAATTGTCTATGAAGTTCATTTGTGTAATTGTGTTTTTGCAGGTAACATTTCTTGTAAGATAATTTTTACAGCTTTTATAACCTAAGTCAGTTGGGGAAAGAAAGCAATTATTTCCTTGGACTGTATAGGACAGTATTTTTACTGACAGTGCCTTCTCAGCAGGTTACAGTACTATTGCTAGTCATTAGTTCCTTTGTAAAAGGAAAAACGTAGAAAAACCCAGTGAACTGCATTTCTGATGGGGGTTGCATTTAGTATGAAACTATATATAATTTTACCTTTGGATGAAGGTCATTGAAGCATTTCAATGTTCTTTACTCCTCCATTTGCAGTTTTTAGTGTGTGTTTGTTTGTGGTTCCTCAGAGAGAAGGCCAGCATGGTTGTTCCTGAAGAAAGAGAAGGAAGAGATGAAACAAACTTAGACCTGGTCAGAGACGCTACACCTGCCTCTGTCTCTGCTGACACACGCAAAGCAGGTGAGCAGCTCCTGGGTCAGGCTGGCAGCCTAGAGCTTTCCTATTGCACTTTAAATACCCCACAAAGCATCTGGGGCAGAGATACGATGTACATTGGCTTCATGCTGAAGAAACATTATTTCCCAGTGACAATGAACTGTGGTTTCCTTTGAAAATACAGGTTAATGAAGTATTTGACCATTAAGACAGGTACCATTTGGATTGTTTCTAGTCAGATTGTTGGTTATGAGGCTGTCTAGTGCTGCTTGTGGGAAGGGAAATTAAAACATAGAAACTGAAGTCTACAGATGGTCAAAGGCAGTGTTGTTCTTGAGACAGTAAATGTTGGGGACTTCTTTTCATCTTTGCAAAACATGCTGCCTGGGTAAACAACTGCTCATTATGGCATTGATCACTTCCTTTGCAATAAAGTCTCCTTTTCCTTTTGTTGCAATTCTAACCATATTTTTCTTCTTTTCCTCTGACATGTATGCTGTGCCTCTGCCTGTTTTTCTTTGCTGTTTTTTCTGTAATCCTGCCCTCCTGTGCCATATGCTCTCTAATCTTTGCTCTTAGATCTTTTGTGGCCTTGGTGCTGCAGTCTCCATATGTGTCCTCCAGATCTGTAGAAGCCAACATATAATTCCTAATAAAGTGCTGTATTTCTGTGGGAAACAGCTGGAAATAAAAGGGATCAGCTTCATTATCTTGTTTTGCAGGCAGCCTTTCCTTGATTCATTTAAATAATTTTCATCTACAGCTTAATGCATTTCATTGTCACCTATACAAAGCTTACAGCAAGTAGCATGGTAGTTCTATCAAGCTGCAGAGCATGCTCTATGAACTACTGTATATATTTGGGCAAGTAATTTTTTTCTCTAACAGTTAAAAATCAAATGAAGTCTAGATTTATTGTACTGCTGAATTATTTGAGGCATAACTTAAGGTGAGAATCCATCCATTGCAGAAGCCTTGGCGGCACACAGGAGAGCAAGGGGAGCAGGAGGTGCCGAGTGTGGGGATAACTGTGTTTATTTCACTCTCTAGGTGGGCAGGAGCAGAAGGGTGTCCAGCAAACCATAATCGTGGACATGCGGGAATTCCGCAGTGAGCTTCCCTCACTGATCCATCGCCGTGGCATCGACATCGAGCCCGTGACTCTGGAAGTTGGGGATTATATCCTGACCCCTGACGTCTGCGTGGAGCGCAAGAGCACCAGCGACCTGATCGGGTCCCTGAACAACGGGCGCCTGTACGCGCAGTGCGTCTCCATGTGCCGCTACTACAAGCGGCCCGTGCTCCTCATTGAATTCGATCCCAACAAATCCTTCTCCTTGATCCCGCGAGGCTCTCTACAGCCAGAAATCTCCAGCAACGATGTGACTTCTAAACTAACCCTTCTCACGCTGCACTTCCCAAAGTTACGAATCCTGTGGTGTCCCTCTCCCCACGCTACTGCTGAGCTGTTTGAGGAGCTGAAACAAAACCATCCCCAACCCGACGCAGAAACAGCGATGGCCGTCACCGCGGATTCCGAAATTCTTCCCGAGTCAGACAAGTACAACCCTGGGCCTCAGGACTTCCTGCTAAAAATGCCAGGGGTTAATACGAAAAACTGCCGTGCCTTAATGACCCACGTGAAAAGCATTGCAGAGCTGGTGACACTGTCCAAGGACGAGCTGTCCAAGATTTTGGGTAATGCTGCCAATGCCACACAACTCTTCGACTTTATTCACCTGACCTATGCAGAGGCACTAGCCAAAGGGAAAAGCAAAAGATGACTCATGAGATTGTTCAACATGCAGCACAGATAAGCTTTTCTGGCACAGTACTTCGGTAAATACATGAAATACTTTAATAAATGCCCCCTCTAAGATAACCAGCTGTTTCATGCTAATGCTGTTCCATCAGTTCTAACATGTGAGTTAATTATTACCGGGGGCAAGTTTCGAGAGGAAATAATATTTTTAATAGAGAAGTGTGAAGCATTTTTATTCTTTTTAAAGCACTTTAACCAATTCTATAATACCACTGAATTAACTAAATGAAGTTTTTTACCAAGACCATAAGAATTAAGTGCTAAGACTAACTGATGAAGGTGTTTTCTTGTGAAAGTGATGATGTCTTGTTCAAGCTAAAAATGTGCTGTGTGACCTGCTGCATGATACAACACTGCTCTTACCATTTTTAATGTCTCACTCCCTGGCAACTGCCTGTTTTCGATTGACAGTGATGGAGCTATTTGAAACACTTTGTGGTCTTTGCTCAGGAGTTTGTTTAGAATATACTGGGACTGAATCCTGAACTTCAGAACATGACCAGAAGCCTTTGTCACAGTAAAATCCATTTGTATGCTAAGCTCTACATTTTGCTTGCTCACCTTACTATCAGTTACCCTTTCACCACTCCAAAGCCAGTACAGCTCTGTGTTGCTAGATTTTGCAAAGTGCTTTCCTTTGGTCTGACTGGGTGGAGATTCTCTGGTGCCACAGTGCAACTTAATTTCGAGTGTGCCTTATTTATACTTTTGTGAGGCATGTTTTTTACTCAGTTTTGATAGCTCTTTCACCTCTTTCACTTGAAAGTGAAAAATCTAGGTGTAGCACTGGCACTGTTCCTTTATACCAAAGAATATTTCTTCTTGTAAAATGCAGTCATTTTCTAGGCAAGGTTTTCCAAAAGTGTTGAAAGTTCTTCCAATACTGGCTTCTTTTCTGTCCTATTGCTCTTGTATTTTTGTCTCAAATCAACTGTCTGCCAAGTAAAGCCATTGTCACATAGAAGATAATACTTTTAGCATTTTGTGTAGCATAAAAGAGGGAAAAGTTTGTGAATGTGTGCATTGTTAAATTATATATTCTACACTGAACTTTGATACAACTGTGTAACAAACTGCCTTTGCCAAAAGGGTTGGTCCAGTGTTATTCCATGCTAATGTATTTACATTTGCTATTTACAAAACCTTTATCTGTGACTTGCACGTGTATTTATATGATTCTAATGGGAACATGAAAGGAGAAAATATTTTTTGTGTTCAGGTTCAGTAAAAACTGTACCATGCACTTTCAGGTAAAATGTTTATTGTGCATTTTAAGTGTGAATTATGAATTGTTAACTTTAATCTGTGGCTGAGCTGTGACAGATTTCCAAGGGAACATTTTTCTGCAGATGCAAATTTTAGTATTAAATACACCCATAATAAGATTAAAATGTATTAATTATCTTGGTTTTCATTTGGCCGTATTGATATCAGAACATTTTTATTTTTAGTGTGTGGTTTACAATCCAGATCTTAGGGTTTCTATTGCCCTAGATTCTAATTTATTTAATATGAGAAGTCTTTCCATGAGACTTCTGCTTATTCAAACTAATGTTCTCAGATGTGCAGTGTTGAGAATGCCTGTAAAGTGGTGCTAAGAGAACTGAAAATCAGAGTAAAATCAAACAGTCCTGAGTGCATGGCCTGTAGAGCCTGATTCAGAGAAGGGCAGCTGCCCAGCCTTTGGGAACAAACATGGCTTGTGCACTGGGCACTAGGGTGCTCCATGAACTGTGGGTTTGGGGTTTTTCACAGATGCTGCCTCAGCTCTGTCAGTGAGGTTTGGAGCTTTTGCATTGATGTATGTGGGGTGAAAATGAAGGGTGTAGTAACAGGTGATAAAGTTGTAGCTTTGTGTTGTATGCTAGATCAAAGTTACATCATGCAATTAAATAATTATCTGCTAAATATTTTAATGAAATTGCCTTTTGCTTATACATGTGGAGTTTTTGTAAAGCTTTTTCCTTTTTCTTTCTCCATGCAGGATTTGCCCTTTTTCTCTAGAACAGCCACAAGTAACATTGTTGCATGTTATTATTGCTCCTGTGCTTTGGCATTTCACTGTATTGGGTTTGACTGGCAGTTAGAGCTGTGGGCAGGAGGTACTGACTGTGCTCCCAGAGCCAGAGGTTCTGCCTGAATGCACAGCACAAGGTTGGGTGAACGATGAAAATGCTCTCTTTGATCAACAGTCATGGAATTTGTACATCTTGTCATTGCTGATGTTTAAATTTGTGCTTTTTTTATTAAAAAAAACAAACACAAACACCTCCTGCCTTCAGTTTGGGTGTCTCAGCTTCTTCCTTATCCCCAAACCAAGACTTCATGTTCCCTGGTCCCTCAGGAGGTGAAGCCCCCCTGTGTGGGGTTCACGTGCTATAGAGTTGCCAAGTTGCTCCTTTCTGCAGCTTCTCCTGGGCTTTGATCACTGACAGCTCTTCTGGAATAACCACACAACCTCTTAGGAGCAAATGCAGCCTATATTAGCAAATCTATTTAGCCCAGGGTAGATGAAGCTGCAGTCCCTGTGTTTAGGTTACCTGGTTGCTATTCCTGCTCATGGGGACACTTGCAGCTTCGAGCTACAGCTGCAGAAGGAGGCTTTGTTGACAGTGTTGTCACTGCAGTCCCTAACCAAAGCAAACCTTACCTGCAAAATTACTTTTTCTGCATGAACACGTGAAATAGGGCTTTTCTGGTAGCAGCTAGATTGATTGCTTTCAAAACTTAAATGTAAGCTCATTGACCAGAAATCCACAGTTTATAAAGTATGTAGCTATGCCGTTAAAAACAGTGACTCTTTTGGAAAGTGGAAAAATTTAAGTGTGAGGATTGTTGTGATTGTGATTTCTCATTTGCAGAGTGATAGTATAACCACAAATAACTTAAATTTTAAGAATTAAAATATTTGTCTCTAAAGCTTTCCTTAGTCAGGATTCCAGTTCTGACTGTCGAATAGAATCCAAAAGCAAACATCTGCCAAAAAAATTATTAAATGGATACATTACTTATATGCCAAACAGCATAAAGAAATGTAACTGAGTGTCATTAAAGGAACTTGTCCTGTTTCCAGTATTTCAGGCTCCATGAGCTGGGTTTACAGTCCTTTCTAAGGACCATTTTAGGATAAAGTTCTCCTTAGCCCTTACTCCAAGATAACCTAAATTAAATTAATATTCAGTTGATCTGTTTTGTAAAATATGTGATTTTAAGAAATGTAAATAGGGTCAGGAACCAGAAAGTTCAGAAACCATTGCTCCAGCATTTTGTAATACTTTGTCATTATAACTTATTTCATATGTTCTTCCTTCATGTAATAGCAAGAATTTTGGATATTTGCAGAATCAAACTAAGAACAAACCCTTTTATGTGCTTCGTATGAAGTCTTTAATGTCTTGTTAACTGTTAGGTACCTTCTTGCATTGAAAATACACTTACCAATAGTATATGCACTTTCTTAATTTTCATGTTTTGATAAGGTTGTACAAGGAAATACTCAAGTGTCTTTAAGTTTCAGTGCCATTTTTTGAGTACAGAATGTTAGGAGCTTATCTCCCAGACTTTTCAATATCAAATGGCCATTTTTTTACTTGAGTTTTGATCTGTATTTTGAAACCTCCCCTCAAAAAATTAAAGGGAAGAAATATCCTGAGTCACAGTCTTGAAAACAGGGAAGAGCTGTTAAATAGCTTGGCTAGCCAAGACTTAGCTGAGAGATGAATTCTTACTGAAGTTAGTGAGGGTAACCAGGGCTGCTACACTGCTATGGTGATTTGTTGTCTAAACAGAAGATGTTGCTGCAATATATCAAAATGGGCCTGTGTATGTACTAATTTTAGTGTCTTTTTTTTTTTTAAGCGTGGCAAAATGACCTTAATCCACAACTGCTATAAAGCAGTCTTCCTAGGAATACTTAATCAGGTCTAAATAGATACCATTTTCTCAGCTTGCATTTTACCCTAGTTCTGTCTGTGAGAGCTTCCCTCTGTAAATAAACGCGTAGTTTTCATTTCTAGGGTCCTCACTTCCTCATTGTTACTTCTTTTTCCTTTCACCTTGATCATCTCTATCAAAGAGCAGGAGCCTGGAGTTATTAAACAGCTGACATTGCTGCCAAGCTGGTGTTATTAGTCAGCAGTGCAATCTTATTCTTGCACTCTCAGCTTCTTCCTCAACTCTCAGAACGCCACTTAGACCATTCTTATTTTTATTCTTTCTTGTTTAGGGAAACGCAGCAGCTATGTGGCAGAAGTTTTTTTAACTGACTTGCCTTTTTTAATGTAACCTTTCTCATATAAGTTCAGATCACAATCAATAGCCAAAACCCCCCACATAAGATGCTAAGGTTTACCATGAGCTAGGCCCAGAGTTTCAGAAACTATTAGCTGGGACTACTGATTAAAGGATTTTAGCCAGGAGCCAGAGAGTAAGTTTATAATTTTGAGGGTAGAATTTTCAGAATCACTACTAAATCTATCACATTTGTACAATAAATTTAGAAGGGTTTTATTTTAAAATCATCATTCATATCTTTAGCTTCATTTTGATAAATAGTTCAATGAATTCAAATTTCATCCACCCAAACTCAGAAAACTTGGAATTTTACATAATTGAATTAGCAAGAAGAGAAACAAATTCCCACCTGTAAATTCAGTGCAATAATTCTGGTTTCTGTCTCCTTAGTGGCTGTTACCTGCTGTCCACAGAAACATGCTAACCTTCAAATTTCAAGCACATACAAAACCATCTCCCAAGCAATTCAAAGCCCAGGAGTTTTCCCAGTGAAATTGGCACATGAAGCCTAAACTTGACAAGGCTGCATTTCAGCCCCTCTAAAAATAGGCAGCATAGTTCTAATTTGAGCTCTTTGCGTCGAGCCCTGCAGTTCCATGAGGATACACAGTGGGACATGTGCATTTTCCCTCCTCTGAACATCCTCCTGGGTGAATGGAATGTCCCAGCAATGTCCCAGCTGTGCAGCTGCAGCGGAGATCTGTGTGTCCTGTACTCACATCATCATTTAACACTGAATTAAGTAACATTTTACAGTTTCTTCATCACTTTTTTCTTGTGAAAATGTAAATTCTTGTGAATTTACATTATTCTCAGATTCTCTATTCAACTTTGATCTTTGTTCTATTTTTCTTCTGGAATTTTCTGATGTATTTCTTTTTCACATCCCTTTTGAACTGTCTGTATTCTTGCCCTTTTGTTTCCCTTGAAGAATGCTGCTTAAGTGTTGTAGCAATTTGTGATGTCTGTTGCGCACAAATAACACTGAATTCTTTGCAAGACTGGCTGCACTGGAGCCTTGTCCAATACTTATTATCCAAGGGCTTACATTAAAAAAGCATAGTACTTTGTTTTCATTTTGGTCCCAGACTTGAGGCGTGTCACACTTGGAAAGCTGACACTCAGAGAAAAGAGAGCAGCAGGTTGGCAGTTCTCGCAACATTAAATTCTTGGTTTTATCTTAGATTTCTTTTTAAACAGATTAAAAGCAGTCCAAATAAAAGATACAATAAAATCATATTCAGTTGATTTTATAAATTTTCCCCACCCTAGCAAAATTTCATTTTTTATGTGTCACAAAATTCTTGGAATCTTATGCATAGATAGCAGAAGTTGCAAATTTTCTTGTGGCATTTATATCCCACGACCATTTTTACATATTGCAGTACTACAACTGGCAAGTTCTCAAGATCCTGCAAAACCTCTTATTCCATGCTTAAGCATTTACATTAGGATGTGGGAGATTTGTAAGAGCAAAAATATTAACTGCATGTCTTCTACTTTTGTCTCATTTTTCTTTCTTGAAATCCCCCTCTCTAACTGTTCCCATTGTCAAAATACACTTTGTTTCTGCATCATCTTAAATTTCTGAATGTTAAGTGTTGGGAAGAACTATGATCTTTAAAACCAAGATATATTTGTGTTAAACTATCACATGATTCTAACTTCTGAAGTCTCTGTGAGGCTCTTGTTTCATTTGTTACAGATGCATTTGGAAATCTATCAATCCACTTTCTCTACAGCTTACACATTGTCTTTCCAACACTTGCAATGTGACAGCAAGGGGAGCAGACCCTCCTAACAAAAGCTGGCCAGGATGTCAATGTTCGAATCACCTGCAGCAATAGCACAACAGCAAAATCTAGAGATTCTTCAAGAAAAGTCCTGCCCATACTAAATATGAAAAAGTACCTAAAATCTTCAAGACATGTCCTGTGCAAACCTTGGTGCATGAGGTTTGCACAGACAGACAGTCATTCAGATAATGATCATGTCTCAGCCAAGCCTTGAACTGCAGTAATAAATCTGCTGTACTGTGGTTCATATAATTATTATAGTTAAGTTGCTGTTTTCTTAAATATTTGCATTATACTGCACATCACTAGCTGACAGAAGTCATAATCAAGTTTTTCTTTTTCACTTTAATATTTACTTGACAGAAGGTCTGAATCACATACTAAGTTATCTGAGTTCTTTTCCACAGGGTGCTATTGGTATTAAAATGTAGAAATTTGGGGTTTTTTGGTCAGCCCCACGAGCTCCTTAGGGATCTCTAACATTTTTCTAGTGGCTTAAATATCTCCTGTGTTGTTACCCAAATGGAGGAATTTTAACTGGTGTCCACCAGGAATGTCTGCATTTCCTTGGGCCATGAGCAGGCTCAGCCTGTGCAGTCCCACATCAGCCCGTGCACACACACACAGAGATTACCTGCAGGTGACACGAGCCTGCACCTCGGCAGTGGCCACGGCTCTGCAATGACCCTGAAAAAGCCGGCTAAGCCCATCCCTGGTTCTATATTTAAAACTGTTTGTTTAATTGGTGGAGTGCACCAAGAATAAATAATGAGCTAATTCTGAAGATCATTCCCAGAACAGCCAGCTCGGGTTTTTTTGCTGCAAGTCAGAACTCTCTCCTCTCCTTTTTCCTAGGTTTTCTGGACTTTGGTGCTTCTAATGGCTTCATTATCTGAAGGTGAACAGCTTTATCTAAATGCAGTTGTAGGAACAGTACAATATTTCAAGCATGAAGCACTCTGCACATGAGTGAGGTTTTGCAGTGTTTGTTTACTGAATGTAAAAATAGTTAAAAGTTCAAATTCTAAAATTGGACCAAGGATTCTAACCAGATTGGAGATGAAGTTTCTTGTTTNGAAAAAAAAAAAAAAAAGAGAGAGAGAGAGAGAGAAATAAAAAGAGGTCACTTAAGGAATACTACCAGCAGAGTTTTTCCAATGTTGTACAGACCTTCTTTACCTTCCTTGATAACAAGTAAAAGCAAAGAACTTAACTACAAATTTTATCTCAGAAAAGAAGGATTTAAAAAGACTTAAACAGATACAGTAATTCCTTTTTCAAAATTTTCATTAACTTTTTAGCTGTAATAGGTTAAAAAGGTTTGATAATAATTTTAAAAAATCATCCTTCTCTTGTATTTTGCTTTGTTCTAATTCACCAGCAGTGTCCACGGGTCTCTGTGTCTCGGTGAGGGCACAGGCAGAGAGATGAGGTACAAAGTGACATACAAAGTTCACAGTGCAGTGAAATGACTGTCCAGTAACAGAATAGGCTTGCTCATGGACTTGATGATTAATAATATTAATACAGCAATTGTCCTTTTTAATGACTGTGGACATAAGTGGATCTCATTTAATTTGACTTACTGTGGTTGAAGGAATACAAGCTTTAGTCAAATCCCAGCCAGACCCTGTGAGAAGAGTACTTTGTCTCTGCTAGGTTATAAAATAAATAACTTAATTCTGTCATGCACTCAATGTTGCATTCATTTTATCTCACAAACAGGGAACCAGAAAAACTAAAGGCAAAGGGTTATGCCCAGGCTGATAAAGCAAGTCCATGATGAAGTGTGAAACTGAAACTCACCGCTGACTCATAGGTCAGTTTAAACCTTAAAATCTTATCTTTCATGTATTTCCATATGCTTTTTCAGCTCTCATATGCTGATGCTTATTACCAGTTTCAGATTAAATCTTTATTTCAGTAGGAGTGTAGTGACACACTGAAGTTTCTCTTGATTCCTAGCACTGAGGCACCGATTCATCCTGTCACATGCAAAAACATTCTGCCACCTCCAGTACAGCTTTGGGACCAAATCAAACACCTATCCCATGGCACGAGCTCACCAAAAAGCCTGTCTAGAAGCCAGTTGGATCTTACCTTCTGGCCTGTGCCTAACTACCCAGTAAGACAGGAAAGCTGGGGATTAAGTAGTAGCATGGAGTCAAGAAGTTGCTGTTTGCTGCTACAGTTTTCCAGTTCAAATCCTTTTTCTAAGAGTGGGTTTTAAATACTCAAGTATACCAAGAAATTCAAGCTGGCAGGCAGGACCCAGTTCAGACCTGGAAAATCTGGATTTCTGAGCAACTGTAATTAGCTTGACCCTCATTTTCAGGGTCATGCTGCTTAAACTGGCAGATATCAAAATAGGCTGAGGGCCAAATCAGTTATGATCTGGTTTTATTTATCTAAGTCTCATACAGACCTAATTTGCTGTTTTGTGTTAAGAAATAATAAGTAGAAAGGATTATGAACACATGTTTGGCATAGAGAGGAAGAGAGCCATAACTTCATTTTTGGAATGTCTTACTTCATCATAAGCTTAAGTTTCAAAGCTGACACAGGGATTTTGGTACATAATGCCTTATTTTCAACTTATTGCATCTTAACTGAACATTGAAACCTTCAGTTTGGAAGCTCAAATTAGAAGCTGTACCATGGTAGTTTTTCCCCAGTTCTCTGTAGATGCCAAAGGATCTGGGCATCTGATTAAGTCTTCAAGTGTGGTTTTATTAAGTAATAAGCATAATCAATATATGGTGACAGTTTTTACAAAACAAAACTTCTTACAGTCTGCTGCTTTATCCCTAATCAATACCTTGAATAATTCACCCTGAAGTTTTCTCAGCAGTCTATGTAGAGAAAACCAGTACCCTTCCTTGAAAGTGCCTTGCTTTTCAGCTAAATGTAAATGTAAAAAATGTAACTGTTCTAGGTAATTCCCAAGCTACGTTGTGTAAAAACTGCATTTGAAAAGTTCAAGGTCCCCCAGGCAAAAGTAAAAACAACCCTGGTGGCATATACCAGTTAAATATGAATGCAAATCACTGCTTCCTTAACTATTTATGTAAATTAATCTTTCAGTAGGGTGTGAGATGTTTATAGTTTAAGGCTACTGAGCTGATTAATGACTTGGTCAACATAAGCCTTGGTTCACAGGGAAGGCATCTGCAGATAAATAAATCAAACACTACTTGTCAATTTATAGTATTGTATTTATACTTCTACCCTAGCATGCTGAATGATGGCAGTGCACGTGAACCAAATGGGGGCTTTACAGCTCCGCAAATGCCACAATCTGCCAAGTTCATCAGCAATACTATAAAATAAATTTTTCAATCTGGGTAATTTCCTAAGGAAATCAAACTTAGAAAAGAAAAGACACCCTGTGCTCTTTTAAGTATGAAAAAGACATATGAAGTCAAACTGCTGGAGAACAAGGTGTGAGAAGTTGCAGAGGAGTTGCACCGAGGGTTGGTGGTGAATGGTGCTGATGGAGACAGATGTGTGTGCTGAGTGACACAGCCGTCCACAGAAACTCCTCGGTCTGTGGTGCCCATCCTTCCTGCCTCCCCAGACACCTCTGGGTCCTGTTCCCTGGGGGTCAGTAGGCATTGTGGACAGCACAGTGGGACAGAGAACTGGGGAGGCCTGAGCCAGAGCTCTGCAGCTGAATCACCGCAGCCAGTGTGAGAATGGGGATGACAAAACTGGGTTACGTGGCTGAGCCATCTCACAGTCCTCATCCCAAGGAACAAGCAGAACAGGGGCATGAAAAGGATGGGACTGAAAAGGTAGAATGAACATGCATAATTAATTTTCAGGGACTGCAAGATGATGTGATCACCTTGAGCTTTTCCCCATCTGTTGCTAAGCAGCATTCTTAAGTCACAAGCTTTGCCTTACAAAATGAACAGCAGTCTCCTCACAAATTGCTATTTTTCCATTTTGCACTGTTCTTTTGCCAAGCTTGTATTATAACTATATTTCAAAATGCTTTGAAAACAAAGATGAGCACTAAGATATCTGAAATCTTTGGGAAAAGGTTTCAGTTACTACCTGGGACAAGTAGCCCATGCACTTGCCAGTCCCAAAAAGGAATTAGAAAAGCTTGCATCTTGCATGTACCAAAGGAATTGCTTTCTGCCTCTCAGCCCTGAGCTTTACATGAGAAATTGAACTTGCATCATGGAAAAGGCAAGAGTATCATACATTTGAGGTTGTTTATTCATTATCAGCCTCAATCTGTATAAACAAAATCTTAGAATTTTTCCTGTGGTGGTAGTAAATTAATTGTATTAATTCATTTGATCTGTGCTAAGGATGTTGTTCCAATGATCAGACACCCATTCAATGCTCTGGGCATTCTGACAAAACATTAAAATTAAATCAAGGAGTTGTCTCTGTTAGAAATTCTCTCTCTCATTTAATTAGAAGTAAAGGGCTGGCTGCCAGTGTTCCAAAAGTAATACCAAACATGCCCACTGCAAACACCCTCTCCACAAATGCTTTTATTCACACCAGAAATTTCAGAAATCCTTGTTCTTGAAGACCAAGAGAAGCAAGTGACAAAGAGTTCAGGATCTTTCAGCAACTATGGGGAATTAATTCCTCACACTTACATCCCACATGTCTCCAGTTTAATCACTCTACACTGGCAGCTCAGTTAAACAAAATGAGCAACCATTTTGAAGTGCAAAATGACCACCAGCTCCATTTTCAATAATCATGAAAAGAACAAATCATAAAGCTGAATAACATAGGTGATCATGTGGAGTATGTGGCCTGAAACAGAAGATGCCTTCCAATAGAGAAAAGACACACTCCATATTACAGCAGGTCTTTCCCTACATTTCTACAGAAAACACAGAAGCTTCTTGCTAAATCAGCACCAAAGTGATAAAATGTACCTGTTCATGCTGGTCTCTCTACAGGACACATTGGTCTATGACTTTTCATATCTTTCCAGATGCCTCAGCACGCCCCAAAGCGACAATTCCACCTGGCCCCATCCCTGGTTAGACAGCCCAAACTTGAAGCAGCTGCACTGTTCTGCCACTGATTAGGCCGACACCGTTTTGGCAACGAGTATTGCTTATTGAGGGAGATTTTTGTTTCACATAAATTAAAATATTAACAGAATAGCTTTAATCACCTGGACATTTATATTCACCTACTGCCCAGGAGTAGCTGGGGATGTATGCTTTACATCTACACAAGGATATGTCCAAAACCAAATTTGTTGCACTAGCCCCAGTTGGCAGTGCTTTCCTTGCTCTTTTTGGTATATCTGGTGGAAAGGCAAACGGGGGTGAGGGGGGTTTGTCTTTGTTTGCCTCTTTTTGTCTCCACAAGTTGCTAAGTAAAAGGACAGGGAGCAGGTAACAAAACCTGCAGCCTAGGGGTAGGTAGGCAGAATCCTGTTGCCAGCCCAATCTCCTCCCTGCAAGTCTCCAATTTCTGCAAAACTGCAGGACTGTGGCTGAGCCATGAAAGAACAGCAGTCCCTGGCATGTGTCCTGTTGGATGAAGAGCAGGCAAATGAGGAGAAAAGAGGCATGAGGAGGCTGCAGAGATGGAATACACACGTATTCAAAGGTGAGGCTGCACGTACACGAGAGCAAAAACAGGCAGAAAGGTCTAATGCAGGCAAAATGACTGATAGAGGGGATACAGCTACCCCACAGGAGAAAATAGCAACAATAACAACAGCAACAAAAGAAGTTATTAGGAGGATTAGAGGAAATAAACTAATAGAAAGAAAAAACAAATGAACTTAAACACCACTAATAAATACCCATTTCTTGTGGCAGACTATCATAGCTTCAGCACAAGACCGATTTTACAATTGCTACTAATAACTGCTGTTTGGCAGTGTTAAAACCTAATGTAATAAGAGCCAATGGTGATCAGTTATATTATTTTCTCAGATGTAACCTGAAGTGCAATTCTGTTTTCTTTTACGAGAAGTCACTGATGACTTGCAGTGAGCTCCACTCAGTAAGGTCAGCACGACTACAGCTGGCAACGGAGACTAGGACAGAACTGCAGGATCGCTCCTCCCAGACATCGAGTCCCTTCTGTGGAATCACTGGTTCAGATCTTTGCAAGTTTCTCTAGAGAATACAAAAACATTATAGCAGAGATAAGGTCAGCCTAATGTGTCTGTAACGTGGCTGTTTCAATATCATAATGATTTATATTGCTTATTTAACCTACTAATTTAACCTGTAAGCTGGTGAGAGGTTTGGGGTGTTTTGGGGTTGGTTTTGTTTTTGTTTTTTTTGTTGTTGTTGTTTTTGTTTTTGTTTTGTTTTGGGGGGGGGTTGGGGGTTGTTGGGTTTTTTTTGCTTTTGTTCTTAGCTATAATGTTGATAAATGCTCTCTTTTCCTCTTGCAATTTCTTTGTCAAATAAGAACTGGTTCTGTGGTTTACACTAAAAGTCCATCTAGTTCAGCATGTTCCCTTGAAGAGCAGCCACAACAGGATACTTGACAAAGACATTCCTGTCCTTTGATCTCTACTGAACTCAAGGAGTTGTTCCCCTGTGAGAGAACCACCCCTTGTTAACTACGCTGCCATTTTGTAACTAGAGTGTTTAAAGCTTATACAAATGCAAAAAAACACTGTATCAACAACTCATTCCCTTCCCACTAACTTACAGCTCTTTGGAGACAGCTCTGTATTTCTGTATTTCTTCCGCACATAACGTGTTTTGTCAATCTTTTGATCTCGGGCCTTTAAGGAATATATTGAAACATAATTATTACAAATTATATGACTCTAGGAGAAGCTGTAGTAGTTCTTACCCTAGTTTCAAAGTAGCTTGCTCAACGGTAAAACAGCTGCACTACTATTCTGTAATCCTGAAAGTTAAGAGGCAAAATTTTGGTCTTTACTCAATGAATTTTATCTAGAAATTTAATACCCCCATTGAATATGTAGTTGACACTACTACAGAATATATGATTGTATGTTTTAAATAATGAATTGTCTTTATTAACAAATCTAAACAGTGTTTACATCTCTAGAATAATCAAATTCTTTATATAAAGCCTGTACTAGAACTGAAAAGCATAGGTAATTTCTGAGTAATTCCTAAAAGATGTTGGCATTGTTTCATTAAACAAACAATCCTTCCCTAAAATATACAGCTTACAATTGCATGATTAAATACATATTCACTATAAATCACAACAAATACTTTTATTTATGCATTAATTGGAATATTAAAAGGTTGATATTGTGTCATTTATCTGCTTTTCATGTTCAGCAGTTTCTAACACAGGAAGATGACTGGTGTGAAAGCAAGAGAGGGAGAGCTGGGTCCGTCCTTTCACTGCAGGGCATTGCATTGCTCTGGCAGCTTCAACCACTGCACCACTGCTTCTTATCCTTATCCTGATATAAAAAAAGGGAATATAGAATCCATTGTTATTCTTGGAGCCATATGCCAAGGGCTCTTGTTGAACTATTCTGTAAGAAGAAGGAAATGTTGTACATGTCCATGCCCAAGACAGGAAAGGTGGTGCTCGAAAGTCAAGAACAATTGTGTGGAGCTGGACAACTTCCATAGAGTGATTTTATGGAAGAAACTGTTTTCAAGTAGTTATTTGCTGCTTTAAATGTGTCTTTTTCATTGACTCCTATCACCACGTGGTTTCATAAAGCACAAATGCCTTCAAGAAAAGAGCACCATCTGTGTTTAATGTCAAACCCTTTAACACACCTTTGTCTCAGGTATCTTTTTTCCCAGGCTTTTCAAGTTCTATAGTAATCTCTAGCAAGGAATACTCCATGAGTTCTGCAATATGAACCACGTCTATACCCTTCTAATCAATGAATGGGTAATGCCCATGAATGCAGCCAATTAATTGGAACAACTAGAATAATCTTGGCTACATTGTAACATTAAAGAGATTTACACCTATTGCACAATGCTCTTGTACATTGTTGTTTTTAGTTTGCTTCTGGAATTGGATAAAATCTGATTAGCTAACTGTAATGTAGTGAAATATAAGAGAAATTTACCCTGCTTTACAAAGTTTAACAAAAAGTAACCTTCCAATCCATCTAAAACAATTTGAACAATTAATTCTTTAAATGTCAAAGCATTAATTTTGTAGTGAATTTGGAACGTTGTCTTAAAATCATAAGGAATTAAAAACTGACTCTTTTTTTCTGCCTGTGGTATCACTGCTGAACAAGTGCACTGAAAAACTCTTCTGGAGCAGGGAACCATGTTTTGCTTGGTCAGCATGTAGCGTAAGCTCCATGCAGCCTCTTGGCAAGCTCCTAGACATCAGCAAATTTCAAATAATAAAAAAGCTGTATTAGACCATTGCACCAAGTGGCAGCTTAGTCCTTAAACTGTGAGCTAAAAAAAAAAATACAACCCAAAACCAGGGTTGTATAATACTGGGCCTGATGCAGTATGTGCTTACAGAACAGGACTGGCTCGGTATTAGTAAAAGTCAATTTGTTAGATATTTGCTGTGAGCAGTGTTGCACAATATGTGCAATAAATTACTGCGTGCATGCATGATCATATTCTGATCACAGAATAAGTGACGGTGTTCTCTATTGCACGTTCTCAAGTGTAAATCATCAGGTTTCCTAAACTTCTTTGAAGAATATTATTTCCCTCGTGATTGGTTTGATGTTGAATCAAGTTCAGTCACCTCAGACACTGACAGCTAAGCCTGAAGGTGAAATACACGGTATGAGTCCCATCTTGTTTGTGAATGTTTGCACAGCCAACATTTGAAGTCATACCCGATCCATTGGCTTCGAACTCCAAATCCGTGTGACTGGAGCACCCCGAGGAGAGCGCTGAGGGTCCGAGCGCTGCTCACTGGCCTCAGCCCCCGCCCGCCCCGGGCAAAGCCCCGGGCACGGCTCGGTCCGGCCCCGCCGCCACTGCCCGGTGCCCCGGGGAGCGCGGGGCCGCTGCGGGCCCCGGCACCGCTGTGGGGGACGGGGGAGTGATCCCAGAGGACTTTCCAAAATACCTGCACCAGGAATAGTATGGCCAGCCGGACTGGGGTAAATGATTGTCCTGTACTTGGCACTGGTGAGGGCACGGCTTGAGTGCTGCGTCCAGCTCTGCACCCCTCCGCTCAGGAAGGACATTGAGGTGCTGGAGTGTGTCCAGAGAAAGGCAACAAAGCTTGGGAAGGGTCTGAAGCACAATTCCCACGAGGAGCAGATGAGGGGGCTCAGCCTGGAGAAAAGTAGGCTCAGAGGGGACCTTATTGCTCTCCTGAAAGGAGGTTGTAGGGGTAGGGGTCGAATTCTTCTCCCAGCGACAGCGACAGGACGCGAGTACACAGTCTTGAACTGCGCCAGTGGAGATTTAGGGTGGACGCAGGAGAAATTTCTTTCAGAAAGGGTGATTAGACATTGGAACGGGCTGCCAGGGAGGTGGTGGAGTCACCGTCCCTGGAGGCGTTCAAGGACAGGCTGGACGTGGCCCTTAGTGCCATGGCCTGGTTGACGCGGCGCTGTTCGGCCACAGGTTGGACTCGCTGATCTCAGAGCTCTTTTCCAACCTCAATGGCTCAGTGACCCCGTCCCGGCCCCCCTCAGCCTCCCTCTCTGAGGGCGCGAGTTCCCGGATGTGCCGCCCCGCCTCCCGCACGTGCGCGGCGCCAGCGCGCGCGGCTCCCCCGCCCCCGCCCGCGGGCCAACCGCCGGGGCGCGC